>CM033755.1:12266175-12866175 GCA_019671005.1 Hibiscus mutabilis | reverse complement strand
GATAGGGGGTATCCCTGTCTTAGACCACGGTGGGGCCAGAAAGTGGCCGTAAGTTTCTCGTTCACACGGGTAGAGAAAGTAACCGAGGAGACACATCGAAGAATAACATCTACCCAAGGCGTGGCAAAGCCCATCCTGAGCATGACAACCTGGAGAAAGGACCATTCCACCTTGTCAAAGGCTTTCTCCATGTCCAACTTTAGAGTAGCACCCCAAGTGGCTCCAGATCGCGGAGCATTCAAGGAGTGGACAATCTTATGGGCTACGAGAATATTGTCTGAGATTATTTGCCCTTTCAAAATGGTAGCCTAGTTCTCACTTACACAAAAGGGGAGAATGGGCTTCAGGTGGTTGACAAGGACTTTTGCCACAGTTTTGTAGATTATTGTGCATAGGCTGATGGGCCGAAGCTGCTTCATAGTACTCGGTGTCAGAATCTTGGGGATAAGGACAATGATTGTATGGTTCACAGCAGCTAAGTCTGCATCACCACGAAGGAGGTCCAGGGAAATCTTAGTGAAGTCAGGCCCGATCACATCCCAATGTTGACAGAAAAACCTCTTGGTAAGCCGTCAATTCCAGGGGCCTTTTTGGGGTTAATATCCTAGAAGGCAGCAACGACTTCATCCTCTGTGAAGTCCCGAGTGAGCTATCTATTCATGTCAACTGTGATCATCGAGAGAATATTAGCCAGGAGGCCTGGGTCAGCAGATGGAGAGGAAGATGCAAAAAGTCCTTAAAAGTAGTCAGCAACAACCATCATAACAAGCTCAGAATCATATTTCCAAGATCCTTCTGCATCATAGATGCCTGCAAGCTGATTTTTTTGGTGATGTCCTAAAGCCCGGGCATGGAAATAGATGGTATTACGGTCACCCTGAGTGAGCCAGGTGACACGGTATCGTTGGGCCAAATAGGCCTCCTTCTGATCCAGCAAGTGACGAAGCTAGCATTTCGCCGCAAGAAAAACCTCCATATCGTTGATCGAAAGATGACGATTGAGATAAGAGTTAATATGCTTCTGAAGTTCTACAATCCTCTTCCAAGACTTATCCCGCTGACTAAGTTGCCAGGATTTTAGGGCCTCACCAACCGCAACAAACTTGTCAACCACCGATCCCATATCCCGGTGACTATGTTGCAAGATTTTAGGGCCTTAAACCCCAACTAAATGGACGCAAATTAAGATTGAATCAATTATATGAATTAAAATATTTAGTTATGGCCTTTTTAACATGATTATACAGCTTAACCTCAATTTTACAACTTTTTACTCGGTTAAAATTCAAACTGGTCCACTGTAAAGCCCATTTAGACAAGCACGCCTTAAACCCCAATAAAGAGACCGAAAAATAAGATTAAATCAAATTTTATGAGTTAAAACATTTTATTATGGGGTTTTTAATATGATTATATAGCTTAACCTCAATTTTAGAACTTTTTACTCGGTTAAAATTCCAACGGGTCCACTGTAAAGCCCATTTAGACATGCACGCCTTAAAACCTACAAAACGGCCAAAAATCTAGATTAAATCATATTTTATGAATTAAAATATTGATGTTATGAGCTTTTGAGCATGAATATATAGCTTAACCTCATTTTCAAAAAATTTAACTCGTTTAAAATTCCAACGGGTCCACTATAAAGCCCATTTATACATGCATAACTTAAACCTAACAAAACGGCCACAAAATAAGATTAAATAAATTTTATAAGTTAAAATATTTGAATATGGGCATTTGAATATGATTATGTAGCTTAACCTCAATTTTAGAACTTTTTACTCGGTTAAAATTCCAACGGGTCCACTATAAAGCCCATTTAGACATTCATGCCTTAAACCCCAACAAAATGGCCGCAAAATAAGATTAAATCAAATTTTATGACTTAAAATATTTAGTTATGGTCTTTTGAGCATGATTACATAACTTAACCTCAATTTTAGAACTTTTTACGCGGTTAAAATTCCAACGGGTCCACTGTAAAGCCCATTTAGTAATGCAAACCTTAAACCCCCAACAAAACATCCAAAAAATAACATTAAATCAAATTTTATGAATTAAAATATTTAGTGATGGGCTTTTGAATATGATTATATAGCTTAGCCTCATTTTTAGAACTTTTTACTCTGTTAAAATTCCAACAAGTCAATTGTAAAGCCCATTTAAACATGCACGCCTTAAACCCAACAAAATGGCTGCAAAATAAGATTAAATCAATTTTTATGACTTAAAATATTTAGTGATGATCTTTTGAACATGATTATAAAGCTTAACCTCAATTTTAGAACTTTTTACTCGGTTAAAATTCCAACGAGTCCATTGTAAAGCTCATTTAGTCATACACGGCTTAAACCCAAACAAAACGACCAAAAAAATTATATTAAATCAAAATTTATAAATTTTATGGCTTAAAATATTTAGTGAAGGGCTTTTGAACATGATTAGATAGCTTAACCTCATTTTCAGAAATGTTACTTGGTTAAAATTCTAACTATTCCACTGTAAAGCCCATTTAGACATGCATGTCTTAAACCCAACAAAACGGCCACAAAATAAGATTAAATAAATTTTTATGAGTCAAAATATTTTATTATGGGCTTTTGAATATGATTATATAGCTTAACCTCAATTTTAGACTTTTTACTCGGTTAAAATTCCAACGGGTCCACTGTAAAAGCCATTTCGACATACACGACTTAAACGCCAACAAAATGGCCGAAAAATATGATTAAATCAAATTTTATGAATTAAAATATTTAGTTTTGGGCTTTTGAACATGATTATACAGCTTAACCTCAATTTTAGAATTTTTACTCGGTTAAAATTCCAAAGGGTCCACCGTAAAGCCCATTTAGACATGAGCGCCTTAAGCCCCAACGGAGTACAAATTTTTGAATATGAGGTTAAGCTATATAATCATGTTTGAAAGCCCATAACTAAAAATTTTAAGTCATAAAATGTGACTTAATATTATTTTTCATCCGTTTTGTTGGGGTTTAAGGCGTGCATGTCTAAATGGGCTTTATAGTGGACCCGTTGGAATTTTAACCGAGTAAAAAGTTTTGAAAATGCGGTTAAGTTATATAATCATGTTCAAAATCCCATAAATAAATATTTTAAGTCATAAAATGTGATTTAATCATATTTTCGGCCGTTTTGTTGGGGTTTAAGGCGTGCATGTCTAAATAGGCTTATAGTTGACCCGTTGGAATTTTAACAGAGTAAAAAGTTCTAAAATTGAGGTTAAGCTGCATAATGATGTTCAAAAGCCCATAAATAAATATTTTAATTCATAAAATTTGATCAATCTTATTTTGTGGCTATTTTGTTAGGGTTTAAGGCTGCATGTCTAAATGGGCTTTATAGTGGACCCATTGGAATTTTAATCGAGTAAAAAGTTCTAAAATTGAGGTTAAGCTATATAATCATAATCAAAAGCCCATAATCAAATATTTTAACTCATAAAATTTTATTTAATTTTATTTTGTGGCCGTTTTGTTGGGTTTAAGGCGTGCATGTCTAAATGGGCTTTTACAGTGGACCCGTTGGAATTTTAACCGAGTGAAATTTTTTGAAAATGAGGTTAAGCTATCTAATCATATTCAAAAGCCAAAAATCAAATATTTTTTTGTCATAAAATATGATTTAATCTTATTTTTCGACCGTTTTGTTGGGGTTTAGGGTGTGCATATCTAAATGGGCTTTCAGTGGACCCGTTGGAAATTTAACCTAGTAAAAAGTTTTGGAATTGAGGTTAAGCTATATAATAATATTCAAAAGCCCATAATCAAATATTTTAACTCATAAAATTTGATTTAATCTTTTTTTCGACCGTTTGGTTGGGTTTATGGCGTGCATGTCTAAATAGGCTTTACAGTGGACCCATTAGAATTTTTTTGAACAATTTCAACCAAGGGTGAGGGGGAAGGGGAATTTTTGGTCCTACTAGGTCTTGAACCCATGACCTAGGGGAAGTGGAAGGTGTCAACTAAGAGCTTTAACCACCTTCGTTATAGATTGTTGGCACCCGTTGGAATTTTAGCTGAGTAAAAAGTTCTAAAATTGAGGTTAAGCTATATAATCGTATTCAAAAGCCCATCATCAAATATTTTAGCTCATAAAATTTAATTTAATCTTATTTTGTGGCCATTTTGCTGGGTTTAAGGCGTGTGTGTCTAAATAGGCTTTATAGTGGACCTGTTGGAATTTTAACTTAGTAAAAAGTTTTGAAAATGAGGTTAAGCCATATAATAATGTTCAAAAGCCCATAACTAAATATTTTATGTCATAAAATGAGATTTAATCTTATTTTGCGGCCGTTTTGTTGGGGTTTAAGGCGTGCATGTCTAAATGGGCTTTATAATGGACCCTGTTGGAATTTTAACCTAGTAAAAATTTCTAAAAATTAGGTTAAGCTATATAATCAAGTTCAAAAGCCCATAGTAAATATTTTAATTCATAAAATGTTATTAATCTTATTTTTCTTCCATTTTGTTAGGGTGTAAGGCGTGCATGTCTAAATGGGCTTTACATTGGACTCGTTGGAATTTTAATAGAGTAAAAGTTTTGAAAATTAGGTTAAGCTATATAATCACGTTCAAAACCCATAACTAAATATTTTATGTCATAAAATGAGATTTAATCTCATTTTGCGGCTGTTTTGTTGGGGTTTAAGGCATGCATATCCAAATGGGCTTTATAGTGGACCCCGTTAAGATTTTAATCGAGTAAAAATTTATGAATATGAGGTTAAGCTATATAATCATGTTTAAAAGCCCATAACTATATATTTTAAGTCATAAAATGTGATTTAATCTTATTTTGCGGCTGTTTTGTTGGGCTTTAAGGCGTGCATGTCTAAATTGGCTTTACAGTGAACCTTGTTTGATTTTTAACCGAGTAAAAATTTCTAAAATTGAGGTTAAACTATATAATCATGTTCAAAAGCCCATAACTAATTATTTTAATTCATAAAATTTGATTTAATCTTATTTTTCGGCCATTTTGTTGGGGTTTAAGGCGTGCATGTCTAATTGGGCTTGACAGTGGACTCGTTAGAATTTTAATCGAGTAAAAAGTTCTAACTGGGCTTGACAGTGGACCCGTTGGAATTTTAACCGAGTAAAAAATTTTGAAAATGGGGTTAAGGTATATAATCAATTTCAAAATCTCATAACTAAATATTTTAATTCATAAAATGTGATTTAATCTTATTTTTCTTCTATTTTGTTGGGTTTTAAGGCGTGCATGTCTAAATGGGTTTTAAAATGGACCAATTGGAATTTTAGCCGAGTAAAAAGTTCAAAAATTGAGGTGAAGCTATATAATCATATTCAAAAGCCCATAATCAAATATTTTAACTAATAAAATTTGATTTAATCTTATTTTGTGACCTTTTTTGGAGTTTAAGGTGTGCATGTCTAAATGAGCTCTACAGTGGATCCGTTGGAATTTTAATTGAGTAAAATTTTTTGAAATTGAGGTTAAGCTATATAATCAATTTCAGTAGCCCATAAATAAATATTTTAATTCATAAAATATGATTTAATCTTATTTTTCTTCTGTTTTATTGGGTTTTAAGGCGTGCATGTCTAAATGGGCTTTACAGTGGACCCATTGCAATTTTAACCAAGTAAAAAGTTCTAAAAATGAGGTTAAGCTATATAATTATGTTCAAAAGCCCATAACTAAATATTTTAAGCCATAAAATTTGATTTAATCTTATTTTTCGGCCATTTTATTTGGGTTTAAGGCGTGCATGTCTAAATGGGCTTTTATAGTGGACCCGTTGGAATTTTAACCTAGTAAAAAGTTATAATTTGATATTAAGCTGTATAATCATGCTCAAAAGCCAATAAGTAAATATTTTAATTCATAAAATTTGATTTAATCTTTTTTCGGCCATTTTATTGTGGTTTAAGACGTGCATGTCTAAATGAGCTTTACAGTAGACCCGTTGGAATTTTAACCGAGTAAAAAGTTCTAAAATTGAGATTAAGCTTTATAATCATGCTCAAAAGCCAATAAGTAAATATTTTAATTCATAAAATTTGATTTAATCTTTTTTTCGTCCTTTTTGTTGGGGTTTAAGGCGTGCATGTCTAAATGAGCTTTACAATTGACCCGTTGGAATTTTAACCGAGTAAAAAGTTCTAAAATTGAGGTTAAGCTATATAATATTTATTTAAATACCCAAAATCAAATATTTTAAGTCATAAAATTTGATTTAATCTTATTTTGTAATCCTTTTGTTGGGTTTAAGGCGTGCATGTCTAAATGGGCTTTACAATGGACCCGTTGGAATTTTAACCGATTAAAAATTTTTGAAAATGAGATTAAGTTATATAATCATGTTCAAAATCCCATAAACAAATATTTGAAGTCATCAAATATGATTTAATCTTATTTTTCAGTCGTTTTGTTGTTTAAGGCGTGCTTGTCTAAATGGGCTTTATAGTGGACACGTTGGAATTTTAACCGAGTAAAAAGTTCTGAAAATGAGGTTAAGATATATAATCATATTCCAAAGCCCATAATCAAATATTTTAACTCATAAATTTTGATTTACTCATATTTTATGGTCGTTTTGTAGGGTTTAAGGCGTACATGTCTGAATGGGCTTTACAGTGGAGACGTTGGACTTTTAACCGAGTAAAAAGTTTTGAAAATGAGGTTATGTTATATAATCATGTTCAATAGCCCGTAAATAAATATTTTAAGTCATAAAATGTAATTTAATCTTATTTTGTGGTCGTTTTGTTGGGGTTTAAAGCGTGCATGTCTTATTTTAACCTAGTAAAAATTTCTGAAAATGAGGTTACACTGTATAATAAAGTTCAAAATCCCATAAGTAAATATTTTAATTCAAAAATGTTATTTAATCTTATTTTTCTTCCGTTTTATTGGGGTTTAAGGCGTGCATGTCTAAACGGGCTTTATAGTGGACCCGTTGGAATTTTAACCGGGTAAAAAGTTCTAAAATTGAGGTTAAGATATATAATCATATTCAAATGCCCAAAATCAAATATTTCAACTCATAAAATTTTATTTAATCTTATTTGTGGTCTTTTTGTTGGGCTTAAGGCGTGCATGTCTAAACGAGTTTTAAAATGGACCCGTTGGAATTTTAATTGAGTAAAAATTTCTAAAAAAGAGGTTAAGCTATATAATCAATTTCAATAGCCCATAAATAAATATTTTAATTCAAAAAATGTGATTTAATCTTATTTTTCTTCTGTTTTATTGGGTTTTAAGGCGTGCATGTCTAAATGGGCTTTACGATGGACCAATTAGAATTTTAACCGAGTAAAAAGTTTTGAAATTGAGGTGAAGCTACATAATCATATTCAAAATCCAATAATCAAATATTTTATTAGATAAATTTTGATTTAATCTTATTTTGTGGCCTTTTTTTGGATTTAAGGCGTGTATGTGTAAATGGGTTTTACAGTGGACCTGTTGGAATTTTAACCGAGTAAAAAGTTCTAAAATTGAGGTTAAGCTATTTGATCATATTCAAAAGCTTATAATCAATTGTTTTAACTCATATATTTTGATTTAATATTATTTTGTGGCTATTTTGTTGGGCTTAAGGCATGCATGTCTAAATGGGTTTATAGTGGACCCGTTAGAATTTTAACCGAGTAAAAAGTTCTAAAATTGAGGTTAAGCTATTTAATCATATTCTAAAGCCCAAAATCAAATATTTTAACTCATAAAATTTGATTTATTCTTATTTTGTAGTCATTTTATTGGGGTTTAAGGCGTCCATGTCTAAATAGGCTTTATACCTTCGGTTATTCCCAAGGTTCGCACCTTCGGTTGGCGAATTGGACGTGAAGAAATTCCTATTGAAAGTCGACTCCACGCTGCGGGCCTTTCCCTTTCTTCCTGCCCCTTATGCTGGCACGAATCCGAGATGATTCTTCATGCTCTCCATGATTTTTCGGCTTCCGCCGAAGCCCTCCTTCTGGCATGTTTACCTCGAGCCCTTGTATCCAGCCAAACGGACACTACCCTTGCTTGGCTTGAGGTCGCTGCCACTCTACTTTCCCTGGATTCCCTTGCCCTTTTCCTCATCGTGCTTTGGTATCTCTGGCGATGAAAGAATGTCTGGGTCTATGAGAAGCTCTTGCGGCCCATCTGGGTTTTGGTTTCTAATGCCTTCTGTCTCTACTGTGACTATTGTGTTGCGAATACGTCTCACTCTGCACCACAGTTAGCATCTACTTCCTCTGCTCTTTCTATGAAAGGTTGGCGGCCGCCCTCTGTTGGTCAAATCAAAGTGAATGTTGATGGTGGTTTCGACCCTTCCACCCACTAGGCTTCCGTCGGCATCATTGCCCGATGTGAGCAAGGGGTGGTTGTTATCGGTTTGGCTCACCTTATTGGCCATTATTTGGACTCATCCTTTATAGAGGCCTCGGCCCTGACCGTCGGGCTACAGTTGGCTCTCGAGAAGGGGTGGTCCAACATCATCTTTGAGTCTGACTCGGCTATAGTGGTGAACAAAATTAACAGATCTATGGCGGATTTATCTCTTCTCTCCAGTTCCCCTGCCCCGACCTGAGATATCTTACGATCCCATTGTCGCCACTTTAGGATCTCATATGTATCGTGTTCTTCGAATGCAGCCGCCCATAGCTTAGCTACCTAGGCCCTCCAGTCCTCTTCCTCATTGTATTTCGACTTGGTTTGTCTCGATATTATATCTTCTATTGTACACGATGACTTGTCATCCACTCCTCGGTAATGATACTTTTGGGTACTCTTTTTTCCATTCTTAGACGCCTCTACTGGCCTTTGGCTCGGTGTGGGTTTAGTGGGGTTGTTAATGAGGCCTATCTCTTTCAAAAAATAAGGCGTGCATGTCTAAATGGGCTTTACAGTGGACTGTTTGAATTTTGACCGAGTAAATTTTTTTGAAAATAAGGTTAAGCTATATCATCATGTTAAAAAGCCCATAACTAAATATTTTAAGTCGTAAAATGTAATTTAATCTTATTTTTGCCCATTTTCTTGGGGTTTAAGGCGTGCATGTCTAAATGGGGTTTATAGTGGATCCGTTGGAATTTTAACCAAGTAAAAAGTTTTGAAAATATGGTTAAGCTATATAATCATGTTCAAAAGCCCATAACTAAATATTTTTAGTCATAAAATGTGATTTAATCTTATTTTTCGGCCGTTTTAACCTTATTTTAACGCATACAATTTGATTTAATCTTATTTTCAGCCGTTTTGTTGTGTTTAAGGCGTGCATGGCTAAATCGGCATTACAGTGGACCCTTTTGAATTTTAACTGAGTAAAAAGTTCTAAAATTGAGGTTAAGCTATATAATCATATTCAAAAGCCCATAATCAAAAGTTCTAAAATTGAGGTTAAGCTGTACAATCATGATCAAAAGCATATAACTAAATATTTTAATTCATAAAATTTGATTTAATCATATTTTGCGTCCATTTTGCTGGGGTTAAGGCGTGCATGTCTAAATGGGATTTACAGTGGACCCGTTAGAATTTTAACTGAGTAAAAAGTTATGAAATTGAGGTTAAGCTATATAATCATATTCAAAAGCCCATAATCAAATATTTTAACTCATACAGTTTGATTTAATCTTATTTTAGGCCGTTTTGTTGTGTTTAAGGCGTGCATGTCTAAATGGCCTTTACAGTAGACCTGTTGGAATTTTAACCGAGTAAAAAGTTATAAAATTGAGGTTAAGCTGTATAATCATATTTAAAAGCCCATAATCAAATATTTTAACTCTTAAAATTTGATTTAATCTTATTTTGTGGGCGTTTTGTTGGGTTTAAGGCGTGCATGTCTAAATGGGCTTTACAGTGGACCTGTTGGAATTTTAACCGAGTAAAAATTTCTAAAATTAAGTTTAAGATGTATAATCATATTCAAAATCACATAACCAAATATTTTAAGTCATAAAATGTGATTTAATCTTATTTTTGGCCGTTTTGTTGGGGGTTTAAGGAGTGCATGTCTAAATGGGGTTTACACTGGACCCATTAGAATTTTAACCGAGTAAGAAGTTCTAAAATTGAGGTTAAGCTATATAATCTTGTTCAAAAGCCCATAACTAAATATTTAAATTTATAAAATTTGATTTAATCTTATTTTGCTGCCATTTTGTTGGGGTTTAAGGCGTGCGTGTCTAAAAGGGATTTACAGTGGACCCGTTTGATTTTTAACTGAGTAAAAAGTCTTGAAATTAAGGTTAAGCTATATAATCATATTCGAAAGCCCATAATCAAATATTTTAACTCATAAAATTTGATTTAATCTTATTTTGTGGCCGTTTTGTGTGTTTAAGGCGTGCATGTCTAAATTGGCTTTACAGTGGACCTGTTGGAATTTTAACTGAGTAAAAATTTCTGAAAATGGGGTTAAGCTATATAATCATGTTCAATAGCCCATAACTAAATATTTTATGTAACACCCCGAAATGTGGTCTAAAAGTATGTCACTAATTTATGGGTGACTTAAATTGCTTTAAGATATCTTTGGAAGAGACAATTGAATGAATTAATTGTTTAGAACTAAAAAGAAACAAATAAAAGAAAGGATGCTCTTTGTACAAAGGACTAATCGAATGATGGCCTAAAATTTGAGCTTTCATGCTAAAATTTATTAATTATAAGGACATGCACACTTGTTGGAAAATGATGAAGGCAAGTGTGAGGGAGAGTTGGAGAGAGAAAGACTTGTTCATGGAGTTCACACTTGAGAATCAAGTGCGAAAGATGAACAAAAGAAAAATGTGTTAATCATCTTTCTTCATGCTCCTCATAGCTGAACATTCATGTATTGGAGAGATATAGACTTGTTCATGGGGTTCACAAGGGGGAATTATGCTTTGTAACTCAATTTCTTGAGTTATTAAACGAATAGCTTAGAGGGTAAATTCTTTCTTCTTTTCCCTTAAGTTAGAGCTTGATTTAAGAATTTTGATTGTTTAGATTATTATACATGCTATGTGTGATTGTAGAAACAAATACATGTCATGAATTCTTCTTTGAAACATTAGATAATCACCATTGTTGTTTGTGTACTCATGTTTAAGCTTGGATTTTGACTCATGACAATTAAGATGGTTCGAATTGAAAAATACAAACATTTCTAGAATATGTGCCATGTTTGAATTGTTTTGTTCAATCTCAAAATGAATTGTATGCAATAATGAATGTAGTAAATCAAGTTAAGGTCATATTGCTTGCTAAACAATTGTTTCTAGGAACATGGGGTTAATTGAGGTAACATTGATGTTCATAGACTGTTTGGTCAAAACCAGAATCTTAGAATCTGATTTGTAAAGTTGAGGAACTGATTTTGGATTAATAAAGATTGTTTGTTGGGTTGTTTTAACAAATCTTGAACAGGGGACAGTTTTGCAAAATTGAGTGACTGATTTGAATTTATAAAGACTGTTTTGGGACTGTTTTTGAACTAAAAGGAAAATGGATTGTTCTGACCATGTATATGTGTATATATGAATTAGGGTCTATTTTGCATATATGGGAATAATTGTGGACTGTCTGAATATATATATGTGAACACATGTAATTAGGGACTGTTTTGGACACTTGTACCTATCATAGACTGTTTTGTGTTTGTATGATTATAAACATATGTATTTTGGGGCTGTTTTAGTGTACAAGAATGTATGACCTTGCTTATAGCACAATAGAAAAGATTTTGCTGTGTGTTTGCACTTGTCATTGTAATAGACCATGAACTTGTTGAGGAAACAAGGTCCAAGGCTGGTAACATTGTATAGAAAGCAAAAAGGGAACTGTGATTCAGGAACATGCTTAGCTTGGATTAAACTGTGAGTGTAGTTTAAAGTCTCAGGATAGGTTGAAACTATCCCAAGAATACTATTTGTTTATTTTACATTGCTTAACCATTAAGTTAAATTATGCATGTGCTTCTAAGCTTGGATTACAAGGTAAGCACCAAACTACAAGTACTATGTGATTGATTGTGTATGAAATGCATGCTATGTTCAAAATTTACACAAAATTGAATATGTTTGAGATATATGATGTGCATGCTAAATTCAAAAGTTGTACATGTGATTAAATATGTTTGATGTGTAAGTAAACAACCTTGCATGTATGATAATAAGTATGTGGAACTATGCTTATCTTGACATGAATAAGACATGCTACTTGACTTTATGATTGAAATTATGCTCGTTGTGATTCCTACATGAATGCTTCTACTTGTTTGACAAGTAAAACCTCTACTAAGCTATTATTTGGTTAAAAACATGAATATGAATTGAGAATCATAAGTGGATTGAAAATGTGCTTGATATGATATGTATTAAGCTATGTTCAGATGATACTCTGATTAAAGAGATAAGCTCACTTTCGATTTTGATATGAAAGATTAAAATTAGAGCCTTGGTTTCGAGTCAGTCTTAGGTATAGTTGGCATGCCATAAGAGTCCATAGAGCTCATGTTTGGGGTGGACTACGGTTCTTATTTGGCGACAGTAGGAGGGAAGTGTTGTGGTCACTTGGCGACAGTAGGAAGGATTGACCGGTACTTTGAGTACCTTTTTGTTGGCGACAGTTGGTTGGGGATTCGTGTACCTAGGCTACTTGATTCTTAAGGCAATGATAAAGTAAAAGTAATTAAATTATAAGTTAAATCAACAGACTACCTTGATATCTTGCATGACAAGTAATACTTGCCTACATGATAATGCATTATCTTTTGATTCAAGTTATAATGTTATTATCGAAGGTTGTAAGAAGGATGATTATGCTAATTTGATATCTTGTATGATAAGTAAAACATATTTTTGAGATGTTATCTTGATAACTTGTATGTTTAGTAATTCATGTCTTCGAGATGCTATGTTTGAAAATTTGTGTAACAAGCAAAATATGTCTATGAAACGTGATGTTTGGATTTTTGTGGCTATGTTAGAGAAAAGATAACAAAATTTCATAGTAAAATTAAAGAATTACCTTGATACCTCATATGACAAGTAACCAGTAACTATGATATGTTATCTTTAAGATGCGCTTTGTCTAGGATATGCTATGTCTATGATATACTTGACTGTGATATGTTTGATGCTTTATAAGACATGTAATACATACTTTGATATGTTATGATTGATAGCTTCCATGACCAGTAACTCATATTCACGATATGCTACGTTGAAAACTTGATTGATAAGTAACAGTTATTGAAACAAATTCATGTGATACTATGTTTGATATCCTATTGTCTAGTCCTATAACTGGTTAAAGTATGAAATGATATGCCTTATTCGAATATTATTGATCAAATGGCTAGTTTCTTGACCAAGCTGGAGCCTTGTATAGTTATTATGTATTTTGGGTGAAAGGATATGTCAATTTATTCTTGTTTTTGGATGCTTTAAGATACCTCAATAAGTGTATGCTTACTCTATCCTTTCATCACATTTTAGAAATCTACTTCGATTATCTTTTGAGCTTGGACGAGATCACAAGTGTCAAGAAGTATGTATTGTAATTTCGTAAGTACTCCTAAATGGTGGCACATAGTCGATATGTATGCATTGAGCATTTAGAGCATCTTTTGATCATATATGTATATGAGCTCTAATAGTATGCAAAGTTTTGTAATGGGCCTTTTATATGTGTCTTATGGTTGTTTGCTCTTCGAAATTTTATAATGGTTATGATGTTGGTATGGTAGATTGGGATATGTATATGCCTAATGTAGTTAGACCATCTTGCATTGTATGTGTGTATGTATGCTCTTATGTATTTTGTAACATGTGTTAAATCTGGCAGGATATTGTAGCTCTAATACTTGTTTAGGTTAAAGTAGCCAAAGTTTGGTTAAAGGTTTGATATCTGAAGATTTATGGTCATGGATGCTTGAGTGTGGTGTTTAAATGGTTGATGGATGAGTAGATACACTATCATGACATTTGAAGCTTACTTGTGGATTAAGCTAGGTTTTGTCGATGATCGAATGGATACTTATTGATTAAGACATGCTAGGCTTGATGTAGGTATGATTAATTGGTAGTGATTCATGTATTGGTATGCTTGTAATGATTTGGCGATATATTATGTTTAACAGACCCCTAAATAGCTTAAATGGAGATACTAATGCGAGAAGAAATAAACTAAGTTAAACTAGAGTATGTTCGATTATTATCTCATGGATTGATAAAGTCAAATGTTTTGCTTAATATTTGATTACATGATGGATCATATTTGAATGGGGTGTATTTATGTTAACTTATGATTAATCTAGTAATGAATCAACAAGTTGTTTAAAAGAATAAGTTCAAGATAGATATGAAATCTTGAAAAGAAAATCTTAACTTTGTCCTGCCTTGAGGACCTTAGATAAGGACTTACATATGTAAACCAATATTTGTATATTTGTTTGCTTGATTTCTTGTTGTTAATAACACTAACTAATAATAATAAATAGATTTTGAAATTTCATCCCTCCTTGCATATCCTTGTTCCTTCTTGATTGTTGATATAGAAATCCCTTGATATTGTGCTTGAATGTCCTTGGTTGTTTGGTAATGCTTCTTAACTTGGTATATCATCTATACCGGTTAATGGTGTTACATTTTAATTCATAAAATGTGATTTAATCTTATTTTGCATAAAATTTGATTTAATCTTATTTTGTGGCCATTTTGTTGTGTTTAAGACGTGCATGTCTAAATGGGCTTTATAGTGGTCTCGTTGGAATTTTAACCGAATAAGAAGTTATAAAATTGAGGTTAAGCTATATAATCATATTCAAAAGCCCATAATCAAATATTTTAACTCATAAAATTTGATTTAATCTTATTTTCTGGTCGTTTTGTTTTGTTTAAAGCGTGCATGTCTAAATGGGCTTTATAGTGGACTCGTTGGAATTTTAACCGAGTAAAAATTTCTAAAAATGAGGTTAAGCTATATAATCATGTTCAAAAGCCCATAAATAAATATTTTAAGTCATAAAATGTGACTTAATCATTTTTTCAGCCGTTTTGTTGGGCTTTAAGGAGTGCATGTCTAAATGAGCTTTTATAGTGGACCCGTTGGAATTTTAACCAAGTAAAAAGTTATAAAAATGAGGTTAAGCTTTATAATCATGTTAAAACTCCCATAACTAAATATTTTAGTTCATAAAATTTGATTTAATCTTATTTTGCAGCCATTTTGTTAGGGTTTAAGGCGTGCATGTTTAAGTGGGCTTTACAGTGGACCCGTCAGAATTTTAAACGAGTAAAAAGTTTTAAAATTGAGGTTAAGCCATATAATAATATTCAAAAACCTATAATCTAATATTTTAACTCATAAAATTTGATTTAATCTTATTTTGTGTCCGTTTTGTTGTGTTTAAGGCGTGCATGTCTAAATGGGCTTTACAGTGGACCTGTGGGAATTTTAACTAAGTAAAAAATTTTGAAAATTAGGTTAAACTATATAATCATGTTCAAAATCCCATAACTAAATATTTTAAGTCAAAAAAGGAGTTTTAATCTTATTTTTCGGTCGTTTTGTTGGGGTTTAAGGCGTGAATGTCTAAATGGGTTTTATGGTGGACCCTTTGTAATTTTAACCGAGCAAAAAGTTCTAAAATTGAGGTTAAGCTATATAATCATCTTCAAAAGCCCATAATCAAATATTTGAACACATAAAATTTGATTTAATGTAATTTTGTGGCAGTTTTGTTGGGTTTAAGGCATGCATGTCTAAATGGGCTTTACAATGGATCCGTTGGAATTTTAATCTATTAAAAAGTTCTAAAATTGAGGTTAAGAAATTTAATAAAATTAAAAATCCCATAAACAAATATTCTAAGACATAAAATTTGATTTATTCTTATTTTTTGGCCATTTAGTTTGGGTTTAAGGTGTGCATGTCTAAATGGCCTTTATAGTGGACCCGTTGGAATTTTAACCGAGTAAAAAGTTCTGAAATTGAGGTTAAACTATATAATCATATTGAAAAGACCATAATCAAATATTTTAACTCATAAAATATGATTTAATCTTATTTTGTAGTCATTTTGTTGGGGTTTAAGGCGTGCTTGTCTAAGTGAGCTTTATAGTGGACCCGTTGGAATTTTAACAGAGTAAAAAGTTGTAAAATTAAGGTTAAGCTATATAATCATATTCAAAATCCCATAATAATATATTTTAACTTATAAAATTTGATTAAATCTTATTTTTTGGTCGTTTTGTTGGGTTTACGTGTCTAAATGAGCTTTAAAATAAACTCGTTGGAATTTTAACCGAGTAAAACATTTTGAAAATGAGGTTAAGCTATATAATCATGTTCAAAAGCCCATAAATAAATATTTCAAGTCAGAAAATTTGATTTAATATTATTTTGTGTCCGTTTTCTTGGGGTTTAATGCATGCATGTGTGGGCTTTATAGTAGACCCGTTAGAATTTTAACTGAGTAAGAAGTTTTGAAATTGAGGTTAAGCTATATAATCATATTCAAAAGCCCATAATCAAATATTTAACTCATAAAATTTCATTTAATCTAATTTTGTGGCCGTTTTGTTGTGTTTAAGGCGTGGATGTCTAAATGGGCTTTATAGTGGGCCCGTTGGAATTTTAATCTAGTAAAAAGTTCTAAAATTGAGGAGCTATATAATCATACTCAAAAGCCCATAATGAAATATTTCAAGTCATAAAATTTGATTTAATCTTATTTTGTGGTCGTTTTGTTGTGTAAATGGGATTTTACAGTGGACCCTTTGGAATTTTAACCGAGTAAAAAATTTTGAAAATGAGGTTAAGTGATATAATCATGTTAAAAAGCCCATAAGTAAATATTTGAAGTCATAAAATTTGATTTAATCTTATTTTCGTCCGTTTTGTTGGGGTTTAAGGCGTGCATGTCTAAATGTGCTTTACAATGGACCCGTTGGAATTTTAGCAGTGTAAAAGTTTTGAAAACGAGGATTAGCTATATAATCACGTTCAAAAGCCCATAAAAATATAAGTCATAAAATGTGATTTAATCTTATTTTCCAGCCGTTTTGTTGGGGTTTAAGGCGTGCATGTCTAAATGGGCTTTTACAGTGGACCCGTTGGAATTTTAACTGAGTACAAAGTTTGAAACTTAAAGTTAAGCTGTATAATCATGTTCGAAGCCCATAACTAAATATTTTAATTCATAAAATTTGATTTAATCTTATTTTACGGCCATTTTGTTAGGGTTTAAGGCCTGTATGTCTAAGTGGGCTTTATAGTGGACCTGTTGCAATTTTAACCGAGTAAAAAATTGTAAAATTAAGGTTAAGCTATATAATCATATTAAAAAGCCCATAATCATATATTTTAACTCATAAAATTTGATTTAAACTTATTTTGTGGCTGTTTTGTTGGGTTTACGACGTGCATATATAAATGGGCTTTAAAGTAGACCCGTTGGAATTTTAACTGAGTAAAAAAATTTGACAATGAGGTTAAGCTATATATTCATGTTCAAAAGCCCATAACTAAATATTTTAAGTCATAAAATGTGATTTAATCTTATTTTTCGGCCGTTTTGTTGAGGTTTAAGGCATACATGTCTAAATGAGCTTTGCAGTTTATAGTGCACCCGTTAGAATTTTAACGGAGTAAAATATTCTAAAATTGAGGTTAAGCTATATAATCATATTCCAAAACCCATAATCAAATATTTTAACTTAGTAAATTTGATTTAATCTTATTTTTTGTTCGTTTTGTTGGGTTTAAGGTGTGTATGTCTAAATAGGTTTTACAGTGGACCCATTGGAATTTTAACCGAGTAACAAATTTTGAAAATCAGGTTAAGCTATATTATCATGTTAAAAAGCCCATAACTAAATATTTTAAGTCATAAAATGTGATTTAATCTTATTTTTCAACCATTTTGTTGGGATTTAAGTCATGCATGTCTAACTGGGCTTTATAGTGGACTCGTTTGAATTTTAACCGAGTAAAAAGTTCTGAAAATGAGGTTAAGTGATACATGCATGAGCGGGGTCAAATTACTAATATTGGACAAGAAGCTGAATTTGTTCGATACAAACAATAAAAGCTAAAACAATACACACATATGAGGTCAAAAACGATGCATCTTGGACAAGAAATTGAATCTGTTTGTAAAGTATGGAAAGTCAGCCAACTTGCGACGAGTTTTCGGATGGGATCCGGGCATTTGTGAGTCAAGTTGTCTTCTAACAAATTTTCCGTCATTCAGTTATCTTTCGAATGCATCTTGAAGCACGTCAATCGGACATCAGGAACTCAAGATACGTTCAATTTACTAAAGGCTGTGCATGCAAAAAACTGGATACGGGATTATTACGGGATCTTGTAAAATTCAGCCCAAAAGTTAACATATAAGGCTTTGGACGAATTAAACTTAGCCTAATATATTTATTATCATTTAAATTGATGTTTTTAGGGCTTTATATACTTTAGGAACCTGCCACCCAGCCCTTATCAGCTTATCACTTGCCTTATCACCCTATTCCTTGCCACACAAGCACAAGGAGTTTAAAGGCTGTTATTTTTTTTAATTAGATTAGGTTTCCCTTGTTTTAGTACAAGTTAAATTACTTTTTCTATCCTTCACCTATAAAAGGATGAAGCCTCCATCATTGTAAGAGAGATTTTTCTTTCATTTATAAAATATTTAGTGAGTTTGTTTTTGCAAGTGCTGATTACTTGTGCCTTCGAAGTCTTCTTCAACATAAGTTCGACGAGTTCATGTGAGGGAGATCACCTTCACACTCTTGCTTGCTTAGATAATTGCGTCTAAGAGGGTGGGTTAGAGCCGCTTGAGGTTGCTTGCTTAGATAATTGAGTCTAAGAGGCTACCGAGGACAAAACAACATCAACAATTCGCAAGCCATCTTCATCTTCAACCTTCACACCATCTTCCATAATTCTATAAACATAAAGCTAGAATTTTCAGATTTATTTTACCTATCTTCTTCTTAATCTTTTTTCATCTTTTTATTTACATTCATATTTATGATCATCTAATCCTTCATCTTGTCTTTCTTTCTTTAATTTTCCAGCCCCAAATCTGAAATTTTCAAGAAAAACCCTTCCCTTTTCTCTTGAATTTTCAGATCTGCCCATACTTTTCTTGATTGAGTCTAGAGCTCCTAGTTCTTGCTACAACTTGATTGAAGGCTTCCAAATCCAAGATTACGCTACTCTATCATTAAGCTATATAATCATGTTCAAAACCCCAAAACTAAATATTTTAAGTCATATAATGTGATTTAATCTTATTTTTTAACCGTTTCATTTTGGTTTAAGACGTGCATGTCTAAAGGAGCTTTACAGTGGACTCGTTCAAATTTTAACCTAGCAAAAAGTTCTAAAATTGAGGTTAAGCTATATAATCATATTCAAAAGCCCATAAATGAATATTTTAATTCATAAAATTTGATTTAGTCATATTTTTTGGCTGTTTTGTTGGGGTTTAAGGCGTGCATGTCTAAATGGGCTTTACAATGGACACATTGGAATTTTAACCGAGTAAAAAGTTCTAAAATTGAGGTTAAGCTATATAATCATATTCAAAAGCCAATAATCAAATATTTAACTCATAAAATTTGATTTAATCTTATTTTGTGGCCGTGTTGTTGGGTATAAGGCTTGCATGTCTAAATAGGCTTTACAGTGGACCCGTTCGAATTTTAACCTAGTAAAAAGTTCTAAAATTGAGGTTAAGATGTATAATCATGTTCAAAATCCCATAACTAAATATTTTAATTCATAAAATTTGGTTTAATCATATTTTTTGGCCGTTTTGTGGTTGGGTTTAAGGCGTGCATGTCTAAATGGGCTTTACAGTGGACACGTTGGAATTTTAACCGAGTAAAAAGTTCTGAAACTGAGGTTAAGCTATATAATAATATTCAAAAGCTCATAATCAAATATTTTAACTCATAAAATTTGATTTAATCTTATTTTGTGTCTGTGTTGTTGGGATTAAGGCTTGCTTGTCTAAATGGGCTTTACAGTGGACTCGTTCGAATTTTAACCCAGTAAAAAGTTCTAAATTGAGGTCAAGTTGTATAATCATATTCAAAAGCCCATAACTAAATATTTTAATTCATAAAATTTGATTTAATCATATTTATCGGCCGTTTTGTTGGGGTTTAAGGCGTGCATGTCTAAATGGGCTTTATAGTGGACACAGAATTTTAACCGAGTAAACATTTATAAAATTGAGGTTAAGCTATATAATCATCTTCAAAATCCCATAATAAAATATTTTAACTCATAAAATTTGATTTAATCTTATTTTGTGGCCGTGTTGTTGGGTTTAAGGCTTGCATGTCTAAATGGGCTTTACAGTGGACCCGTTAGAATTATAACCGAGTAAAAAGCTTTGAAATTGAGTTTAAGCTATATAATCATAGTCAAAAGCCCATAATCAAATATTTTAACTCATACAATTTGATTTAATCTTATTTTGTGGCCGTTTTGTTGTGTTTAAGGCGTGCATGCCTAAATGGGCTTTATAGTGGACCTGTTAGAATTTTAACCGAGTAAAAAGTTCTAAAATTAAAGTTAAGCTATATAATCATATTCAAAATCCCATAATCAAATATATTAACTTATTGAATTTTATTTAATCGTATTTTGTGGCCGTTTTGTTGGGTTTGTTGGGTTTAAGGTGTGCATGTCTAAATGGGCTTTATAGTGGACCCGTTAGAATTTTTATGAGTAAAAATTTTTGAAAATAAGATTAAGTATATAATCATGTTCAAAAGACCAAAAATAAATATTTTAAGTCATAAAATGTGATTTAATCTTATTTTTCGGTTGTTTTGTTGGTGTTTAAGTCATGCATGTCTAAATGGGCTTTATAGGGAGCCATTGGAATTTTAACCGAGTAAAAAGTTCTAAAAATGAGGTTTAGCTATATAATCATGTTCAAAAGCCTAAAAATAAAATTTTTAAGACATAAAATATGATTTAATCTTTTTTTACCGTTTTATTGAGGTTTTAGACGTCCATGTCTAAATGGGCTTTACAGTGGACCCGTTCGAATTTTAACCGAGTAAAACGTTCTAAAATTGAGATTAAGCTGCATAATAATGTTCAAAAGCTTATAACTAAATATTTTAATTCATAAAATTTGATTTAATCCTATTTTTGGCTATTTTGTTGGGGTTTAAGGCATACATGTCTAAATGGGCTTTACAGTGGACACGTTGGAATTTTAACCGGGTAAAACGTTCTGAAATTGAGGTTATGTAACACCGCCCACCCGGGTTGGAAGCAAACCGGTTCGGGAGCGTTACTAATGTACAATACAAGCATGAACAAGGCAAGGATAGGCTAACTCATCCCTATTAGATGAGTTACTTAACTAATAAGTAACCAAACATACATTACTTAACATGTAAGCAATATTTTTTACATACATTATAGGTTACCAAAAATTTCAATTAACATTATCATACAACCATCATCATTTGAATAGCTTAAGGGCAAACATGCTTCCATTTCATTTCATTGTTCATTAACTTGATTACATATAACATTTCATGCATAACTTACTAATCATGATCTATTGCGCATACCTTAATTCCAAGCAAGCATATGCCACCCTTACCATTCGACATTTACCATTCAATCTTATAAAAATGCTATAACAAGGTATGATCAAACAAGTAATTATCACATTATACAAGTCATTCGAATAGGCATAATAGTCTAGGTCAATTACTTTGAACATTCATTAGATACATATCAATACTTATATGCGCAGCAAGATACATTTCCATTACATAGAATTAGAGTTCATTACTTAATTTACATTAACCACCAAGTTCATAACATGATAGGCCCATTCAAAACATATATACATATAAAAGTTCAAGTGTTCAAAATGCATTCACTAGACATTATATACAACTAAGTGCCACCAACTAGGGGAGTACAAAACAAGTATGAACCGTACTTTAGCTATGCTTATGTCTTGCTTCGAGCTCAAGGAAGTCAGACTTCAGGTTCAAGCAACGATCGAATCCCTAATATGTGGTTGGGAATGATGAAAACAAGAGTGATAAGTACAAGATTGTACTTAGTGTGGTAGTAACTAGTTATAACCCATTTGTTACATCAAATTAAATGTCAATTAGTCAAGAATGATCCTAGCTAAGGATTTCAAGTCAATCGAATAGTACAAGAAGCAAGAGATAATGAATCATAATTCATGCTTTATCCATTTCAAGAAATCAAGCTATTCAGGGTCATATATCAAGTATTCAAGCAATTCATGCTTTCATGACAAGTAATCAAGCAATTTAAACTTTTCATTCTTGACAAGATTACAATTAATACTCATGAATTCAAGTATACAAGTCAAATAGCAATTAGTTGAAGTTTAATGGTTGCCATTTCAAGAATACAAGTCAAGTAATCCAAGTAGCAAGTTTACATGTCAAGTAATAAGCTATTCATGTTTGCATGACAAGAAATCAAGCAATTAATATTTATTAGCTCATTTATATTCTTTTAGCACAATCCTTGGTTTATAGTTTGACTAGGTAATCAAGTCTCCAACCCTATATTTGATGACTTCAAATATTTGTTTATGGGATTTTGAACATGATTATATATCTTAATCTCATTTTCAGAAATTAATATTTATTAGCTCATTTATATTCTTTTAGCACAAGAAATCATGCATATTTGGTTATGACTTAAGTCCCAACCCTATATTAAACTACACTCACAATACTCCAAGCTTAGCTAATCTTGGATCAAAATTCCTTTGTGTTTGCCACTAGCTTGGCCACTCCTTTCTTCCTCCACAAATTTTACTCTTTGCTCTATCAATTCATACAATTAAATCAAAGTCAAGACAAAGTACATTCATTTCTTCAAAACAAGGCAACAATACATATATGATTCATTCATTTCAAAACATCAAGGGTGCTGCTGCTACTGTCTAACAGCTTGAACACTGCTTACTAAAATATGCATAACTTTCATTCCGTACGTCGGAATTTCAATTGGTTTACACCGTTGTAAATATAAATTAACTTTCTTTCTAACCATATAGTCCTTGCATTTTAGTTCTTTTCCAATTAATACAGTTTTTAGCTTAAAGACAGGGCAATTTATAACACTGGACAGTTTGCACTGTCCTTAGTGTTTCATTTCTACAATTCATTCTACAATCCCGAATTGATTTCTGTTTTCTCCTAATGAATTTAGACATATTAAGGCATTGTACATAAAATTTTCAACCTTAAATTCCTTTTATACAATTTATAGTGATTTTTCAAAGTTACTGCCCAGAACAAAGTATTCTGGGCAGCTTACGCTAGTTTAAGTTTCTAGCTTCTTTAATCACTTAGATGGTACTTCTAACATAATAATTCAACTTATATACATACTCATACAAGTCTAGGTCAGTTCAATTCACCTATCAATGTGATCAAAACAGGGCATTATATAAAACCAAGCATGTTTACACAATCTTCAATTAACAAAACAGTCCTTCTAACACCCTATCTAATTATAACAGCTTTGATTATATATATATTCATTCAACATATACTCTAACAACCTCCAAATGGATTCTATAGCAATATGACTCACCAAGAAATCAGTCCAACTTCCAAGCACAAGCAGCAAGTATGAAATCGAACACCACATTTTCTCTTACTCTAAAAATTTTCTATCAACTACTTAATCAGCTCAAGTCATGCTATCAAGATTATAATTCACAACATTTACTAATTAACCTATTAAATTTTCATATCTCCTTTGAAAAATCTACTTATTCAAATCCTCACAACTTTCCAACATTCGAATATACTCTCATCTTACATTTGATTTTCTTACAAAAATCTACTATCAACACTTAGATTTCACAAGGATTCCTATATAATCCTTCAAGAACATATATTCTAATAAGGGATGTAACAAAATTCTTACCCTTCTTCTCATGACCCGGCAATGATTAAGAATTTTGAGTTAAATAAAACTCAATTATCCAAAATTCCATAGCCATCTCTTGAATCCTCCCTCTCAAGCTCTCGGTTTATCCACAAGGAAGAAAGACAACACTTTGGAATTGTTATTCAAAATGGCCAGACCCCTCCCACATGGTCTCTTTTTTCTAATGCCATGTGTACAACTCCTGTTTAAATTATTTCTTACCATGCAAATTACATATTTCACCAAGAATTCATTTTAGTCCTAACATAATTGACCATCCAATGTTCCTTAAATTTCGATTTAATCCCATTATACTTTATAAAGTCAGTTGATTTAATAACCGATAACAATATAACATAATGTCTAATGTAACATTCTCCTAGACCAAGATTTGGGGTATTATAGGTTAAGCTATATAATCATATTCAAAAGCCCATAATCAAATATTTTAACTCATAAAATTTGATTTAATCTTATTTTGTGGCCGTTTTGTTGGGTTTAAGGCATGCATGTCTAAATGGGCTTTACAGTGGACCCGTTGAAATTTTAACATAGTAAAAAGTTCTAAAATTGAAGTTAAGATGTATAATCATATTCAAAATCCCATAACAAAATATTTTAACTCATTAAATTTGATTTAATCTTATTTTGTGCCCATTTTGTTGGATTTAAGTCGTGCATGTCTAAATGGGATTTACAGTGGACCCGTTGGAATTTTCAGCAAGTAAAAATTTTTGAAAATGAGGTTAAGCTATAAAATCATGTTCAAAAGCCCCTAATCAAACATTTTAACTCATAAAAATTGATTTAATCTTATTTTGTGTCCGTTTTGTTGGGTTTAAGGTGTGCATGTCTAAATGGCTTTACAGTGGATCCATTTGAATTTTAACCGAGTAAAAAGTTCTGAGAATGTTGTTAAGCAATATAATCATGTTCAAAAGCCCATAATCAGATATTTTAACTCATAAAATTTGATTTAATCTTATTTTTTGGCCGTTTTGTTGGGGTTTAAGGCGTGCATGTCTAAGTGAGCTTTACAGTGGGCCTGTTGGAATTTTAACAGAGTAAAAATTTCTGAAAATGAGGTTAAGCTATATAATTATGTTCAAAAGCCCTTAACTTAATATTTTAAGTCATAAAATGTGATTTAATCTTAGTTTTGGGCTGTTTTGTTGGTGTTTAAGGCGTGTATGTCTAAATTGGCTTTACAGTGGACCCGTTGGAATTTTCTTTTTTGAAAAGTCGGCCTCACTAACAACCCCTCTAACCTCACATGTGACCCGTAGGCCCCAAGTGAGCACCTATGGGGAAAAGAGTACCCAGATATATTAATTCGGATGAGTATGAAACTCATTAATTACAACATCATGGATATATATGTGATTGTTCGAAGAGAATAAAATGGAAGACATAGACCGTAAGGCAACATTTTTCATCATCCTAGGAATATAATAGACACTAAAGTCATATGCATCAGCTAGCAAAAGGGGAGAATGCTCAATTAAGGAGCTCAGAAGAGATATGTCAGTACAATGCCGATTGATTTTATTGGCAACCATAGTTGAGTCAGTCTCGATAAAAACCCTAGACCAATCGCGATCACGACCCAAGCAGATGTCGGCAATGATTACTTGCGCTTCAGCAGATGAAGCGTCCGTGCAATTGATCAAAGTGTGGGTGAGCCCTCCCAGGACAGCACAGCTGGCATCTTGTGCTATAACTCCCACTGTGGCGGCCTTGGTTAGAGGATCGAATGCCCCATCTATTTTTATCTTTAAGAATCCTGCACCCGTCGGAATTTTAACCGTGTAAAAACTTATAAAATTGTGGTTAAGTTGTATAATCATGTTAAAAAGCTTATAACTAAATATTTGAATTCATAAAATTTGATTTATTCTTAATTTGCGGCCATTTTGTTGGGGGTTTAAGGCGTGCATATCTAAGTTGGCTTTACAGTGGACCCGTTGGATTTTTAACCGAGTAAAAAGTTCTAAATTGAGGTTAAGCTATGTAATCATATTCAAAATCCCATAATCAAATATTTTAACTGATAAAATTTGATTTAATCTTATTTTCGGCCAATTTGTTGGGGTTTAAGGCGTGCATGCTAAATGCGCTTTACAGTGGACCCAATGGAATTGTAATTGAGTAAAAGGTACTAAAATTGAGGTTAAGCTATATAATCATATTCAAAATCCCATAATCAAATATTTTAACTCATAAAACTTGATTTAATCTTATTTTGTGGCTGTTTTGTTGGGTTTTAAGGCGTGCATGTCTAAATGGGCCTTATAGTGTGCCCGTTGGAATTTTAACCGAGTAAAATTTGCTGAAAAAGAGGTTACACTATATAATCATGTTTAAAAACCCTTAACTTAATATTTTAAGTCATAAAATGTGATTTAATCTTAATTTTCGGCCTTTTTGTTGGGGCTTAAGGCGTCCATGTCTAAATAGGCTTTACAGTGGACCTGTTGGAATTTTAACCGAGTAAGAAGTTCTAAAATTGAGGTTAATCTATATAATCATGTTCAAAAGCCCATAAATAAATATTTTAATTCATAAACTTTGATTTTATCTTATTTTTTGGCCATGTTGTTGGGGTTTAAGGCGTGCATGTCTACGTGTGCTTTACAGTGGAACCGTTGAAATTTTAACCGAGTAAAAAGTTCTAGAATTGAGGTCAATCTGTATAATCATTTTCAAAAGCCCATAACTAAATATTTTAATTCATAAAATTTGATTTAATCTTATTTTGCGGCCATTTTGTTGGGGTTTAAGGCGTGCATGTCTAAGTGGGCTTTACAGTGGACCTGTTGGAATTTTCTTTTTTGAAAAGTGGGCCTCACTAACAACCCCTCTAACCTCACATGTGACCCGTAGGCCCCAAGTGAGCACCTATGGGGAAAAGAGTACCCAGATATATTAATTCGGATGAGTATGAAACTCATTAATTACAACATCATGGATATATATGTGATTGTTCGAAGAGAATAAAATGGAAGACATAGACCGTAAGGCAACATTTTTCATCATCCTAGGAATATAACAGACACTAAAGTCATATGCATCAGCTAGCAAAAGGGGAGAATGCTCAATTAAGGAGCTCAGAAGAGATATGTCAGTACAATGCCGATTGATTTTATTGGCAACCATAGTTGAGTCAGTTTCGATAAAAACCCTAGACCAATCGCGATCACGACCCAAGCAGATGTCGGCAATGATTACTTGCGCTTCAGCAGATGAAGCGTCCCTGCAATTGATCAAAGTGTGGGTGAGCCCTCCCAGGACAGCACAGCTAGCATCTTGTGCTATAACTCCCACTGTGGCGGCCTTGGTTAGAGGATCGAATGCCCCATCTATTTTTATCTTTAAGAATCCTGCACCCGTCGGAATTTTAACCGTGTAAAAACTTATAAAATTGAGGTTAAGCTATATAATCGCATTCAAAATCCCATAATAAAATATTTTAACTCATAAAATTTGATTTAATCTTATTTTGTGGCCGTTTTGTTGGTTTTAAGGCGTGCATGCCTAAATGGGCTTTAAAGTGGACCCGCTGCAATTTTAACCAAGTAAAAAGTTCTAGAATTGAGTTTACGCTATATAATCATATTCAAAAGCCCATAATCAAATATTTTATGTCATAAAATGTGATTTAACCATATTTTTTGGCCGTTTTGTTTGGGTTTAAGGCGTGCATGTCTAAATGGGCTTTACAGTGGATCCGTTAGAATTTTAACTGGTAAAAAGTTCTAAAATTGAGGTTAAGCTATATAATCATGTTCAAAAGCCCATAAATAAATATTTAAATTCATAAAATTTGTTTTAATCTTATTTTTTGGCCATTTTGTTGTGGTTTAAGGCGTACATGTTTAAATGGGATTTATAGTGGATCCGTTGGGTTTTTAACAGAGTAAAAAGTCTTAAAATTGAGGTTAAGCTATATAATCATATTCAAAAGCCCATAAGCAAATATTTTAACTCATAAAATTTGATTTAATCTTATTTTGTGGACTTTTTGTTGTGTTTAAGGCATGAACGTTTAAATGGGCTTTATAGTGGCCCGTTTGAATTTTAACCGAGTAAAAACTTCTAAAAATGAGGTTAAGCTATATAGTCATGTTCAAAAGCCCATAACTAAATATTTTAAGTCATAAAATGTGATTTAATCTTATTTTGCATAAAATTTAACTTATTTTGTGGCCGTTTTGTTGTGTTTAGGGCGTGCATGTCTAAATGAGCTTTCCAATGGACCCGTTGGAATTTTAACCGAGTAAAAAGTTCTGAAATTGAGGTTAAAATATATAATCATATGCAAAATCCCATAAATAAATATTTTAATCCATGAAATGTGATTTAATCTTATTTTTTGGTCGTTTAGTTGGGGTTGAAGGCGTGTATGTCTAAATTGGCTTTACAGTGGACCCGCTAAAATTTTAACCAAGTAAAATTTTCTAAAATTGAGGTTAAGCAATATAATCATATTCAAAAGCCCGTAATCAAATATTTTAACTCATAAAATTTGATTTAATCTTATGTTGTTGCAATTTTGTTGTGTTTAAGGCATGCATGTCTAAATGGACTTTACAATGGACCTGTTTGAATTTTAACCGAGTAAAATTTTTTGAAAATGAGGTTAGGCTATATAAGCAAGCTATATAATATTATTCCACAACTAAATATTTTAAGTCATAAAATGTGATTTGATCTTATTTTTAGCCATTTTCTTGGGGTTTAAGGCGTGCATGTCTAAATGGGCTTTATAGTGGACCCGTTGGAATTTTTACCGAGTAAAAAGTTCTGAAAATGCGGTTAACATATATAATCATGTTCAAAAGCCCCATAACTAAATATTTTAAGTCATAAAATGTTATTTAATCTTAATTTTCGGTCGTTTTGTTGGGGTTTAAGGCGTCCATGTCTAAATGGGCTTTACAATAGACCTATTGGAATTTTAACAGAGTAAGAAGTTCTAAAATTGAGGTTAATATGTATAACCATGTTCAAAAGCCCATAGCTAAATATTTTAATATATAAAATTTGATTTTATCTTATTTTGCGGCCATTTGTTGGGGTTTAAGTTGTGCATGTCAACGTGAGCTTTACCGTGGACCTGTTAGAATTTTTCCGAGTAAAAAGATCTAGAGTTGAGGACAATCTGTATAATCATTTTCAAAACCCCATAACTAATTAGTTTAATTCATAAAATTTAATTTAATCTTATTTTGCGGCCATTTTGTTGAGGTTTAAGGCATGCATGTCTAGGTGGGCTTTAAAGTGGAATTGGTGGAATTTTAACCAAGTAAAGAGTTTTGAAGTTGAGGTTAAGCTATATAATCATATTCAAAAGCCTATAATCAAATATTTTAACTCATAAATTCGATTTAACCTTATTTTTCAGCCGATTTGTTGGGGTAAGGCGTGAATGTCTAAAACTGAGGTTAAGCTATATAATCATATTCAAAAGCCTATAATCAAATATTTTGACTCATAAAATTTGAAATAATCTTATTTTGTGGCCGTTTTGTTGGTTTTAAGGCCTGCATGTCAAAATGGGCTTTACAGTGGACCCATTCGAATTTTAACCGAGTAAATAGTTCTAAAATTGAGGTTAAGCTATATAGTCATATTCAAAAGCCCATAATCAAATAATTTAACTCATAAAATTTGAAATAATCTTATTTTTTCCGATTTGTTGGGGTTTAAGGCGTGCAAGATAAATGCACTTTACAGTGGGCCCATCGGAACTTTAACCGAGTAAAAAGTACTAAAATTGAGGTTAAGCTATATAATCATATTAAAAATCCCATAATCAAATATTTTAACTAATAAAATTTGATTCAATCTTATTTTGTGGTCGTTTTGTTGGTTTTAAGGCGTGCATGTCTAAATGGGCTTTATAGTGGACCCGTTGCAAATTTAACCCAGTAAAAAGTTCTAGAATTGAGTTTAAGCTATATAAACATATTCAAAACCCCATAATCAAATATTTTAAGTCATAAAATATAATTTAATCTTATTTTTTGGCTGTTTTGTTGGGGTTTAAGGTGTGCATGTCTAAATGGGCTTTATAGTGGACCCATTGGAATTTTAACCGAGTAAAAAGTTCTAAAATTGTGGTTAAGCCATATAATCAAGTTCAAAATCGCATAACTAAATACGTTAATTCATAAAATTTGATTTAATCTTATTTTGCGGCCATTGTGATGGGGTTTAAGGCGTGCACGTCTAAGTGGGCTTTACGGTGGACCCGTTGGAATTTTAATGGAGTAAAAAGTTCTAAAATTGAGGTTAAGCTATATAATCATATTCAAAAGCCCATAATCAAATATTTTAACGCATAAAATTTGATTTAATCTTATTTTGTGGTCGTTTTCTTGGTTTTAAGGTGTGCATGTCAAAATGGGCTTTATAGTGGACCCGTTGCAATTTTAACCGAGTATAAACTTCTAGAACCAAGTTTAAGCTATATAATCATATTCAAAATCCTATAATAAAATATTTTAATTCATAAAATGTGATTTAATCTTATTTTTTGGCCGTTTTATTTGGGTTTAAGACGTGCATGTCTAAATCGGCTTTACAGTGGACCCGTTGGAATTTTAACAGGGTGAAAAGTTCTAAAATTGAGATTAAGCTACATAATCATGTTCAAAAGCCCATAAATAAATATTTAAATTTATAAAATTTGATTTAATCTTATTTTGCGGCCATTTTGTTGTGATTTAAGGCGTGCATGTCTGAAGAGGATTTACAGTGGACCGTTGGATATTTAACATAGTAAAAAGTCTTGAAATTGAGGTTAACCTCTATAATCATATTCAAAAGCCCATAATAAAATATTTTAACTCATAAAATTTTATTTTGTCTTATTTTGTGGACGTTTTGTTGTGTTTTAGGCGTGTAAGTCTAAATAGGCTTTACAGTAGACCCTTGGAATTTTAACCAAGTAAAAAGTTCTAAAATTGAGGTTAAGCAATATAATCATATTCAAAAGCCCATAATCAAATATTTTAACTCATAAAATTTGATTAAAACTTATTTTGCGGCCGTTTTGTTGTGTTTAAGGTGTGCATGTCTAAATGGGCTTTATTGTGGACCCGTTGGAATTTTAACCGAGTAAAAATTTCAAAAAATGAGGTTAAGATATATAATCATGTTCAAAAGACCATAAATAAATATTTTAAGTCATAAAATATGATTTAATCTTATTTTCGGCCGTTTTGTTGGGGTTTAAGGCGTGCATGTCTAAAAGGGTTTTATAGTGGACCCGTTGGAATTTTAACCGAGTAAAAACTTCTGAAAATGAAGTTAAGCTACATAATCTTGTTAAAAAGCCCATAACTAAATGTTTTAAGTCATAAAATGTGATTTAATCTTATTTTTTGGCTGTTTTATTAGGTTCGAGGCATGCATGCCTAAATGGGCTTTACAGTGGACCCGTTACAATTTTAACCGAGTAAAAAGTTCTAAATTTGAGTTTAAGATGTATAATCATGTTCAAAAGCCCATAAATAAATATTTTAATTCATAAAATTTGATTTAATCTTATTATGCGACCATTTTGTTGGGATTTCATACGTGCATGTCTAAGTGGGCTTTAAAGTGGACCGTTGGAATTTTAACCGGGTAATAAGTTCTAAATTTGAATTTAAGCTATAGAATCATATTCAAAAGCCCGTAATTAAATATTTTAACTCATAAAATTTTATTTAATCTTATTTTGTGGGCGTTTTGTTGGGTTTAAGCCGTGCATGTCTAAATGGGCTTTACAGTGGACCCGTTGGAATTTTAACCAGGTAAAAATTTCTTAAAATGAGGTTAAGCTATATAATAATATTCAAATGCCCATAAATAGATATTATATGCCATAAAATGTGTTTTAATATTATTTTTTGGTTGGGGTTTAAGGCGTGCATGTCTAAATGAGATTTAAAGTGGACCTATTAGAATTTTAGCCGAGTAAAAAGTTCTGAAATGAAGGTTAAGCTATATAATCATATTCAAAAGCCCATACCAAAATATTTTAACTCATAAATTTGATTTAATCTTGTTTTGTGGATATTTTGTTGTCTTTAAGGCGTGCATGAGTAAATGGGCTTTACAGTGGGCCCATTGGAATTTTAACCGTGCAAAAAGTTCGAAAATTGAGGTTAAGCTATATAATCATATTAAAAAGCCCATAATAATATATTTTAACTTATAAAAATTGATTTAATCTTATTTTGTGGTTGTTTTGTTGTGTTTAAGTTGTGCATGTCTAAATGAGCTTTACAGGGGTTCGTTGGAATTTTAGCTTAGTAAAAATTTATGAAAGTGAGGTTAAGATAAATAATCATGTTCAAAAGCCCATAAATAAATATTTTAAGTCATAATATGTGATTTAATCTTATTTTTTTGGGTCGTTTTGTTGGGGTTTATGGCGTGCATGTCTAAATGGGCTTTATAGTGGACAGGTTGGAATTTTAACCGATTAAAAACTTATGAAAATGAGGTTAAGCTATATAATCATATTCAAAATCCCATAATTAAATATTTTAACTAATAAAATTTTATTTAATCTTTTTTTGTTGCCGTTTTGCTGGGTTTAAGGCGTGCATGTCTAAATGGGCTTTACAGTGGACCCATTGGAATTTTGACCAAGTAAAATTTTTGAAAATGAGGTTAAGATATATAATCATGTTCAAAAGCCCATAAATAAATATTTTATGCCATAAAATGTGATTTAATCTTATTTTTCGGCCATTTTGTTGGAGTTTCAGGCGTGCATGTCGAAATGAGCTTTAAAGTGGATACATTGGAATTTTAACCGAGTAAAAAGTTCTAAAATTGAAGTTAATATATATAATAATATTCTAAAGCCCATAATCAAATATTTTAACACATAAAATTTGATTTAATTTTATTTTGTGGTAATTTTGTTAGGGTTTAAGGCGTACATGTCTGAATAGGATTTATTGCGGACCCGTTAGAATTTTAACCGAGTAAAATTTTTTGAAAATGTAGTTAGGATATATAATCATGCTAAAAAGGCCATAACTAAATATTTTAAGTCACAAAACATGATTTAATCTTATTTTTCGGCCGTTTTGTTGGGGTTTAAGGTGTGCAAGTCTAAATGGGTTTTACCGTTGACCCGTTGGAATTTTAACTGAGTAAAAAGTTATAAAATTGAGGTTAATCTGTATAATCATGTTCCAAAGCCCATAAATAAATATTTTAATTCACAAAATTTGATTTAATCTTATTTTGCGGCCATTTTGTTGGGGTTTAAGGCGTAAATGTCTAAGTGGGCTTTATAGTGGAGCCGTTGGAATTTTAACCTAGTAAAAAGTTCTAAAATTGATGTTAAGCTATGTAATCATATTCAAAAGCCCATAATCAATTATTTTAAATCATAAAATTTGATTTAATCATATTTTCTGGCCGTTTTGTTGTTCTTAAGGTGTGCATGTCTAAATGGGCTTTACAGTGGACTAGTTGGAATTTTAACCGAGTAAAAATTTCTGAAAATGAGGTTAAGCTATATAATCATGATCAAAATCCCATAAAAAATATTTTAAGTCATAAAATGTAATTTAATCTTATTTTAAGGCGTGCATGTCTAAATGGGCTTTATAGTGGACCCGTTGGATTTTAACTTACTAAAGAATTATGAAATTGAGGTTAAGCTATATAATCATAATCATAAGCCCATAATCAAATATTTTAACTCATAAAATTTAATTTAATCTTATTTTGTGGCAGTTTTGTTAGGGTTTAAGGCGTGCATGTCTAAAAGGGATTTATTGTGGACCAGTTGGAATTTTAACCGAGTAAAAATTTCTAAAAATATGGTTAGGATAAATAATCATGTTAAAACGCCTTTAACTAAATATTTTAAGTCATAAATGTGATTTAATCTTCTTTTTCGGCCGTTTTGTTAGGGTTTAAGGCGTGAATGTCTAAATGGGCTTTACACTGGACCCGATGGAATTTTAACTGAGTACAAAGTGATAAATTGAGCTAAGCTGTATAATCAAATTCCAATGCCCATAAATAAATATTTTAACTCATAAAATTTAATTTAATCTTATTTTACGACCATTTTGTTGGGGTTTAAGGCGTGAATGTCTATGTGGGATTTATAGTGGACCCGTTGGAAATTTAACAGAGTAAAAAAATTCTAAAATTGACATTAACTATGTAATCATATTCAAAATCCTATAATCAAATATTTTAACTCATAAAATTTGATTTAATCATATTTTTTGGTTGTTTTGTTGAGTTTAAGGCGTGCATTCTAAATGGGCTTTACAGTGGACCCGTTGGAATTTTAACCACGTAAAAATTTCTAAAAATAAGGTTTAAGGCGATTTGATCTTATTTTTGGCCGTTTTGTTAGGGTTTAAGGCGTGCATGTGTAAATGGGCTTTATAGTGGACTCGCCGGAATCTTAATCGAATACAAAGTTATGAAATTGAGGTTAAGCTATATAATCATATTCGAAATCCCATAATCAAATATTTTAACCCATAAAATTTAATTTAATCATATTTTGTGGCCGTTTTAAGGCGTGCATGTCTAAATGGGCTTTATAGTGGACCCGTTGGAATTTTAACCGAGTAAAAAGTTCTAAAATTGAGGTTAAGCAACATAATCATATTCAAAAGCCCATAATCAAATATTCTAAATCATAAAATTTGATTTAATCTTATTTTGCGGCCATTTAGTTAGGGTTTAAGGCGTGCATGTCTAAATTGGCTTTAGAGTGGATCCGTTGGAATTTTAACCGAGTAAAAAGTTCTGAAATTGAGGTTAATCTATATAATCATATTGAAAACTCGTAATCAAATATTTTAGATCATAAAATTTGATTTAATCTTATTTTGTGGTAGTTTTGTTGGGTTTAAGGCATGCATGTCTAAATGGGATTTACAGTGGATCCGTTGGAATTTTAACCGAGTAAAAAGTTTTGAAAATGAGGTTAAGATATGTAATCATGTTTAAAAGCCCATAACTAAATATTTTAAGTCATAAAATGTGATTTAATCTTATTTTGGGGCCGTTTTGTTGGATTTAAGGCGTGCATGTCTAAATGGGCTTTACAATGGACCCGTTAGAATTTTTACCGATTTAAAAAGTTTTGAAATTGAGGTTAAGCTATATAATCATATTCGAAAGCCCATAATCAAATATTTTAACTCATAAAATTGGATTTAATCTTATTTTTTTGGACATTTTGTTGTGTTTAAGGCGTATATGTCTAAATGGGCTTTATAGTGGGCCCATTGGAATTTTAACAGAGTAAAAAGTTCTACAATTGAGGTTAAGCTATATGATCATATTCAAAAGCCCATAATCAAATATTTTAACTCATAAAATTTGATTTAATCTTATTTTGTGTTCGTTTTGTCGTGGTTAAGGCGTGCATGTCTAAATGGGCTTTTACAGTAGACCTGTTGAAATTTTAACCGAGTAAAAAAATTTAAAAATGAGGTTAAGCTATATAATCACGTTCAAAAGCCCACGGCTAAACATTTTAATCATAAAATGTGATTTAATCTCATTTTTCGTTTATTTTGTTGGGGTTTAAGACGTGCATGTCTAAAGGCTTTATAGTGGACCCGTTAGAATTTTAACCGTGTAAAAAGTTCTGAAAAAGATGTTAAGCTATATAATCATGTTCAAAATCCCATAACTACAAAATTTAAATCCCAGAACTAAATATCTAAAAAGTTGTGACATTCCTGATTCGTATTAGCCGTATGGATACGAAAAAGGTTGTTACAAATAATGTTCAAAAGTCCATAAATAAATAGTTTAATTCATAAAATTTTATTTAATCTTATTTTGCGGCCATTTTGTTGGGGTTTTAGGCGTGAATGTCTAAGTGGGCTTTATAGTGGTCCCAATGGAATTTTAACAGAGTAAAAAGTTATAAAATTGACGTTAAGTTATGTAATCATATTCAAAAGCCCGTAATCAAATTTTTTAACTCATAAAATTTGATTTAATCTTATTTTCTGGCCGTTTGGTTGTGTTTAAGGCGTGCATGTCTAAATGGGCTTTACAGTGGACCCGTTGGAATTTTAACCAAGTAAAAAATTCTGAAAATGAGGTTAAGCTATATAATCATGTTCAAAAGCACATAAATAAATATTTCATGCCATAAAATGTGATTTAATCTTATTTTTGGCTATTTTTTGGGTTTAAGGCGTGCATGTCTAAATGGGATTTATAAAGGACCCGTTGCATTTTAACCAAGTAAAAAATTCTAAAAATGAGGTTAAGCTATATAATCATGTTCAAAAGCCCATAATTAAATATTTTAAGTAATAAAATGTGACTTAATCTTATTTTTCGGCTGTTTTGTTGGGGTTTAAGTGTGCATGCCTAAATGGGCTTTACAGTGGACCCGTTAGAATTTTAACCGAGTAAAAAGTTATAAAATTGAAGTTAAGCTATATAATCCGGTTCAAAAGCCGATAACTAAATATTTTAATTCATAAAATTTGATTTAATCTTATTTTGCGGCCATTTTGTTAGGGTTTAAGGTGTGCATGTCTAAGTGGGCTTTATAGTGGACCCGTTGATTTTTAACCGAGTAAAAAGTTTTAAAATTGAGGTTAAGATGTATAATCATGTTAAAAACCCCATAACTAAATGTTTTAATTCTTAAATTTTGATTTAATCTTATTTTGGCCATTTGGTTGGGGTTTAAAACGTGCATGTCTAAATGGACTTTATAGTGGACCTGTTGGAATTTTAACTGAGTAAAAAGTTCTAAAAATGAGGTTACGCTATATAATCATGTTCAAAAGCTCATAAGTAAATATTTGAAGTCATAAAATGTGATTTAATCTTATTTTCGGTCGTTTTGTTGGGGTGTAAGGCGTGTATGCCTAATTGGGCTTTACAATTGACCTGTTGGAATTTTAAGTGAGTAAAAAGTTCTGAAATTGAGGTTAAGCTTTATAATCATGTTCAAAAGCCCATAACTAAATAGTCTAAATAGGCTTTACCGTAGACCCGTTAGATTTTTTTGAAGAAAAAGGTGGGCCTCATTAAAAGCCCCTCTAAATTTGCCACCGACAGAGACCACCTAAGGGGAAAATTGTACCAAATATTTATTATTGTGAATGAGAATTAATCTCATCTGTTACAATTGAGTGTGTGTAGTCTGGTAAAATGAATAAAAAAGGATAGACAAAAAAGATTGTAGGGCCCTAGAGGCATGCATATGGGCAGCAAAATTAACCACCCTAGGAACAAAATGAACACAAAACTAAGCAGAACTAGTCAGAAGAAGACGAGATTCTTAAAATGAGGTCCTAGCATTGACAAATCATCTCCCTGTCAATTCAATTTGTTGTCCATAACAGAGGAATCAGTTTCAATGACAACATTAGACCAACCCCGTTCACAACCAAGCTGAATGTTAGCTATAACTGTCTGAAGCACGGCCAAAGTGGTACTCAAGCAACCAGCTGAGTGTTGAGCTAACCCTCAAAGAACAGTACCTTTATCATCCCTCGCAATAACCCAAATGGATGTATCCTTAGAAGTCGGAAGAAATGCTCCATCGGTATTGATCTTGATAGTCTTTATCTACAAGGGGCGCCAACATGGGCTTGCGAATACTGGGTCATTTGTCGGTAGCGTCTGGGCGAAGCTGGTCGTCATGGCATTTGGGACATTGTACGGTGATGGGGAGCCAATGCTTGTCATTATAGCAGCAGCGTAGTCTCATATAAGGTTTTGAGAGTTGAGCACTATTAGCCAAGGTGGTTGAAGTTGATCATTATGAACCCAGTCATTCATACGATTCCATAGATTCCAAAGAACAGTAAGAAGTAGGACAAATGTGCTACATGGGAGCATGGAAGCCCCTTCCTCAAGCCAAGAGAGCATAGATGTGGTGTCGCTAAAAATACGGCCATTTGGCAGGCCAGCCAAACGTAGAGCCTCAGTTGAACCCGTGCAGTCACATTAGACATGGATGGTCATTTCTGGGACTAGGCGGCAAAGAAGGCATGTTTCGTGGCCCTGGTTTGTCGTGCGTAGTTTTTGAAAGTTGGTAGGGAATCATGACCTGCCCGCCAACCAAAAGACCGAATCTTAGGGATAATAGGCAACTTGAAAAGAATCTTCCAAATACGCAAGGGATGGTTTAACGTGGCAGACAGCCTTTGTAAGAACAAATATCCTAATCTAACTGAGTAGATGCCAGAATCATGGTTACTCCAAAGCACCGTGTCACGAGTGTCATTGATAATAGGAACATGGAGGTGTAATCACTCATTTTTGTTTGGGTTGTAAATATTGTAGCATATTAATTAATTATAGTAACTATTATATATATGTGTTAGTATGTATGTATTAATGCCTATATGTATGTGTGGTAATATGTATATTTAAGCATATGTATGAGTCTATGTGCATGTATTAGTGTTAGTATATGTATGTAGTATATGAATATGTTTATCAATGTTATATATATATGTTGTCAATAATTTATATGTGTGTGTTTAAAGTGTATGCATGAATGCGTCATTATTATTTATGTGTGTATGTATGTGAATACATATGTATTAAAGTTTGTATATTGTATTTATTATATGAGTATGTGTGTTATATGCATGTATATATTATGTATGCGTAGTAAATATGTTTGAATGTACGTGTGGTGATATGTATGTATAAGTATGTATGTTCATATGTTTATGTGTGATATGTGTTTATATATAAGTATTATATGTAATATTTGAACGTATGCATGTGCGTAGGTGTGTTGCTTGATTAAATGTGTTATATGTACGTATGCATGTATTATATGTATCTATTATTATTATTACTAATGGGCTATATATTATAATATATAAAAATAGATCATATAAAACCCAAAATATAATATTAACTACAGTCCATATACAAATATATTAAAAACCCAAATGGATTACATAGGCCCGTTTGGCCCAATCTAACTAAAAAACCCTAAAATTTGATAAATAAAACCCTAATATCTTATTCTCCGTTGCACAGCTGCATCTGAGTGTATCAAATTTGATCCAACGGCCCAGATCAATTAAGATCGACCCTCCATTTGCCGTGTGAGATACACGCTCGGGGCTGTTGGACTCCCACGCGCGCCTGGCGTGCACACGCTGACCATTCAGATCCTAATATGCCACGTGTTGTCATCTCAGCCGTCTGATCTTCAAGCGACCTCAGTCATTGGATCAGATCTGATCCAACAGATGAGATTAATTTTGGCCGATTGAAGCCCTTTCATCTTCACCAACCGTCCACGTGGCTGCTCCGCCCATGGCCGTTGTACGCTTCCCCTCACTGGCTCACCCACCAAACATGCCAAAAATAATAAAAACGGGGAAATCATCAGATCCACATCAAATCCATAGTAGATCCATTTAATGTTTGCTTAAAATGTAAACAAAGCAAAAAAAAAAAATTAGAGGCAAAGATCACAGGATATATATAGATGTAATCTCAACTCATTGTACTCAGTTTTCAGAATTAATAAAAATAACAAAACTACTTCAGAGGTATATACTTTCGCATTTAATCTTGCATGCATTTTTTGAATACAAAAAATATAATAACAGTACAAAAAAAAAAGCTTAGAGTTTACCCTCGTCGCCGTGATGGTCCTTTGCCGGTGGCAAGACCTTGCCTTTGGCCGATTAGGGTGAACCGGTGAAGGCCCATGCTTTTTCCTTTTTGAAAAGGAGTTATGTTTTCTTTTACCTAAAAAGGAGTCATTTTTTTAAAATAAAAGGTTTTTTTTGTTCGAGTTACCCAGATTCTGGCCTCGATATACGACAGCGTACGGCGACGCTCCACCGAAATTTGGGAAACCAGGGCGTTCATCGGGCGGATAAGAAGAACACCATGGAGGTGTTCTTTATTTTTTAGAGCGTTTCGGATTTAGGTTTTGAGATATAGAGGAAATGGGTGTTTATAATTTAAAGGGATAAAAAAAGGCATAAAAGCCGAATTTTAAGAGGGTAAATTATAGATTTTGTCCTCTTTCCTTTAACAGTTTTTCAAATAGGTCCTTTCCTATTATTTTGAAATTGTTTTCTATGGATTAATTATCTTTTGGTCCCTGTTCTTTTAATTTATAAGAATGGTTGTGGTTATTACTCCCAATAATAAATTTAAGATAATGTGATTATTTTAAATTATATTGAGAGATATTATTTATTCAAGTTTAAAGAAGTTAAATTCGTATTCTTGTGATAGAATATTTTATTTATTTTATTATTTTTTTGAAAAAAATAATTTTAAATAAATAATATTAAATAATCTCATTATCTAGATTTGATTGAATTTAAATTCCTTATTTGATAAGGAATCTATTTTTTAATATATTATTTATTTAAAGGAATCTATTTTTTAATATATTATTTATTTATTTTAAATAAATAATATTATTAAATAAATCACATCATCTAGATTTTGGTTGAACTTGAATTCCTTATCAGATAAAGGAATTTATTTTATAATTTATTTAAAAGAGTTTTAATTAAATTATAATAAGTGAACTAAATCTAACCCTAATAAAGTCATATATATATATATATGTATGTATGCCAAGGGGGTTTTAAGAGTGATTTTCGAAATAGCCACAAATACTAAAACTAGATTTTCGAAATCTTGATTGGAACTAGCATTCCGATAGCCGTTCGTCATCCATTCGCGTGTGATACTTGTAGAGGGCGGTCATCTTTCAAAAAGCCAGCGCCTTAACTCAACCAGATTCCTAAATCAAAAATTAAGGTAATTCTTGATTTCCTCTTCATACATTAATATGATTGCATGAGATCTTGGAAATTCTTCATAGGATATTTTTTCGCTGCGTTTATATGCCTGATTAGATCAGCTAATTTTCTATGAAACCCAACAGTAGCATTACTCACATAGATTTTTTGCCCCACATTAATCAATTTATTAAGTTTGAGTTTCAACATGTTTCTTATAGAGATTAATATCTCTATAGCATCAATCTTTGCTTTTAAGCAAATACACATAACACTAGTTTGTGTTATCATGAAGGTAATAAATTTTCCTTCAAATAATTGTTTGCCATATAAATTATCACGATAATATTTTGTAATAACATTGATCTTATATGTTCTGAGTTTTTTTAGAAGCCTACAACCCAAAGACATGTTCCACGTCTTATGGAAATTGAAGCATTTCTCATGAGATTTTGCTTCTTGAACATACCACCTTTTGGACTCATAAGACCTTTTCCACGGTTGGTTTTCTTGAAGTCCTTTTTGACTTCCACTATGTTTACATTGGCATTTGCCTTGGTAAAATTAGGTTTGGCTTTTAGCCGTACCGTTATTGTCTTAGCATATTTGTCACAACAATATTTGCCTTAGAAACATTTGAAGGTGGTAACACCATTTACCTTATCCTCTCTAATAATAAGAGGATCATTTTTTAGATCTTTGACTAAGTTTAACATGGTCAAATAGACAACATTCTTTGTTGCCATATTTTGAAATTCTTTCCATTGAATCTCACTGGTTTTCCATTGTGACTCATAGTCACAAAGCAGAAATATAGATTATGAATCTATTAAACGTAATAATGAACAATGCACCAGGTGGGTAACTTATGAAACAAGAGGAAGTGCACTAGGCACGCTTAAATACTAGGTCTTTCAAAGAACCAATCCTAGACATGTACTTTCATATTTTTTTTCAATCATCCTTTTATGGATCCCATTCTCTTATGCTTAAGGAAGTTCTTGAAGTCATTCCAAGCAAATGTTAGCTTTTCAAATGACTAACACCTGAATGAATTCACTTATCAACATTCCTTTTGCGAAAATATCATGAGTGATTAATTAAAGTCACTGCCATTGATTCACAACAATTTGGAATCAATCATTAAGAATTTAGTAACTAAGAATATCTTAGCACCAACATCTTCCATTTTGTATTTATGGTCCAACGACCCTCACAATTCTTTAGCCATTTTTAAACATTCTACACTTCATAACGTGCATCAGACTAGGCTTTAAGAATTTAATTTTGACATAGAAAACAAAGTTTTTCCATGCTGTGATTTAAGACCTTGGTCGAAATCAACACTCTAGATTCTATTGAACAGGATAGTAACCAAAGTTACTTTCAATAACAATTTCCATTAAAATAGATTTGTCCACGTTGTTTGAAAGGAGATCAAGTAAACACTTAAAAACGGCAGGAATTAAATTCCTTAAAACAAATTTATTTACAAGATCTCAATTTACAAACTGATCAAGATTCCCAAGAAATAAATTCAACAATTTATTTTCAAAATAGAATCATACTTGATTCCCAAGAAATAAATTCAACGATTTATTTCCTTTTACAAAATAGAATCATACTTGATTCCCAAGAAATAAATTCAACAATTTATTTCCTTTTACAAAATATAATCATATTTGATTCTTAAAATAAATTCAACGATTTATTTTCCTTACAAAGTTAGAATCATACAAGATTTTCACGGAAATAAATTCAATGATTTATTTTTCTCGCAACGTTAGAATCATACAAGATTTTCTTGAAAATAAATTCAATGATTTATTTTCTTTTCCAAGATAGAATCATACTAGATTCTCAAAAAAAAAAAATACAATGATTTATTTTCTTTTCTAAAATTGAATCATACAAGATTCTCATGAAATTCAATGATTTATTTTGCTTACAAAATTAGAATCAATGCAAGATTATATCGAATAAATAAATTAAGTGATTTATTTCCCTTATATCTTTTGTTAAACAACGAGATTAGTGACACTAAAACTCGAAACAGAGATATCAAGGCAACTCGAGTATGTTTAACAAACATAAATAAAAATGAATTAATCCTTTGATTTTAATTTCGGTGATTCTTGTTTGGAAATGAATATCAAGTAAAACTGTAATATCCCAATTTTTACTTAGTGACTAAAATGTAATTTTTGAAAGTTTAGGGGTTAAAGTGTAAACTTTAGAAAAGTTTAGGGACCAAAGTGTAATTTTGAAAAGTTATGTAATTTAACCCCGTAAATGGATAGTTCACCCCCAAGAGTGGTATTTCTGTGTTACCGAATTTTTCATACGAGGCTTATATTATTCGAATTTGGATCGAATAAAATTATTAAGCGTGCTCAGGCCAGGGAAATATTAGGATGAGTCACCTCAGGAAAGGTACCATAAAAGTGTTTCTGATCGATATTTTGGACTCGGTAAGAGTAGAGAAAATTTGTATGGATTATTGATAAAGGAATTCTAAGAGAAAATTTATTCTATGAAGATTTTTTATAATTATCGGAATAATAGACTAAGTTGGGAAAATTCAGTCTAAGTCCTTGGAAAATAAAGTTTTTATGGGAAAATAGAGTTTATTTTCCCGAATATGGAAATACAAAATTTTTGGAATAAATCTAATAGCTCGGAAAAGGCAAACTCGTAGTAGAAGTATTTTATGGATATCGGTAGGTTTGAACGAATTAAAATTTTAAAGACAGTTCCAAGGATGATGGAAAAATTCATAAAATATTATTTTATGAATATTTTATTACATTTGGTTGGATTCTAAGTAGATTTAGTTAGAATATGATGGAGTGGTTATAAAGCTCAAAAAAAGAAAATTTGGAAATCATATTGAATGAAATTCGGATATTTGGATCGAATAAATATCATAAATTAAAATTTATGATATTTTAGGACTGAGGCTGGTTAGAATGGAATCAATTTGGTTCAACTTTTATGGAATGGCAATTTTTAAGTTATGTGGTAAATAAAGTCTAGTTGGAGGGCAAATTGGTCATTTGCCATGAATGGCATTTTTGAAATATTTTGGAACTTTGAGGGCAATTTTGGAAGAATATTTACACATGGATTAAATCATAGCCATTGATTTTTATAGATTGAATCATGGCCATTAGATAAAAAGGGCAAATTAATAATTTCACTAGTTAAATGAATTTAAAATTCATTTAATTTTATACATGTGGATTAAATAAGCAAAAGATGAACAAAAGTTCATCTTCTTTCTCTACCATTTCGAAAAGAAGAGAAAACATGGGAAAAATATTCAAAAAAATTCTAGCTCAAATTCAAGGCATTTGATCAAGAATTCAAGCAAGGTTGTTCGAGGTAAAATGATCTACTCTTCATTCTCTACATTTTGATAGTAAAAATTCATGGAATTATGAATTATTAGATTAAGGTTTAAAGAGAGAGAAATTAGGGTTTCATGGTTTATGATTGAATTTAAGTAGTAGATGATGAATTAAGCTTAGTTTTGATGAAAACAAGCTTGAAATCAAGTTAATTTCATGTTGAAAGTAATAAACCCTAATCTTCAAATTTGAGGTTTCGATTAGGGTTATGGAATTGATGATGGAATTGAAGTATTTGTGAAGTTGGAAGCTTAATTTTGAGGTTAGAGTAAAGAATTTCCCCAATTGAATTTTTAGGGACCATTTTGAAAAGATTGAGAAATTAGGGGAAATTATTGAAAATTTTATTTAAGCCTTATAATTTTTGAATTATGATTGAAATGGTTTAAAATTGTGATTAGGGACCAAAATGAAAAATTTTGATAGTTGAAGGACTAATTTGGCAATTTAGGAAAAATTATGGATTAGCCTTGAATTCATGGAAAATTGATAGAGTTGAACATTCAAGCATGTTATGAAATTTAAGGGATTGAAATGTCAAGAAAGGAAATATGGGGGACCTATTTCGAAATGAAAGTTAGTGAATGACTAAATTGAATAAAGTTAAAAGTTCAAGGAAATTTTTTTAAGGATGTTAGAAATAAAAAATGATTTAATTGTACATGAATTTATGTACAAAAGCGAAGTAGTGACTAAAATGTCACTCATATAAAGTTTGAGGTCTAAAAAGGTAATAGTCCAAAATAAGTAATTAATTTTGGAAATTGTTCAAATTAGGCTTGAACAATTGTTTAATGTTCAAAATAGTCACTAAAGACCTAGGGACCATTTCGGCAATAATGTAAAATATTGGGGAAATTTTTAGAAAAATTTTATATTCGAATAGTTATGTTTAAGAATCAAGTTAGCAATGTTAAATTTGAGACGAATGCAAGAATGGTAATGTATATGTTCGATTGATCTTATACAGCTCTAAAAGAGATCGAAAGAGAACCAGTGATAAAAAGAAAGATAAGAACCTCGAGTAAGCTTAGTGAGGCATACTATTCATGGCCCAGGTGGGTGCATTTCCATGTTTTAAAATGCAATTAGGAAGACTAGCGAATAGTCGACCTTAATTTAAAAATAGTATTGTCATATATATATATATGTATGTGTGTGTGTGTGTGTGTGTGTGTATGTGTGTGTTGAGCTACCGCATGTTGCTATAGAGGTAGATAAAATTAAATATGAATTATGAATTATTATTTTGAGAAATAATGATCTATGTTTGCCATGATTATCTATGATAAAGCATGCAACATGAAATGTTTATTTATATGATAATTTATGTTGCCATGAACAATTATGATGAAACATGAGTCATGATATGTCTATCTATACAATTGATTATGATGATTGATAATTGATAAAAGAAATGCCCAAGTATTGTGTATGAGGGTCCATGGTATAGTTGGCATGCCATAGAGTCCTTAGCAGCTGCACCCCTATGTTTATGTTATCAAACAAATATTGTGACAAAATGATTGTCACATACACCTTGGGGACCTACGCCCTTGGTGGGCACCCTGGGGATCTACGCCCACTGTGCTCGAGTGCACTGTCGAGGTGCTTCATGTTTATGGGGAGCAAAGAGCGCCCCCGATTACGTGCTCAGCTTCACGTTCATGTTTGACACTACGGTGTCATTTCAACATGACCCGCGTACCTCGATCTCATATAGCATACTTTGGGCAATGATAAAATAATCATGTCATGAATATGAATCATGTTACGTATATGAAACATGTCATAAATATGAACCTTGCTAAGTATATGAAATATATCAAGTATACGAATTATGCTACGTATATGAATCATGACATGTATATGAATTATGCCAAGTATATGAATCATGCCAAGTACATGAATTATGCCAAGTTTACAAGGTATGTCACATATATAAGAAATATGCTATGCATATGCATCATGCCATGTATACAAATTATGTTACGTACATGAATTATGCCATATACAAATATCATGTTATGTAAATGAATTAAGTCATGTATATGAATGATAACACGTATATGAATCTTGCCACGTATGGAAATCATGTCATGCAAATGAAATATGCCACGTATAAGAATCATGTTATATAAATGGATCATGCCATGAATATGAATCATGCTACGTATATGAACCATGTCAGATATATGAATATTGTTATGTATGTGAATCATTTCATGTATGTGTATCATGTTGCTTATGTGAATTATACCATGTATGTGAATTATGTTATGTATACGAAACATATCATGTGTATGACTTGCTTTATGATGATAGAGTATTGGAACTATAATAAAATTAGGAATTTATGACATGCACATTAATAGCTAGTGATTATGGAAACCTAGAGAGTACTGTCCTATTTTAGGTCGAGAACTTGTTATGATATCATATAATAAGTAATATTTTACTTTATGTTTATTAAATAAGATTATTGTCTCACTAAGTTCGTACTTAGCCTGTGTTATTTCACATGTAGGTTCCCTCAAGTAGAGAGACAAGAATGAGCTATTAAATTGGAAAATCAAGTTACATTAGTAATCACGGTACGTACATCTTAATTTATAAGTTTGATGTCTAGTGGGCATGTACATATATGTAGTGGATTTAAATAGACAATCTGTTTTGTAATCTCTAGATTATATTATGTTTATGCACTATTATAGATGTATGGATATAGAAAATGGTTTACTATAAATAGTTATATTTTCGATATAGTTAAGAATAGTTTAACCCCAATTGTGTAGAAATTTTAAAAATCAAGAAAGGGTCTAGGAATGGTACATAGTTTTCTCCCTGAATTATATTATTATGTCAATAACACATTTATAAATTTTATAAAACAATTCAGGGTTAAAACTAGCTGCTATAGACTAACGTAGTTTTTAATTCAAAACCGAGAAAGGGTTAAACTATAAGATAAAGTTGGTATAAAAAATTAAATTTCAAGTCAAGTTTTTCTTAACAACTATGTAACATATTTAGTGTATATTCGGTCTACGAGTATACGTTGAGGTTGTTACATTTATTGGTATCAGAGCTACAGGTTTAGCCGACTCTGGAGGCTAAATCGAGTTAACGTGATTTAATGTTAAGTACATGCCCCTAAGATGTCATTTTGCTGATGTACTACTGTGTAACTTGATTATGCTCCTCAATAACATGAATAAGTTTCAAAAGAAATAGATGATGTTAAGTATTCATGGACTGTGATAAATGTTTAATTATGGGAATCAAGAGAAGAAAGAAGAATGTTTAAAGCCAAGTATGCTGGTAACTAGTTAAAAGAGAAATGTTGCAGCAATCCTAAGTTTAAACAAGGTACTCGTACTGCCTATGAGTACGAGTTAGATTTTAATAGACTGAGTCAGTACGCAGTTAAATTGATACTGATCGAAAGGTTTCGATATGAATGGTTTATAGAGAAGCTTTGTCCAAGGACAAAGGAGATTCTATTAGGAATGAACTTATCAAATTTTCAAGAGGATATGAACAGAGCAAAGGCTATGGAAATAATCTGTAATTGTTTTAATTGATTCAGGTTCGATTAATATATATTGGTACTAAGATAGTAACTCAAGAAAGGTTCATTAGAAGTTCACGAAATCAAGTTCCCGGTAGATTTAATGGAACTTCCATTCCATGAATTTGAAGACATTCTATGAATGGAATGGTTATTTGTATATGATGTAGATATGAAATGTAAGAAGAAAAGGTTAGTATTTCAAGGACCCGATGGTATTGAAGAAATATTTGAGGGAGAAAGAAGATTGTTTAGAGTCAGTAATTTTCGTAAAGATAGCTTAAAGGCTGTTATACAATGGATGTGAAACATATTTGGTTTACAAGCAAGATACACAAAAGTTATCTAAAAAGATCGAAAACATCCCCACTGTAAAGGAACTTCCTAATATATTTTCGGATGAGTTATTATGATTACTGTTGTGCGTAATAAGTGCTCCGCAATTGTGCAAGTGTACACGTCGCAAGTTATAGTATAAAAGATATCGTCTCCACAGGGATTGGTGCCACTTCAAGAATCTAATCTCTTGCACTGTAAAAAGTAAAAAAAAAAACACAAGTATAAGATTATAGGAGTTTAACTAACAACTAAACTAGAAAGCAATAAAGTAAAAGAATAGATGAAATCAAGTGAGAGAGAATAGGCCAGGTTATCGTGAGTTGAGGAGTGATAGCCGATTGGATCGTCTTGGAAAAAGAGTGCAAGGGCAACTCAGTTGCCGTGGCAACTTGCACAATGGGGTTGCCTTGGCAACTAATCGATGGTTTCCTGGGCGACTAGTTGGGCAACTACTTGGGCGTCTGGGCAGCAATTTCAAGGTTCGGCAGAGCGTTCTTCAACGGTTTCTTCTTATCCCTAAGTCAAAACTTTAGCTACTTGTGCATGCCTTGATAATACATCCCTGCGTGAATCAAAGGTGAACAACAACCAATCTTACGCACCTATTATCCCTTGAAATCCTTAACTTATTCCTTAGCCAGATTAATCTTCACCATCAATAGATTGAATAAAGATCATACTCATTCCTTTCTTGAATCTAACTCTCCCGATATTAGATAAATAGATGAAGATACGAGATCCTCTCCCAATTCACTCGCAAACAAGAATAAGAACCAAGAATGAATAAACCTTGAATAGAAAGTGCAAACACTTATTACCTAAACAAAATCCAATTGTTTCTCACAACCACAAAACACAATAACCTTAGCCAAATAGATTTAGTTCATGGCTAGGTTCCAAAGAAACACGAGATAAAAAATTCCTAGCATAAACCTAATAGAACAAGGAAAAAAAGATGAAGAATGGATGAAGCCTTGTAGTTGATATCTCCCCCTTGAAGCTTGTCGAAAATTCTCTCCTCTCTTGCCCCTTTGGAGTTGTCGAAATTTCTCTCCTCTCTTCTTTTCTTGCTTTGACAACTTGGTCCTTTAAATAGGAGATGGCTAGGTCAAAATCCTTCTTGAGGAGAAAGTTAAGTTGGAATTAAATTATCTTTAAAGAATATAATTCTTTATTATATTTAAATTTCTTCTAGAACTTCTCCTATCTTCTTGGGATTTAATTTTTCTTTAACCTCTTCATGGAAATCAAACTCCTTTGGGATTTAACTTTGCTCCACGTCATCTTAGGCTTATCTAGTCATCAATTTCGACTACCATATCATCTTATTCTTTGTCAAAAATTGCCTTGGCAACTAGCTCGGCATCTCCTTCATGCATTACCCTGGCAACTAGCTCGGCATCTCCTTCACGCATTGCCCTGGCAACAAGTTCTAGCCTTGCTTAGGCAAATGATTCTGCACACACACAAAAACACACCAAAGTAGCATCTTTTTCCACAAAAATCACCAAGTTATGTAATCAAGCTTAACGGTGGAAAGAAACATGAATTAATGCATGAATGACTAATTATGCAACTAATATGAGCCTAAGTCTAACAATAATATGAGTAAAAAGGGTAATAGAAATAGTACTTTTGAACACTTATCACACCCCCAAACTCAAACTATTGCTTGTCCTCAAGCAATGCAAACTAACAATTACCTGCCAAGACTTTAATCAACAAAGACATGCTTCAAACTTGAATTCAAACCTCAGAACCGTGGCACAAAGTATGATCACCTTTTAATTTTTCGGATAGCACAAAATTACCTGGAATCAAACTATAATGCTAGTGGCAATGTGTGTGCGTAGTTGTGTACAAGTTGATTTTCAAGATTCTATGTGAACAATAGGTTTTTATCAATTTAATTATCGGGGCATTTATTTTTATTTTCACTAGAGCAAATTTTGGGCACCTCTAGCAAAGTAAGCAATTTCTCATTTTATTTTAGTCGACTAGAGCCAATTTCGGCCACCTCTAGCGATTCTTTAATGTGCATTAACTACTAGAGCCTGTTTCGGGCACCTCTAGCAAGAAATTAACTTTTAATTTTCAATTTACCCAAATTTTAAGCAACCTAAGTTCACTAAGTTTCTTTCAATCAACAAGCCACAATTGTGTAAAAAAATCAGCATCATAGTAAAATTCTAAGTTCTTTTCATGCAATCCTAAAATTAAAGGTTATTTCAATTAAGTGCAGTGGCAAAAATTCATCATTGGATATTCAACAAGTCTTAAGCAATTAAATCCAATCAAAGGCATGGCAAGTAACATATGCAACCTATATGTGATTGCTAAAGATGAATGCAACTAAACATGAAACTAACTAGAAACCAACACCCCCCAAACTCGAGAGAAGCATTTCCTCAATGCATGTAAAAGTGAAAAAAAATTTAAAAGAAACTAAATGAAATGAGTTAGTTGGAGAGGTCATCACCTCGAGTGATAAGTTTCCTTCGTGCCATTTGCTTGGTTCATTTTCTGGTCGGTGGTTGAATGCTTGTGGCTGGTACCGCGTGAATAACATTGCTTTGATTTGATCCATGTTTGGTCATCAGAAGTTTCTGTTGTCGTGGCAACTGGTGAGGTAGTTGCAGGGGCATCCTCTGTTGCAGTTGTCGTGGCAAGTAGTCGGCAGTGAATTTCCTTAGCATGGTAGTTGTGAGTCTTGTTGTGGAAAAGGAAAGAAAACAAAGAAAACCTGGAAACTAAAGATAATGAAGAAAAATAAAATATCTCCTAAAAATAAAAATGAAAATAAAAAGAAAAATAAAATATTGAAAGGAGAGCATGCTCATGCATCTCCTAAGGTGACCACTTCTTTGTTACGTTCCACATGGGCACCGTTGTAGTGCTTCAATCTTTGTCCGTTGACTTTGAATTCATGTTCGTTAGTGATGGACTTGATTATCATGGCACCATGAGAGATTGGTTTGACAACTTCGAATGGTCTCGACCATCTTGATTTCAGTTTTCCCGAGAAAAGTTTTAGCCACGAATTGAATAAGAGAACTAGTTTCCCTGGCATGAATTGCTGCGGCAATAGTTTCTTGTCATGCCATTGCTTTGTTTTCTCCTTGTAGATTCGTGCATTGTTATAGGCGAGTGCACGGAATTCTTCTATCTCGTCGAGGTCCAAATGCTTTTATCCGGCACTTTCCCAAACCATATTCACGGTCTTGATTGCTCAATATGCCTTGTGTTCGATTTCCACTGGTAGATGGCATGTTTTGCCATAGACAAGTCGGAAGGGGGACATACCTAAGGGTGTTTTGAATGCAGTGCGATATGCCCAAAGTGTGTCATCTAGTCTTACTGACCAATCCTTCCTAGAGGGATTTACAGCTTTCTCGAGTATACCCTTCAATTCTCATTTGGAAATTTATGCTTGCCCACTGGTTTGTGGGTGATATGCCATGGCAATCTTGTGAGATACACAAAAGCGTTGTAACACTTTGGCGATGAGTTTGTTGTCGAAGTGCTTGCCTTCATCATTGATAATTGCTCTCGGCATCCCAAACCGTGTAAATATATTTTTCTGTAAGAATCTTTGCACGGTCTTGGAATCGTTGGTGGGAACTGCAGCTGCCTCAACCCATTTAGACACGTAGTCTACGGCAAGTAGAATGTAGAAGTTGCCAAATGAAGATGGGAAAGGTCCCATAAAATTGATCCTCCATACATCAAACAATTCCACCTCGGTGATATTTTGGAGCGGCATCTCATGTAGTCTAGAGATATTGCCCGTCATCTGGCAACGATCACATTGCTTGTAAAACTCTTGGGCATCTTTGTACAGTGTTGGCCAATACAAACCGGATTGCAAAAATTTGGCTGCGGTACGAGTTCCTCCAAAATGTCCACCATAGGGTGAAGAATGGCATTGTTGGAGTACATTCTGCTGCTCTTCTTCAGGGACACATTGGCGTATAACCTGATCTACACATGTTTTAAACAAAAGAGGCTCGTCCCAAAAGTAATGCTTAGCATCATGGTGGAACTGCTTCTTCCCTTGGTGAGTAAGGTCATAAGGTAAAATACCACAAACAAGGAAATTAACTAAATCTGCGTACCAGGGTATTGCCAAAGCATGTGCTGCCGTGGAGACTGTTCCCAAGGCCAAGACGTGTGAGTCTAGAGTTGCCGAGGCATACGCGTCCATGGTTACTGAGGCGTTCGTATTAGTGGTTGCCGAGGCGTGCGCGTCTAGAGTTGTCGAGGCGTGCGCGTCTGGAGTTGTCGAGGCGTGCGCGTCAAGCGCTGCTGCGGCGTCGAGGACTGCCGAGGCGTGCGCATCAAGAGCTGTTGCGGCGTCGAGGGTTTCCGAGGCATGTGCACCTATGGTTGCCGAGGCAACTAAAAGTTGCTCATCCAGGAATGCATCGCATATCTCTAAATCCGCATCCTCTTCCATATTGCGTTCTAAACGTGATAAGTGATCGGCCACTTGATTTTTTGTTCCTTTCCTGTCTTTAATTTCAATATCAAATTCTTGTAAAAGTAATATCCAACGAATCAAACGAGGTTTGGCATCCTTTTTAGCAAATAGATATTTAATTGCCGAATGGTCCGTATGAACAATTACCTTTGTACCAATCAAATAGGATCGGAACTTGTCAAATGCGAAAACTACATCTAGTAACTCTTTCTCCGTTGTTGTGTAATTCACTTGAGCACTATTAAGAGTTTTACTAGCGTAGTTTATCACACGAAAGGTCTTACCTGTGCGTTGGCCTAGGACTGCTCCTACCGCGAAATCACTTGCATCACACATGAGCTCAAAAAGTAACGTCCAATCTGGTGGAACAACAATGGTGCCGAGGCAAGCTTTTCCTTTAGGATTTCGAATGCTTGGGCGCAAGAATCATCAAAATTGAAGACTTTATCCTGTTCAAGCAAATTGCACAAGGGTTTAGTAATTTTAGAAAAATTATGAATGAACCTCCTGTAAAATCCTGCATATCCAAGAAAGCTTTGAATTCCTTTAATTGAACTTGGTGGGGGTAATCTCTTGATCACGTCCACCTTGGCTTTGTCTACTTCGATTCCCTTGGATGAAATCTTGTGGCCGAGCACTATTCCTTCATCTACCATAAAATGGCACTTCTCCCAATTAAGGACTAAATTGGTTTCTTCACATCTTGCCAACACCTTGTCTAAATTACCGAAGCAACTGTCGAAGTCATTACCAAAAACGGAAAAATCATCCATGAAGATCTCAAGGAAGTCTTCGACCATGTCTGAAAAGAGTTCCATCATGCATCTTCTAATGTTACTTCATTTCTGAGAAAACTTGAGGATAGTCGTTTCCGATACTTCTTATAGTCAATTCGTACCCTCAATCGGGTGACAATATTGCCCAGAAAGAGTTTGGCCAATGTGCTTGCCACTACTCCCTTTTGCGTTACCATGGTGGAGGTGTCTTTTCTTTCGTTTTCCCTTGTAGTCCATGCACATCTTCCACCTTGCTACTGTTCCTGAAGGCATGAATATATTATTAGGAAAAATTATATCCATTCCCAACCATTCAATTACCTCATTCTTGTCGACTTCTATCATGGTTGGATGTAGCCTTTGTTGTCTTGGCAATTGCTGCTCAAGCCAATTGTCGTGGCAATCAGTTGCGAAAATTTGCTGTAAGTCAAGGAAAGAACCAATTTTCTGAAAAGCTTTACGAATCTAAACACCTTTTTCTTTTGGCCTCTCAAACATCTCCATCAGTAGAGATTTCGATGGCTTCAAATCTACCAACATCGGTTCCTCAAGACATACCTGCAATGGATGAGGTGAGTTTTTAAAGAATTCAAAAGGTTCAACCATTACATGCTCATATTCTATTGGCAAAGAATTATCATCTCATTGATCTTGCATGTGGTCGTGCAATTGCCGTGGCAACTGTAGATGAGAGCAATCTACAGATTCCTGCTTCAACATCAACGTTGTAACCTTTTGGGCATCAGGTTCCTTAGAATTTGCTGTAGTATTGTTGTTCTCAGCTTCATTGAGTGTTATCGCGGCATTGCTCTGTTCAGGCTCCTCAATCATTGTCGAGGCAATTTGTTGCTCAGGCTCATCATGTGATGGGCAGTCTTTCTCATCAACATACTCTCGAATTTGAGGTTTTAGTTGCTCCTCACACATCGGAGAGCTTTCCTTGCATTGTTCCTTGTCCTCTTGCCTTGGGACTTTAGTATCCCAAGGAACGAATTGTTGGTGCTGTTATCCATGACATATGTGGATTTCCTCAATTGATCTTCTGAATCCCCCAAGGTTATATCCCACTGAGCTATCCTCGTATCCATGGAATTTGATAGCTCTCGAATCTTTTCAATTGATCCATCAAGTCTAGCCAAGGAAGCTATCAACGTTTCCTCCAAGGAATTGGAATGCTCTTGAAAAGGACTACATTGCCATGGCATATCGGTCGCTGTGGCAAAATTGTTATAGTAAAAAAAAATTGAGCTTTTTGATCATACCATGAAGAATTTTGCTGCTAGTTCCCTCTATGGTCCTCCATGTAGTCATATGCACAGAAAATGTGAGGTCAGTTTTCAAACACATGATGTTCTCCACACATAGCACAAGATTTTTCCACGATATAAGCTCTTTGGGCTTTTCTTAGTTGGTATAGGTAATCATCAAAGGGTGCGAGAAACTCTTGATTGGATTGATTTATATCTTCCAACATCAACTCTCAAATAGATCGGCTTTTATTTCTCGACATGTTGATGTCCCTTAACTTGTAGCGCACCTAATTTTTTTTTGATAAACAAATAAAAGAAAAAGTCAGTAAAACTAAGAAAAATGCAATACAAAAACAACTAACACCAATTGCCAATCCCCGGAAACGGCACCAAAAACTTGTTGCGCGTAATAAGTGCTCCTCAATTGTGCAAGTGTACAGGCCGCAAGTTATAGTATAAAAGATATCGTCTCCACAGGGATTGGTGCCACTTCAAGAATCTAATCTCTTGCACTGTAAAAAGTAAAAGAAAACACAAGTAAAAGATTATAGGAGTTTAACTAACAACTAAACTAGAAAGCAATAAAGTAAAAGAATAGATGAAATCAAGTGAGAGAGAATAGGTCAGGTTATCATGAGTTGAGGAGTGATAGCCGATAGGATCATCTTGGTAAAGAGTGCAAGGGCAACTCAGTTACCGTGGCAACTTGCACAACGGGGTTGCCTTGGCAACTAATCGATGGTTGTCTGGGCGACTAGTTGGGCAACTACTTGGGTGTCTGGACAGAAACTTCAAGGTTCTGCAGAGCGTTCTTCAATGGTTTCTTCTTATCCCTAAGTCGAAACTCTAGCTACTTGTGCATGCCTTGATAATACATCTCTGCGTCAATCAAGGGTGAAAAACAACCAATCTTGTGCTCCTCTTAGCCATTGAAATCCTTAACTTATTCCTAAGCCGGATTAATCTTCACCATCAATAGATTGAATAAAGATCATACTCATTCGTTTCTTGAATCTAACTCTCCCGATATTAGATAAATAGATGAAGTTACGATATCCTCTCCCAATTCACTCCCAAACAATAATAAGAACCAAGAATGAGTAAACCTTGAATAGAAAGTGCAAACTCTTATTACCTAAACAAAATCCAATTGTTTCTCACAACCACAAAACATAATAACCTTAGCCAAATAGATTTAGTCCATGGCTAGGTTCCAAAGAAAACGAGATAAAGAATTCCTAGCATAAACCTAATAGAACAAGGAAAGAAAAAGATGAAGAATGGATGAAGCCTTGTAGTCGATATCTCCCCCTTGAAGCTTGTCGAAAATTCTCTCCTCTCTTGCCCCTTTGGAGTTGTCGAAATTTCTCTCATCTCTTCTTTTCTTGCTTTGTCGGCTTGGTCCTTTAAATAGGAGATGGCTAGGTCAAAATCCTTCTTGAGGAGAAAGTTAAGTTGGAATTAAATTATCTTTAAAGAATATAATTCTTTATTATATTTAAATTCCTTCTAGAACTTCTCCTATCTTCTTGGGATTTAATTTCTCTTTAACCTCTTCATGGAAATCAAACTCATTTGGGATTTAACTTTGCTCCACATCATCTTGGGTTTATCTAGTCATCAATTTCGACTACCATATCATCTTATTCTATGTCAAAAATTGCCTTGGCAACTAGCTCGGCATCTCATTCATGCATTGCCCTGGCAACTAGCTCGGCATCTCCTTCATGCATTGCCCTGGCAACAAGTTCTAGCCTTGCTTAGGCAAGTGATTCTGCACACACACAAAAACACACCAAAGCAGCATCTTTTTCCACAAAATTCACCAAGTTATGTAATCAAGCTCAACGGTGGAAAGAAACATGAATTAATGCATGAATGACTAATTATGCAACTAATATGAGCCTAAGTCTAACAATAATATGAGTAAAAAGGGTAATAAAAAAAGTACTTTTGAACACTTATCAATAACCTCCGGATAGGGAAATACAGTTTGAGGTTGATGTCTAACCTGGAACTAAACTAGTATCAATGGTACTATGTAGGATGACACCAACTGAGTTAAGGGAATTAAAAGTTCAATTACAAGAATTTCTAGACTGGGGTTACATTCGACCGAATGTATTACCATGGGATGCCCCGGTATTAATTGTAAAAAAGAAAGATGATTCCCTATGATCATGTATAGATTATCGATAATGGAATAAAGTAACCATTAAGAATAAGTATCCCCTACCAAGTATCGAGGATTTATTTGATTAGCTTAAAGATGCAGAAGTATTTTCAAAAATAAATCTTCAATCAGGGTTATTATTAAATTTAGGTCAAGGAAGAAAATGTATCGAAGACAAGATTCAGAACTCGTTATGGACATTAAGAGTTTTTGGTGATGTTGTTTGGATTTACAAATGTCTCTATTGTATTCATAGATTTGATGAATATGGTATTTCAACCCTATTTGGATCAGTTTGTTATGGTCTTTATAGATGATATTTTGGTTTATTCGAAGAACGAAGTTGAACATGACTACCATCTTCAAGTGGTACTACAAACTTTAAGAGATTAGCAGCTTTATGCCAAGTTTTCCAAATGTAAGTTCTGGTTGTTAAGAAAGTTTTGAAAGATTAAAGAAAGTTGGGATTGAAGCACCAATTTTAATTCAACCAGCAGAAAAAGAATAAACTCTATACAATGATGTATTTCTTTATTGTTTAAGTTGTGTGTTGATGCAAGAAGGTTGTGTCATAGTTTATGCATCAAGGCAGTTCAAAATTTATGAAAGGAACTATTCAACATATGATTTGTAAATGGCAGCTATGATTTTTGTTTTAAAATCTGATGACGCAAAAGGGTCTGAATCTGTGACAACGAAGGCGGGTTGAAATTTTAAAGGATTATGATGTGGTTATCGATTATCACCCTAGGAAAGTCTAATGTAGTCGCATATGCTCTTAGCCGGAAGACATTATCTTCTCTGCGCATGATGAATGTAAGTTGTCCGTGGGACGAGATGGTTCCTTAACAGTAGAATGTTAGTTAAAGTCAACTTTATTGGATCAATTCAAAGATTTGTAGTCTATGGATGAAGGATGTCTTGAAAAGAAAAGAGACAAGCTGAAATTAGGAAAGTACATAACTATGAAATTAAGCCAAATGGTTGATTATATTACTGAGGCAAGGTATATGTTTCTGACATGTTTGCTCACTTTATTCCAGTTTGAATGGATTATTTGCTGGATAAATATGCAGAACTTTATGTTCGATAAATAGTAAGACTACATGGTGTCTCGGAATTGATAGTGTTAGACAGATACCAAGGTTTATTCAAGGTATTGGGGTATGTTATTTGAAGGTTTAGGTACTAAATTAAATTTTAGTACAACTTTCCATCCACAAATAGATGGGTAGTTTGAAAGGATCATACAGATTCTATAAGACATGTTAAGAGCTTGTATAATTGAGTTTGTAAGATCATGAGAAAAGTACTTGCCCTTAACCGAATTTGCTTATAATAATAGATATCAAGCAAGTATCAAGATGGCATATGGAAGAAATTACCGAATTTCTTTAAATTGGTTTGGGTTACAAGATCGAAATGTTCAGAATAACTCAAATGTTGGAAGAGTTTATTTAAAACAAAACATGGAGGATAAAGTAAAGATTATTCAGCAAAATTCAAGGCCGCCGTGGATTAACAAAAGGCCTATGCAAATAAGAAGAACAATGATATTGAATATGAAGTTAGAGAAAAAGTGTTTTTAAAGGTTTCACTTTGGAAGATGATGATTATGTTTTAGTTGAAAAGGAAAGGTTAGTCTCAGATTTATTGGGCCATATGAGATTCTAAAAAGAAAGGGGCCAATGGCTTACCAATTGGCTTTACCTCCAAACAGGAACAAGACTCATTATGTGTTTCACGTTTCCATGCTTTGGAGGTATCGATCGGATTCTTCATATGTAATTACTTCTGAGGAGATTGAACTGCAACCAGGTTTGTTGTATAAAAAAGAACCAGTGAAAATTCTAGCATACAGAGTCAAAGAATTAAAGAACAAGAAAATTTTATTGGTTAGAGTCCTTTGGAGAAATCATAAAGTAGAGGAACTCATTTGGAAAAAAATGAAAAGAGAAAGAAAAAGCAAAGTACGAAGTTCTTTGAAACAAGTAAACGTTGAAAATTCAAGGACGATTTTTCTTAAGGGAGAAGGAATTGTAATATCCTAATTTTTGCTTAGTGACTAAAATGTAATTTTTGAAAGTTTAGGAGTTAAAGTGTAAACTTTGGAAAAGTTTAGGGACCAAAGTGTAATTTTGAAAATTTATGTAATTTAACCCTGCAAATGGATAGTTCACTCCCAAGAGTGGTATTTCTGTGTTACCGAATTTTTCATACGATGCTTATATTATTCAAATTTGGATCGAATAAAATTGTTAAGTGTGCTCAAGCTAGGGAAATATTAGGATGGGTGACCTCCAGGAAGGTCCCATAAAAGTGTTTTTGATCGATATTTTGGACTCAGTAAAAGTAGTGAAAATTTGTATGGATTATCGATAAAGGAATTCTAAGAAAAAATTTATTCTATGAAGATTTTCGATAATTATCGGAATAATAGAGTGGGTTAGGAAAATTCAGTCTAAGTCCTTGGAAAATGAAGTTTTTATGGGATAATTGAGTTTATTTTCCCGAATATAGAAATATAGAATTTTTGGAATAAATCTAATAGCTCGAAAAAGGTAAACTCGCAGTAGAAGTATTTTATGGGTATCGGTATGTTGGATCGAATTGAAATTTTAAAGAAAGTTCCAAGGATGATGGAAAAATTGATAAAATATTATTTTATGAAAATTTTATTACATTTGGTTGGATTCTAACTAGATTTAGTTAGAATATGATGGAGTGGTTATAAAGCTCAAAAAAAGAAAATTTAGAAATCGTATTGAATGAAATTCGAATATTTGGATCGAATAAATATCATAAATTAAAATTTATGATATTTTAGGAAGGAGGCTAGTTAGAATGAAACCAATTTGGTTCAACTTTTATGGAATGACAATTTTTAAGTTTTGTTGTAAATAAAGTCTAGTTTGAGGGCAAATTGGTCATTTGCCATGGATGGCATTTTTGAAATATTTTGAAACTTTGAGGGCAATTTTGGAAGAAGATTTATACATGGATTAAATTATAGCCATTAATTTTTATAGATTGAATCGTGGCCTTTAGATTAAAAGGGAAAATTAGTAATTTCACTAGTTAAATGAATTTAAAATTCATTTAATTTTATACATGTGGATAAAATAAGCAAAAGATGAACAAAAGTTCATCTTCTTTCTCTACCATTTTGAAAAGAAGAGAAAACTTGGGAAAATATTCAAAAACAATTCTAGCTCAAATTCAAGGAATTTGATCAAGAATTCAAGCAAGGTTGTTTGAGGTAAAGTGATCTACTCTTCATTATCTATATTTTGATTGTAAAATTTCATGGAATTATGAAGTATTGGATTAGGGTTTAAAGAGAGAGAAATTAGGGTTTCATGGTTTATGATTGAATTTAAGTAGTAAATGATGAATTAAGCTTAGTTTTGATGAAAACAAGCTTGAAATCAAGTTAATTTCATGTTGAAAGTAATAAACCCTAATCTTGAAATTTAGGGTTTCAATTAGGGTTATGGAATTGATGATGAAATTGAAGTATTTGTGATGTTGGAAGCTTAATTTTGAGGTTAGAATAAAGAATTTCCCAAATTGAATTTTTAGGGACCATTTAGGGGAAATTATTGGAAATTTTATTTAAGCCTTAGAATTGATTAATTATGATTGAAATTGCTTGAAATTGTGATTAAGGACCAAAATGAAAAAATTTGAAAGTTAAAGGACCAATTCGATAATTTAGGGAAAAAAATAAGGATTGGCCTTGAATTTATGGAAAATTGATATAATTGAAGATTCAAGCATGTTATGAAAGTTAAGGGATGGAAATGTCAAGAAATGAAATATGGGGGACTTATTTCGAAATGAAATTTAGTGAAGGACTAAATTGAATAAAGTTGAAAGCTGGAAGAAAAAGTTTTAAGGATGTTAGAAATAAATAAATAAATGATTTAATTGTACATGATTTTATGTACAAAAGTGAAGTAGTGATTAAAATGTCACTTTTATAAAGTTTGAGGACTAAAAAGGTAATAGTCCAAAATGAGTAATTAATTATAGAAATTGTTCAAATTAGGCTTGAACAATTGTTTAATGTTCAAAATGATCACTAAAGACCTAGGGACCATTTCGGCAATAATGTAAAATATTGGGGAAATTTTTAGAAAAAAATTTATATTCGAATAGTTATGTTTAAGAATCAAGATAGCAATGTTAAATTTAAGACGAATGCAAGAATGGTAATGTATATGTTCGATTGGTCTTATACAGCTCTAAAAGAGATCGAAAGAGAACCAATGATAAAAAGAAAGATAAGAACCTCGAGTAAGCTTAGTGAGGCATACTATTCATGGCCTAGGTGAGTGCATTTAAATGTTTTAAAATGCAATTAGGAAGACTAGCAATAGTTGACCTTAATTTAAAAATAGTTTTGTCATATATATATATGTTGAGCTACCGCATGTTGCTATAGAGGTAGATAAAATGAAATATGAATTATTATTTTGAGAAATGATGACCTATGTTTGCCATGATTATCTATGATAAAGCATGAAACATTAAATGTTTATTTATATGATAATTTATGTTGCCATGAACAATTATGATGAAACATGAGTCCATGGTATAGTTGGCATGCCATAGAGTCCTTAGCAGCTGCACCCATATGTTTATGTTATCAAACAGATATTGTGACAAAATGATTGTATCACATACACCTTGGGGATCTACACCCTTGGTGTGCACCCTGGGGATCTACGCCCACTGTGCCCGAGTGCACTATTATGGTGTTTCATGTTTATGGGGAGCAAAGAGCATCCCCGAGTATGTACTCATCTTCACGTTCATGTTTGACACTACGGTGTCATTTCAAGATGACTCGCGTACCTCAATCTCATATAGCGTACTCTGGGCAATGATAAAAGAATCATTTCATGAATATGAATCATGTTACGTATATGAAACATGTCATGAATATAAACCTTGCTAAGTATATGAAATATATCAAGTATACGAATTATGCAACGTATATGAATCATGACATGTATATGAATTGTGCCAAGTATATGAATCATGCCAAATACATGAATTATGCCAAGTATACAAGGTATGTCGCATATATAAGAAATATGCTATGCATATGAATCATGCCATGTATACAAATTATGTTACGTACATGAATTATGACATATACACGTATCATGTTATGTAAATGAATTAAGTCATGTATATGAATGATAACACGTATATGAATCATGCCACGTATGAAAATCATGTCATGCAAATGAAATATGCCACGTATAAGAATCATGTTATATAAATGGATCATGCCATGAATATGAATCATGCTACGTATATGAACCATGTCATGTATATGAATCATGTTATGTATGTGAATCATGTCATGTATGTGTATCATGTTGCTTATGTGAATTATACCATGTATGTGAATTATGTTATGTATATGAAACATACCATGTATATGACTTGCTTTATGATGATTGAGTATTGGAACTATGATTAAATTAGGAATTTATGACATGCACATTAATAGCTAGTGACTATGGAAACCTAGAGAGTGCTGTCCTATTTTAGGTAGAGAACTTGTTATGATATCATATGATAAGTAATATTTTACTTTATGTTTATTAAATAAGATTATTGCCTTACTAAGTTCGTACTTAACGTGTGTTATTTCACACGTACGTTCTCTCAAGTAGAGTGACAAGAAAGAACTATTAAATTGGAAAATCAAGTTACATTAGTAATCACGATACGTACATCTTAAATTATAAGTTTGATGTCTAGTGGGCATGTACATATATGTAGCAGATTTAAATAAACAAATTGTTTTGTAATCTCTAGATTATATTATGTTTATGCACTATTATAGATGTATGGATATAGAAAATGGTTTACTATAAATAGTTATATTTTCGATATAGTTAAGAATAGTTTAACCCTAATTGTGTAGAAATTTTAAAAATCAAGATGGTCTAGGCAAGTTACATAGTTTTCTCCCTGAATTATATTTTTATGTCAATAACACATTTATAAATTTTATAAAACAATTCAGGGTTAAAACTAGCTTCTATAGACTAACGTAGTTTTTAATTCAAAACCAAGAAAGGGTTAAACTATAAGATAAAGTTGGTATAAAAAATTAAATTTCAAGTCAAGTTTTTCTTAACAACTCTGTAACATCTTTAGTGTATATTCGGTCTACGAGTATACGTTAAGGGTGTTACATTTATTGGTATCAGAGCTACAGGTTTAGCCGATTCTGGAGGCTAAATCGAGTTTAATGTGATTTAATGTTAAGTACATGCCCCTAGGATGTCATGTTACTAATGTACTACTGTGTAACTTGATTATGCTTCTCAATAACATGAATAAGTTTCAATAGAAATAGATGATGTTAAGTATTCATGGACTGCGATAAATGTTTAATTATGGGAATCAAGAGAAGAAAGAAGAATGTTTAAAGTCAAGTATGCTGGTAACTAGTTAAAAAAGAAATGTTGCAGCAGTCATAAGTTCGAACAAGGTACTCGTACTATCTATGAGTACGAGTTAGATTTTAATAGACTAAGTCGGTACGCAGTTAAATTTATGCCGATCGAAAGGTTTCGATATGAATGGTTTATAGAGAAGCTTTGTCCAAGGCCCAAGGAGATTCTATTAGGTACAAACTTATCAAATTTTCAAGAGGCTGTGAACAGTGCAAAGGCTATGGAAAGAACCTGTAATTGTTTTAATTAATTTGGGTTCGATTAATATATATTGGTACTAAGTTAGTAACTCAAGAAAGGTTCACTAGAAGTTTACGAAATCAAGTTCCCGATAGATTTAATGGAACTTCCATTCCATGAATTTGAAGTCATTCTTGGAATAGAATAGTTATCTGTATATGATGAAATATGAAATGTAAGAAGAAAAGGTTAGTATTTCAAGGACCCGATGGTTTTGAAGAAATCATTGAGCGAGAAAGAACTAACTGTTTAGAGTCAGTAATTTCCGTAACGATAGCTTAAAGGCTGTTATAAAATGGATGTGAAATATATTTGGTTTATAAGCAAGATACACAAAAGTTATCTAAAAAGATTGAAAACATCCCCACTGTAAAGGAACTTCCTTACATATTTCTGGATGAGTTATCAGGATTACCTCCTGATAGAGAAATACAATTTGAGATTGATGTCTAACCTGGAACTGAACTAGTATCAATGGTACTATATAGGATGACACCAACTGAGTTAAGGGAATTAAAAGTTCAATTACAAGAATTACTAGACCGGGGTTACATTCGACTGAATGTATTACCATGGGGTGCCCAGTATTAATTGTAAAAAAGAAAGATGGTTCCCTATGATCATGTATAGATTATCGACAATGGAATAAAGTAACCATTAAGAATAAGTATTCCCTACCAAGTATCGAGGATTTATTTGATTAGCTTAAAGATGCAGCAATATTTTCAAAAATAATTCTTCAATCAGGGTTATTATTAAATTTAGGTCAAGGAAGAAAATGTATCCAAGACAAGATTCAGAACTCGTTATGGACATTACGAGTTTCAAGTGATGCTTTTTGGATTTACAAATGTCTTTACTGTATTCATGGATTTGATGAATAGGGTATTTCAACCATATTTGGATCAGTTTGTTGTTCTATTCATAGATGATATTTTGGTTTATTCGAAGACTGAAGTTGAACATGACTACCATCTGCAAGTGGTACTACAAACTTTAAGAGATTAGCAGCTTTATGCCAAGTTTTCTAAATGTAAGTTTTGGTTGTTAGGAAAGTTTTGTTGTTTAAAGAAAGTTTGGATTAAACCACCAGTTTTAATTCAACCAGAACCAGAAAAAGAATATACTCTATATAATGATGTATTTCTTTATGGTTTAAGTTGCGTGTTGATGCAAGAAGGTTGTGTCATAGTTTATGCATCAAGGCAGTTCAAAATTTATGAAAGGAACTATTCAACATATGATTTGTAAATGGCAGCTATGATTTTTGTTTTAAAAATCTGATGATGCAAAAGGGTCTGAATCTGCAACAATGAAGGTGGGTTGAATTTTTAAAGGATTATGATGTGGTTATGATTATCACCCTGGGAAAATCTAATGTAGTTGCAGATGCTCTTAGCCGAAAGACATTATCTGCTCTGCGCATGATGAATGTATAGTTTTCTATGGGACGAGATGGTTCCTTAACAGTAGAATGTTAGTTAAAGTCAACTTTATTGGATCAATTCAAAGATTTGTAGTCTATGAAAGTACATAACTATGAAATTAAGACAAATGGTTGATTATATTACTGAGGTAAAGTATATGTTTCTGACAAGTTTGCTCACTTTATTCCAGTTTGAATGGATTATTTGCTGGATAAATATGCAGAATTTTATGTTCGAGAAATAGTAAGACTACATGGTGTCTCAGCATTGATAGTGTTAGGCAGAGACCAAGGTTTATTTCAAGGTATTGGGGTACGTTATTTGAAGGTTTAGGTACTAAATTAAATTTTAGTACAACTTTCCATCCACAAACAGATGGGCGGTTTGAAAGGATCATACAGATTCTATAAGACATGTTAAGAGCTTGTATAATTGAGTTTGTAATATCATGAGAAAAGTACTTGCCCTTAACCGAATTTGCTTATAATAATAGATATCAAGCAAGTATCAAGATGGCATATGGAAGAAATTACCGAATTTCTTTAAATTGGTTTGGGTTACAAGATCGAAATGTTCAGAATAACTCAAATGTTGGAAGAGTTGATTTAAAACAAGACATGGAGGATAAAGTAAAGATTATTCAGAAAAATTCAAGGCCGTCGTGGATTAACAAAAGGCCTATGCAAATAAGAAGAACAATGATATTGAATATGAAGTTAGAGAAAAAGTGTTTTTAAAGGTTTCACTTTGGAAGATGGTGATTACGTTTTGGTTGAAAAGGAAAGCTTAGTCTCAGATTTATGGATCCATATGAGATTCTAAAAAGAAAGGGACCAATGGCTTACCAATTGGCTTTACCTCCAGACAGGAACAAGACTCATTATGTGTTTCACGTTTCCATTCTTTGGAGGTATCGATCGGTTTCTTCATATGTAATTACATCTAAGGAGATTGAACTGCAACCAGGTTTGACGTATAAATATGAACCAGTGAAAATCCTAGCATACGTAGTAAAAGAATTAAAGAACAATAAAATTCTATTGGTTAGAGTCCTCTGGAGAAATCATAAAGTAGAGGAAGTCATTTGGAAAAAAAATTTGAAAAGAGAATGAATAAGCAAAATACGAAGTTCTTTGAAACAAGTAAACATTGAAAATCTGAGGATGAATTTTCTTAAGGTGGGAGGAATTGTAATATCCCAATTTTTTCTTAGTGACTAAAATGTAATTTTTGAAAGTTTAGGGGTTAAAGTGTAAACTTTGGAAAAGTTTAGGGGGCAAAGTGTAATTTTGAAAAGTTATGAAATTTAACCCGTAAATGGATAGTTCACCCCCAAGAGTGGTATTTATGTGTTACCAAATTTTTCATACGAGGCTTATATTATTCAAATTTGGATCGAATAAAATTGTTAAGCATGCTCAGGCCAGGGAAATATTAGGATGGGTGACCTCCGGGGAAGGTCCCATAAAAGTGTTTCTGATCGATATTTTGGACTCGGTAAGAGTAGAGAAAATTCGTATGGATTATGGATAAAGGAATTCTAAGAGAAAATTTATTCTATTAAGATTTTCGATAATTATCGGAATAATAGAGTGAGTTGGGAAAATTCAGTCTAAGTCCTTGGAAAATGAAGTTTTATGGGATAATAGAGTTTATTTTCCCAAATATGGAAATATAGAATTTTCGAAATAAATCTAATAGCTCAGAAAAGGTAAACTCGCAGTAGAAGTATTTTATGGATATCGGTATGTTGGATCGAATTGAAATTTGAAAGACAGTTCCAATAATGATGGAAAAATTCATAAAATATTATTTTATGAATATTTTATTACATTTGGTTGGATTCTAACTAGATTTAGTTAGAATATGATGGAGTGGTTATAAAGCTCAAAAAAAGAAAATTTGGAAATCGTATTGAATGAAATTTGGATATTTGATTGAATAAATATCATAAATTAAAATTTATGATATTTTAGGAAGGAGGCTGGTTAGAATGGAACCAATTTGGTTCAACTTTTATGGAACGGCATTTTTTTAAGTTTTGTTGTAAATAAAGTCTAGTTGGAGGGCAAATTGGTCATTTTCCATGGCTGGCATTTTTTAAATATTTTGAAACTTTGAGGGCAATTTTGGAAGAATATTTACACATGGATTAAATCATAGTCATTGATTTTTATAGATTAAGTCATGGCCATTAGATTAAAAGGGCAAATAGTAATTTACTAGTTAAATGAATTTAAAATTCATTTAATTTTATACATGTGGATTAAATAAGCAAAAGATGAACAAAAGTTCATCTTCTTTCTCTACCATTTTGAAAAGAAGAGAAAACTTGGGAAAAATATTCAAAAAAAATTCTAGCTCAAATTCAAGGCATTTGATCAAGAATTCAAGCAAGGTTGTTTGAGGTAAAGTGATCTACTCTTCATTCTCTACATCTTGATAGTAAAATTTCAAGGAATTATGAAGTATTAGATTAGGGTTTAAAGATAGAGAAATTAGGGTTTCATGGTTTATGATTGAATTTAAGTAGTGGATGATGAATTAAGCTTAGTTTTGATGAAAAGAAGCTTGAAATCAAGTTGATTCCTTAAAACAAATTTATTTACAAGATCTCAATTTACAAACTAATCAAGATTCCCAATAAATAAATTCAATGATTTATTTCCAAAATAGAATCATACTTGATTCCCAATAAATAAATTCAACGATTTATTTCCTTTTACAAAATATAATCATATTTGATTCTTAAAATAAATTCAACGATTTATTTTCCTTATAAAGATAGAATCATACAAGAATTTCACAGAAATAAATTCAATGATTTATTTTTCTCACAACGTTGGAATCATACACGATTTTCTTGAAAATAAATTCAATGATTTATTTTCTTTTCCAAGATAGAATCATACTAGATTCTCAAGAAAATAAATAAAATGATTTATATTCTTTTCTAAAATTGAATCATACAAGATTCTCACGAAATTCAATGGTTTATTTTCCTTACAAAATTAGAATCAACGCAAGATTCTAACGAATAAATAAATCCAGTGATTTATTTTCCTTATATCTTCTGTTAAACAACAAGATTAGTGACACTAAAACTCGAAACAGAGATATCAATGCAACTCGAGTCTGTTTAACAAACAAAAATAAAAATGAATTAATCCTTTGATTTTAATTTCGGTGATTCTTGTTTGAAAAGGAATATCAAGTAAAACCGTTGAAACGAAAATAATTAAACCCTGAAACAAATTATTTACGAGATCATAGTTTCCAAAACAAATCAAAATTTCGTCTGAATATTCTATTCGTCTCTATAAAAATTCTCAAAGGAAATTATTAGTACACGAATAAAAAAAACATTGTTTCTAAAAAACACAAGTAATAATGTATCATATTTAATAATTATTAGGACACAAGATATTCCTCATTAATATCATTTTTAATATATAATATTAAAGACGATATATTAAGTAACATTAAAGATTACCACAATAATAGCGTAATTTAAGAAGAATCACATTAATTCTTTAACTGCCCCCACGTTAATAAATATATCAACATAATAAGTAATAATCATGTATGGAAATAATTTAATGTCGATTAAAGACTTCAAATTAGGATAGAGATCTTGAAAACCTGGAACTACACTGGTTCGAACGGCTTGCTCCCGAATTGCACATGTTCGTATGCCTTGTCCCAGTTCCATGGTAATTACCCAATCTTTGGTGGTTTTGTAATCCATCCCATGTGAATCCCATTTCGAACGGAAAATTGAAGTAGGATTTCGAAAATCGTATTGCACGATAGTACAATAATTTGTTTTATAGATTGTTGTATAACAAAATATTCGTACCGACAGAAATTAATTCAAAAAGAAATAACCAAACTATTTAACCTTGTCGAGGATAAACCATTGCCTTACACATAATTATCTGCTCTTCTTGGATTAAAAGAAAATATGTTTTAAGATTGTTAGAAGAGTGTTAATCCAAGAACAAATAAACAATAAAACATAAATATTATATTGAAATATTGAATCGAACAAAATCAAAATAGTTACAAATTGTCTAAAACAAATCGAATATAACAATATTAAATCGTTTACTTGTAGTAGACAAAAAAATCGATAATAGATAACGGGTTGAGGTATGCAATTACACAGTTTCCTTAAGACAGATTTTCGGCTGCTCCTATGGTACTTGAGATCATTGGTCGTCTGTCTCCGGGGATACAACAACTAGATGATCAGCTATAGTTGCACAGTTGTAGAGATCACGAACTATAACTTGCCTTCGTCTATCACCGAAAAAATTATTTTTGAAAGTCATAGAGTAAAATAATAAAAAAAAAATATGTGTTTTAGTTGTGTTTAACCTAGCAGGTTAACAAGGTATTTATAAGGGTTTCACATAGTAAACTATTGGAAGTTTCTTGCCATAGAGCATTTAATCAATGAGCCTTTAAAGAATAATTTTCAAAATTATTGTTTTAATTAAAAGAATCTTTTTAATATTTCACCTAAATGTTTTGAATCCATGAACGGTTGTTCAAAAAACAATTTCCATAATATAATTACATGGGAAAAGAATTCAACTAAAAAAATTCAGATTATGTAGTTTATACTTAATGATACATTTAGGGACGGACACGTAACTTATAAAATTCTAGGGGGTCAAAAATATTTTTTCAATAGGAAATACGTAGAAAAATTCTAAAAAAATTCTTACTCGTAGGAATTTCAAAATTTTAGGGGGCGACCGGCCCCCCTCTAGGTCCATCCCTGGATACATTAATGGAAATCTCTCATTGTTTTCGTTAGGTGATCTCTTTAATCATGGAGGGTTTCTATGATAAACTACATTAGCAAGGGCTATGGAAAGCATTTGCAAATCATGGTGAAGTGGTCGAAGTCTTCATCCTAGAAAAACGTAAGAGGAATGGTGTTCATTTTGGATTTATTAGGGTACACACATATCGGGATGTAAGAAGGATGGTTGATCGACTTGATGGTTTTTGATTGTTTGGATTTAAGATTGGGGTTTCCTTTGCACGGTATGTTTCCCATTCGACTTTTTGGAGACGAAAGCGAGATTCTGAACCAAAGATTGTTGAATTGAAAGATAGAAATGTGAATCATGGGAAGAGGAGACGGGGAGTGATTGATGAAAAAATTTCAATCCTTCGGGGATATGCAGTTGGACACTGGAAGGGGTATGTGACGGTGGGGACTTTGGTGATGAAAATGAGAGAGGCTAGACTTGAGGGTCTTTCCCTTATGCGCTTACCAAGGATTGATGTTTTATATATGTTTGGAAAGCAAGAGGCTATGAGTGAGTTCACAAATACAACATCGGACATGCTCTCCCGATGGTTCAAAAATGTTGAGGAATGGTCTGAGATGTTGGGTTTTACCTCTCGGAGAATATGGTTGTCCATTTATGGACTCCCCATTCGTACTTGGTAGGATGAGACTTTCCAGAATATGGTAGCTCAATAGGGCTTGTTGATTTGTTTAGATGAAAATACGAAGAACCCACCTACCTTCGTGTTTAGAAAGTATTGATGTAGTAGTAACAATGAAATTCTGGGACAAAGAATTTCGGGTACATGTGAAGGAAACGAACCCTATTTTGGTTCCAAATTTATGATGCAACTGTGAAATTAAGGGTGAACAGTGTGATAATCTGGAATATGAGGATAGATCACTTATAAGCGATGTTGTGGGCACAAGGACTCCACAATCGAATAAGAAGATTAAGTCTGGTATGAGAAAGGAGAGTGTTATGGAGATATAGGAACATGTTCTACAAAATGATTGTATGCAGGTGGGGCCTCTTGTCTGGCAGACTAGAGAGCTTTGGGATGAATATAGACCGAACGAAGGATTTGAAGGTATATCGAATGAATGTGTGGGATTGGTGTTGAAATCTGAGGGACTCTATCTGATGATGTTTATCATAAGAGAATGATGATATGGTCACAGTCGTTGGCTTTATCCAAAATTCCTTGTGTTGGTGTAGCGTTAGGAAATCCCCCATCAGCAACTACTGAGATTGTGCTTCATAATGATGTTAGACATAAGGTACGAGGGGTCTCAGACATAGTACTTAGTTTTTTTTTACCTAAGTAAAAGACGGGAAGCTGAAGAACGTATGAAGAAAGGGTCGTGGGAGGCCTCACAAGAATAAACAACCACCAGTAATGTTTACGTATAGTTCAATATCTGATTCTGATTTTTTACATCGGAAGCGATTAATTCTATAGGAGGTGCGAGAGACATTAAATTTGGTCGTCTTGTGGGGGTGAATCTCATGGGAAACGAGGAAATAATAGTTTAAGATATGGAAAGAATACTTGAGGAGCATGGGGACGGTGTTTGAAGTGGAAGATGCGGGTCTTAACATGGAATATTCACGGGTTAGGCGATTCGCCGAAAAATAAGGCAGTGCAGGGGTTGGTTTAAAAGTATCGGTGCCACATGTTATTTTTGCAGGATACAAAATTGAAAGTTGTTACGGTGGATATGGTGAAGAGGCTATGGCATTCAGATTGTTTCAGTCATGTAATGGCACCGTCAGTGGGAGTGTATGGGGGATTATTAATTGTCTGAGAGAGTTCATGATCTCTACTGGTGCGTTTCGTTGTCCATTGGAATTTTTTAGTTGTAAAAGGTCAATGGATATTGGATATATGCAAGTGATGGATGACGCTTGAGTTTGTTGCGTTTTCTATGGTATGGAGCTTCGGGGCTATTGCCTATAGTTATTTTCCTTGGTTTTTATTGTTTTGGTTTTGTTTTGGGGGTGATGGTTGTGCACTTTGGGGTGATTAGGCAATGTTTAGTTTTGATGTGATTTTTCCCTTTCTTTTAGGTTTTGGTTTGTTACTTTTTTTTTCTCCCTTCCAATTTGAAGAGGGATTTTAATAAGGCACATAATAATATTTTATTCATATATTTTTTGATGTTCTAACCTTTTTAATAAAATCATACTTATTGAGCAAAAAAATAATTGCAGGAAAAAGTTGCAATAGTTAACAATCTATAAAACTTTGCACAAGTTGCGAAATCTCATTCAATTTCCTTTCATCAACTTTGGAACGGTTGATGTTGCCTATACTCGTCACTTGTGAAAAATTATAAAAAAAATATTTAAACATTTAAATAACAAAAATATAAGATTTGAATATATCAAATATATTTCATAATAATTATAAACATTATCGAATATAAGTGCATTCGCCACCAACAAAAAAGCATTCCAAACAAACATAAATATATAGTCAAACTTAAATAAAACATGAGTAGCACTTATAGTCAAACTTTAATATCAAGAGAAATTAATAAAAACAGAATTTGATTCTCCATATTCTTTAATAGATTCAGTGCAAAAAATAGAGTTGGCTAGCTTTTAGAATTTTCTCCGTCAACTCATCAAACATTTTAATTGCTTGTGAAATGCCCAATGGATCCAAACAAGAGTCAGACTAGATGTAGCATGATTCATATTGTCAACTACACTATATAATTTATTAATTGTAATAGACAATTTTGCAGTTCTTTTAATTTGCTTTGAGAAATTTTTTTCAGTCTTAAAATTAGAAGATCTTGCCTAAGTGGTTTATCATTTTTGTTGTACATGTATAGACTCATATTGAATTGTAGAACTGTTATAGTTTTTATCATATCCTATTTAACCTGACAAGTTAACATCATCCATTGTATTTTTTCAATTTTTTAAGTATATCAATATCACTGTGCTTAACAAAATTACTAGGCAATGCACCCAAAAAAGATGTTCATGTTTTATCACTAATGGCACCTATCTCCCTGAATATTTTATCCAACTTTCCTTCCATTTTAAGAATAATACCTACGGACTTGAATATCTGAGCTTGGGCACTGCCTACATATAAATTGATAAATTTTAGTAAATAATTATTAATAACATTATAAATAAGAAAAAATTATAAGAATAATTAATGTACTATAGCGTACTCTCTCACTTCTCGTTTGAGGTATTAATGGTTTCTTTTATATGATTTCATCTTCGACCAATATTTTTCTCTTTAAGTGTTTTCTATAACTTCTATTCTTTCTTCAATAAATCTCACCTATTCTTTAATTGTCTTTGCGTATAAGTCTTTTTCCGTCTCATTCACAAAATTGTTCACTATTTTCATTCATCATTCTTTTTTAAAATGAATATTATGACCATTACCATTTAATATCTTCTTAATACAGATATTACAAAATATTATGTAGGCTTCCAATCTAATACCACTTTGATTTTTTCACCACTTGCTTCAACAAGTGAAATACTTTTCATTTATTGTATGTATATATATATACATATATTTAAATTATTTATAAAAAAATTAAACATCAAAATACTTGATATATATTACACATTATTTACAGATTATAAAAAATGAACACAAATGAATAAGTATACAATTTTCTTGCCTAATTTTTTTAGACGTTGACAATAGAAACACATCAATTTTCATAAATGGCCGATAGATAAATTTTTTAAATTGTTAGTATGTAAAACTTATTGTTGTTGTTTTTAATAGAAAACGAATATTTAGTATTTAGATAGCGTTCAACTCGTTGTTGTTTTTAATTTTAGATAACATGTAAAATTTATAATAGTGGTCTTAGAAAATTTTCAAACCAATTATATATATGAGAATAAGATTGATAATGGATGTTACATATATAAATCGATTAGAGTATGGCTATAATTTTTAGAATCTTTAATATATGTTTTACATGGTTCCCTGAATTTTGAAGAATGTTATTTTAGTGTTGTCTCAATAAAATTTCTGTAAACTCTCAAATGCAATTGAAAATTAGGATGATAGGTTCCATGATGTTAACATAAATAATGACATGATCAAGACTTTAATCTTTGTTCAATGAGAAACAAATTTCTTATTAGGTTATAAATAATTTAGTGTTTAAATAGTCACATGGATAGACATAGCTCTCAACTTAAAACTACGCAAAGTTATGTTGCAGGAGAATTAAAATCATTAGAACAAGCGATTAAAGTCGCTTTTTACTTTTTTTAAAGAAGTCGGCTTCATAAAGAAAACAACAGAACATACAAGTAGAAAGTAGAACAATAAGAAACAACAGTCCAAACGACCCAAAACACAAACCAGAAAAGACACTACAATAACAACACTTACAAACAACATCAAGAACAAAAAGCATAACGAAAAAACAAACAAAACCCAAGATAAAAGGAAAGACAGAGGAGAAAACAAGTCTTGAAACTCATCAAAAACAACAAAGAAGACACGAGAAAACAAGAGTCAAGGGCAACTTCTTTATTTGCATGACTTATGGCAACAAAAAGGGATATCAAAACCGACGCTCTTAATCAACGGTCTTCACCGGCGACAAGAGTGACTGACCATCGTCGAAAAGTCAAAGAACCAGCAGAAGCCAAAACGAAAAGAAAATGGAGGGAAGGAATGAGACCCATCCGCAGATCTTCTTCAACTAGGACCTCCTAGAGGTTGGACGATCTCCTCGCAGAAGACCCTTACTCAGACCAAGGCTACCGAGGATGAAAGATCCTGAAAAGAACACCCCAGTGGAAGCAAAAAGAAGCCACAAAGAAAAAGAAAGAAAACGAAAAATAAGAAGAAAAAAAAAGGCCCGAAGAGAGGGGGAGGGAGAGGCCAGCCGTCTAAAAGAGGCAACCGGTCGTGAATGAAATAAGCCAGTGCTTTTGTTTTCATTTTAAGTTTTGTTCTACATATCTAAAGTAGTTGGTTGTAATATATGTAAGCAATTCTGTGACACTCAAATAAAACACTAATTTCATAAATCAACATTAAACCCCACAAGAACTGAGATGTCTGAAAACCCAAATCCACTGCAAAAGCTAAAAAATAGCCTTTTAGGTTTGGTTTGAAATCTTATTTTTAAAATCACTTTTGGTCTATTTTCCATTCGTTTTTAAGGTTGTTTTTAAGTTTGAAACTCAACCAAAATTACATTCAAGACTCGTTGTTGAATGGGTCCTTAATTCAGTTAAGCCCAAATTTCGAAAATAATATTTTTCATTTATGTTACGACAAAAAGCACGTTTTATCATACATGTTTTTGAAAAGCAATATTAACATGTCATACTATATTCTCTGATAATGTTGTCTAGCTGATTAAGACTTTTAATATTAGTCCTATTATTTTAGGTTTAAAAATTATTGCAAGTATTTTTATTCTTTTTTAACTATGGTAATTTTAAATAAAATGTGTGTTTTGTTGGTTGAATTTTATTTTCTTTGACCTATAATTAACAATCGAGAATCCTTGTAAGCCCAACGTGTTAGGCCCATGTTAACCTATTAAAAAATGAAGCATGTATCGCCAACCAAGTACCAACCTCACCATTTCCCACCCTACGAACAGTCATATGTTGTACAGAAAACCCTTAGCATTAACCATTATTCTTTAGTTGACCATAGAAATTTACACTTCTCATCAAGCCCTACTTTGCGAAAAGTACCTTATTAAACTCAAAAACATACTTTATTTCCTTCTTTCTTCTCGAAAAATCTTATTTGCTATCAAAATATAACGTCTTTTACCAACAATGATTTGGAGCAATAGAAAGACATGTTTCTCTTCCGAAGAGAATTTAAATTTAAACTTTAGAGACGACATTGTTAGAAGGGAGAATCACGGATCTCGAACATGTACCATAAAATAGACATATAGTTTAAGAATATATATATATATATATATGACGTCTTATCTAATCTTAAATGAGAAAACAAAAATGAACAACTTGGCCAACCTGTCAAATGTACTTGTTCGGTATTGAATTCAATGTTTAATAATAAATAAATAAATTATTAAATCAAATAAAAACTTCCGCTTAACTATGCGTAGAAAAATATGGACGCAACGACAATAATAATGATTAATGACATATTCATGTACCTATCTACCTACAAAATTGATCTTTTAACAAAGTCCACAAGACTTGTTTAAAAAGATCTCCAATAGAATTTGGCTGAGGCAACATTTAAGTAATAGGTTGCTCATGAACTCAATAAGTGGTTCATGTAGAAAAGAAGATTATGTTTATTTTAGGAAATTTGAATTTTAACCGCTTTGTCTGTAAGATGTGTGTACATTCTCAAATAGTTAAAAATATTTTTTAAACATATACTACATTATAATAACCTTGAGACTATGCAAACAAACAACAGGTTACTCATAAATTTGATATCTAATATTAAGGAATAATTTATATTTTAGATCATTAAATTTAATATTCATTCTCATTTAGATCACAAAATACATCATTCAACTTATACAATAAACTAAGTTATTTATAAACATATTATCATTAAATAATGTTTAGTTATTAATTTAAAATTTTTTGTGAGAATTTTTTAAAACTTCTATTTAATTTAAACTTTTCTGCTAGAATTATTTAACGATGACTTAATTTATTAAAAGTAGATGAATTATCCAATATGATTAAATTAAAGATTTGATATTTAAATAAGAGTTTAAGTTAAATTTGGTGAGTTGAAATGTAAATTACACCAAATTAAGAGTTAAGAATAACTTTCCAAGATAACCGATTTCAAATTATAGTGTAAATTTGAGGGCTATTTAAATATATTTTACCTTTTAAAATAACTGCTATGCATGACATAACAAATAAAGTGGTACTACAACAGGCCACAATTATTTTCCAGACTTTGGGATGTTGAATCAAACAACCCGTGTTTCTCTCCTTCATTGGTAATTAAAACCCCAGAGTTTCCAGCAACAGAAAAAAAAAGGAATACATAATGTTTTATGCAGACTCTTGTAAGATAGAACAGCAAAAACTTGAAAGATGGTATCAAATTGACCAGTAAATAAAGACACTTAAAACCGTAGGCAGAAGCATTTGGATCTCCCCCCGTCCATCATAGGACCCGCATGCTCATAATAACAGCTCACGATCAAATGGTCAAATTTATCTAATCCTTGTATTTCATTTCGGACATCTTGAAGCCAGGCATGTCTAACGAGGATGCAAACTTCTCAACATCAGTCTTGAGCTCTTGAATTTCCTTGTTGTTGTCCAAACCTTTGTTGAAGTCCTTCAAGAGCTTACCATATTGCTTTTGGACGTTCAAGGTGATCGTCACAGCTCGGTGGAGGAACTCACCTATCTGCTCGAAGTCCTTCTCAACCAATCCCCTTGAAGTCATGGCGGGGGCACCTGTCACAATTCACAACTTGCTTCAAATGTCGGTACAAGAGCCATTTAATAAAAATTCGACCAAACTTTCAAGTGTTAAGAGTTTATTTCACATAAGATGAGCCAGAGTAACCCAAGATCAAGATATTAATTAAAGCAGTAGCATGTACCAATTCGTACACCTCCCGGAGCCAAGGCACTGCTGTCACCGAAAACAGCATTCTTGTTAACAGTGATATTGCAGAGGTCACAAAGCTTCTCAACCTTGTTTCCTGTAAGGACAATGATAAAAACAATGAGAATTAAATCAAAGGCAATTGTTCAACAACCGAGAGGCTACTAATTCAACCGACATACCAGTCAACCCAAGAGGTCGGAGATCCCAAAGAACAAGGTGGTTCTCAGTTCCACCAGTAACAAGCTGGTATCCTTTGCTCATCAGGTACTTTCCAAGGGCAACAGCATTGGCCTTAACTTGTTTAGCATAAGCCTTAAATCCAGGTGTCATGGATTGTTTCAAGGCAACAGCCAGAGCACCAATCTGGTGATTGTGAGGACCACCCTGAAGGGACGGGAAAACTGCAAAGTTGATCTTGTCTTCGAAATCATACACTGCACCTTCGGGTTGGCCCTTCTTTGGTGGCTTTGGTCCCTTGCGGTAGAAGATCATGCCAGCCCTAGGACCCCTCAAGCTCTTGTGTGTGGTGGTTGTGACAATGTCACAGAACTCAAAAGGGTTTGCCGCCTCCTACTCAAACAATAGAATCCGTAAAAATTAATAACGTGAAATTCTACTACTGCATTAAGGAATCTAATAAAGCAAAAACAATTGCTCAAAAAACTTCAGATATCAACTTCATGATGAAATAAAGATCGTGGGACCTATTCTTACATTTAAAAAAGAAGCTTTGAGAAGGACCTAACAACAGAAACAATTTGATGGGGATATCATATTTAGATCCACACATATCACCATTGTTACAGACAAAAGTTTATTAGAAGCCTATTCAGACTGAACCACATTAAGATTATGAGATCTGCTTAATGTTTTAATGATAAAACATTTAACCTATGAAATAGAGTCCAGTCCACCATAGATCTAAAATTTCACCTCAAAATACAAGATAAGAGTACTAAATTGAACACAATTCTTCCATTTCAATTCAGCACACTAAAAATGCAATGATTGTATGCATTAAAAGACAGAATAAAGCATAGAGAGACATGACCAAGGATTGCAATGCAATTGTTTAATCAAGATTTAAAACAAAAGCTACCATCCAAATCCAGAATCTAAACATCATGCTGAATGACACAAAATCCCAGATCCAATCCATAAAAATTTTAATAGCATATAAACAATTGATATCCCCAATAAAAAACCCAATCAACCAGTATCATGCAAGAAGAAAGATAAAAACAAAATAAGATCCAACTAAAACAATATACCTGAGCAGCAACAAGGCCGCTAATGTGAGCCATATCACACAACAAGAGAGCACCGCACTTATCAGCAACGGCCCTGAACTTAGCGCAATCCCAGTCCCTAGGATACGCACTTCCACCGCAAATGATAAGCTTAGGCCTGAAATCCAAAGCCTTCTCTTCCAACTTATCATAATCAATGTACCCAGTAGCGGAGTTCACCTTGTAAGGCAAACTCTCGAAGTAAATGGAAGTAGCCGAAATCTTCTTCCCACCGGAGGTGTAATATCCATGGGTCAAGTGACCACCGGAAGGCAAATCCAGACCCATGATCCTGTCATGGGGCTGAAGAACCGCGGTGTAAGCGGCAAAGTTAGCCGGGGAACCAGAGTAAGGCTGGACGTTGACACCCCATTTGGTTGGGTCGAGATGGAAAGCCTCGAGAGCGCGAGATCTGCAGAGGTTCTCGATCTCGTCGATGAATTCGTTGCCACCGTAGTAACGGTTACCGGGCATGCCCTCGGAGTATTTGTTGGTGAGGGCACTGCCGAGGGCTTCGATGACGGCGAAGGAAGTGAAGTTCTCGGAGGCAATGAGCTCGATTCCGCGGCATTGGCGGCGCTTCTCCTTCTCGATCAGGTCGTGGATTTCGGGATCGACGGATTCGAGGGATGAATTGCCCCAAGTGTTCACCGGATCCATTAGGTATTTCCTTTTCTCGAGAAAAAAAAATAAAGAAAATTGGAAGTGAAGGAAAATGATAAAGGGATGGCGGAAAGTTGTGGAAGTTTATAAAATAGTTTGATTAGTTTATGAAAGTACAATTTTACCCTTTTATCTTTTTTACTGAAGTATTTTATTACACTAATGGGTGGTTGGTTGTTAATGCTTAAAATGACTTTTTATTTTAATACTCTGAGGGATAATGACAGATTTGGACCCTATACCTTATTGAATCTTTTAATATGGCACAAATACTTTAAAGTTGTCGATTTTAATATCTGTTGTTTCATTTCATCTACCAATGTGGTACCTACCGACATAAAATATGTACTACGTGGCATTACACGATGATTTGATGCAAGGACGTATAGGTTAGGCCTTCTAAAATTTTGAGAAATATAAATTTTATCCCTGAAAATTTTAAAAAATTTAATTTATCTCCCTCAAAATTTTTAAAAATTAATATTAAGCTTTAAAATTTTAGATATTTTTAATTAAATTATCTCTCTAATTTTTTTAATCTTTCAAAATTATTAAAAATTTTAGTTAAACCCTCAAAAAGAATTTTGAAAATTTTCGTTTAAGCATCTAGTTTTTATTTTAAAAATAAGTTGACCACCTAAAATTTTTACATGTTCAGATATAATAATTATTCCTATTAATTTACATTTAAATAATTGACATGGAACAACATGTTATGATGTCAAGTGTCCTCCAAAATGGTGAAATTCAGATTCCTCGTATTTGTTTAAAATATTTTAAAAATAATAATAAGTCATCACAATCCTTTAAATGGGCGAGAATTGCAAAAATGTAACTCCATGAGTATCATTTTTTTAAATTAGCAGTGAATGGGAGTTGAGTATTATTAAAATTAATTTATTAAAAAAATATTTTTTAAATATGCTTTTTATGTATATTAACGGGTGAGAATAGAGTGAGGTGGGTGAGGATGAAGCAAAGTCGGTGGAAATATGATGGGTACAAAACTACATCCACGCTTGCCATACAATCTACAGTGAGACTAATTTTTGTCTTTATCCGTGTCCAACTACCCGCGAAACATGTATGCATCATTGTCCAATAAAGTGTGAAGTGGGATCAATCCCCATAAAACCTGCCACGCTGAACATTCTTGTAATGATTACGAATTGATGGGCAAGCATAATTTATCTCGTTAATAAAGGGATAGTAACTCGATTTTTTTAAAAAGTGCAAGTATTGAGATTTGATTAACAAGTTAAATTAACGAACATACTATTCCCTTGTTGTCAAAAAAATTTAAGAGGCAACAAAACGTTTGAATAAAGAGATTGTCCAACTTAATCAAGATTTTGAATTCAAAATCTTGAGAACATAATAATGTTAAATATTTTGTGGAAAAGCTTTGTCTTTCTAATTGTGCTTTTAACTCTACAAAATTAGTCTATATTTATACTGTTAAATAGATAGATGACGGACACTCATGGTTCACATAAAAAATTACGAGAAGAGCAATTGATTTATATTTTGGATTATGTTACTATAGATGAAACCCTAACAAAACAAATTATTTTCAAATTAATCACCATTAATAACACAAGATGAATATCGTAATTTCATAATAAACTAAAATATAGAGTTTAGAAGTCGATCAAGTATGTGGTATATTGACAATAAACATTACATTAGTCCTGGTTGACATTTGATTTTAAGTTAGATCTCGGATAACCCCTCTTCCTTTTTGTAAAAAAACATAGAGCTCAGAAGAGCAATTGATTCACTCTCATGTAAAGTTGGGCCAAGCTCTAATTCATTTCTTTTTTTATCCATTACTGTCCAATACAAATTTAACCACAATTTAACACTTTTAATAAGCACGATTTTCACAAATTTAACCGATCGCTAATAAGCTTTACCTTCTCTTTAGTGTCCTTCAGCACATCAGGCAGGGAAATATACTTCTCACCCGCCTCAGCCCAACAAAGTGGCGTGCGACACCTCCTACCATACAATGCTTTATACGGAGCCATTTGAATACTAGTTTGATAACTATTGTTATAGGCAAACTCCACTAACGGTAATTGCTTCTCCCACGTTCCTTGAAAATCAATGATGCAACACCGCAACATATCCTCCAACACTTGGATAACGCATTCAGACTGACCATCCGTTTGAGGATGATACAAAGTACTAAAATTCAACCGCGTACCCAAAGCCTTATGCAAACACTCCCAAAACCTCGCTGTAAAGTGCATATCCCTATCCGATACTATAGACTTAAGCACTCTATGCAACCTCACAACTTCAGCAATATACAACTCCGCCAACTTATCCAAAGTATACGTCGTATGCACCACCAAGAAATGTGCACACTTCGTAAACCTATCCACAATCACCCACACAGAATTATTCTTTGATGGTGTGAAAGGAAAATCGGTTACAAAATCCATGGTAATTCTCTCCCACTTTCATTCCAGAATCTTCAACGGTTACAACAACCGAAAGGAAACTGATGATCAGCCTTAACATGCTGACATACCATACATCGAGCAACAAAATCCGTTACATCCTTCTTCAAACCAACCCAAAAGTACTCATTCTTCAAATCCTGATACATCTTGGTACTTCCCGAATGCATACCAAAGAACTCGAATGAACTTCAATCAAGATAGTGCACCTCAACTCCTCGTCTTTCGGCACAACTACTCGACTCTTGAAACACAAAATACCCTTATCACTAAAACAAAAATCTGTCTGATTACCATCCATAATATCCTTAACATGCGGTACCAACGAATCATCATACTGTTGTTTCTATTTGATCAACTACAACAACGATGACTTCACTTGTAACTTAGCCAACAAACTACCGTCTCGCGTCACACTCAACCAAGCAAATATTGCCCTCAGCTCCACCGCAACCTTCCTACTCAAGGCGTCGGCTACAACATTAACCTTACCCAGATAGTACTCTATCGTTAAATCACAATCCTTGAGCAACACTAACCATCTCCCTTGCCTAAGATTTAACTCTTTTTGCACATCAAACTCTTGTGATCCATATACACAGTACACTTCTAACTATACAAATAATGCCTCTAAATCTTCAACACCAATACCACCGCGGCAAGCTCTATATCATGCGTAAGATAATTGCACTCGTGCACCTTCAACTGCCTAGATGCATAAGCTACAACTTCCCCCTTGCATCAACGCACACCCCAAGCCAACATAAGATGCATCCCTAAAAACTACAAACTCCTTTCCGGACTCAGGTTGAATCAAGATTAGAGCTTGCGTTAAAGTTTTCTTTAACTTGTCAAAAGCTCATTGTCTACCCTTCGTCCATTTAAAACTTACATCTTTTTGTATCAACTTTGTCAAAGGAGCAGTAATCTTCGAGAAACCATCTATAATGCCCTGCTAACCCCAAGAAACTACGAACCTCTGTCCGACTTTGGTTGCTTCTAATTCACGACTGTCTCAATCTTCTATGGATCCACATGGATACCTTCTGCCGACACCACATGACCAAGAAAGACTACTTTAATTCAAAACTCACACTTACTCAACTTGGCATAAAGCTTATTATACAACAAAACTTGCAACACAATCCATAGGTGTCGATCATGATATTCTTCGGTACGAGAGTATACGAGAATGTCATCGATGCACACTACCACAAATTGATCCACAAATTCATGGAATACCCAATTCATCATGTCTATGAAAGCTGCGGATGCATTAGTCAACCCAAACGGCATCACTAAGAACTCATAATGCGCTTAACGCTTGCGAAAAGCTATCTTTGGCATGTCTTTATCCTTTACCTTCAACTGATAATACCCAGATCTCAGATCAATCTTAGAAAACACTATAACACATCGAAACTGATCAAACAAATCATCAATCCTCAGCAAATGATACTTATTTTTAATCATCAACTTGTTCAGTTACTGATAATCAATGGACATTTTCATCGAGCCATCATTCTTTTTCATGAATAACACTAGTGCTCCCCACGGTGACACACTAGGTCTAATAAAACCACGATCTAACAATTATTGCAACTGTATCTTCAACTTCTTTAGCTCATTCGGTGCCATGTGATATGGTTCAATCGACACTAGAGCAATATCTGCACATATTTCAATGCAAAACTCTACCTCCCTATCCGGTGGTAATTTAGGCAACTCATCCAAAAACACTCTAAAAAAATCACAAACGGTACATATATCCTGAGCACGTACCTCATTTATATTTAGATTCATAATACAAGTCAGATATGCTTGACCCCTAAGCTCCAACAACTTTCATGCTTCTAAAGCTGATACTACATTGGACAAGAATCTAACATTTTCGCCTACAACCACCACTTCATAATCCTCAAGAAGTTTAAATAAAACTCGCTTGGTCTTAAAATCAACCACAACCTTATGTTCAAACAACCAATCCATCCCCAAGATTACATCAAAACTATGAAATGACAACTCCATCAAATCAGCCACAAACACGTGACCTTAAACCATTAAAGGACATCTCCTAAAAAACACCTAGCGACTACGGTCTTACTAAAAGAACTAGTTACTCGCATACCCACATTTAAAATTTCTACAGGTATATCAAGCAAGCATGCATGTTCGTGCAAGATGTATGAATGTGTAGAACCAGAATCTACCAAAGGAAATAATGATATAGACTGCAAAGTAAAAGTACCTGTAATCACATATGTGTCATTCCTTCCCATACAATGCGCGTAGATCTTTTTCGGTCCACAACCCTTAGGTTGAACCACCACAATATGAGTATCAGTCCTCTAACCTTCCTCCATATGCTAGAAATTACCACGACTGTGTATACGGCCTCTCTGCGATACAACAACAGTCGCAAGAGCCTATCCTTCCCTAGCCAACTATAGATAACCACGCCTAATGTGATCTCGCGAACCACAGTTCCAACATGTACCAAGAGTACCTCAACACTCCTATGAATGTTGCCTGCCACACCGGCCACACTTAGGTGCTCGAACATATGAGTTCTGACTTTGTTATCCATGCCCAACACCACGTCTGCTACGTCTCTGATCAGGGCTATACTTACTATCTCGATGCTTCTTATACCAATCTCTACCAGCATCCGACTCGACAATCTTTTTTCTAGCACTAGAACTCCTCGAACGTGAGGATAATCCTAAATTCTACTCTATATCCTTAGCTCAAGAAACCATAACATCAAATTTAGTGTAATTTATAGCCAGCATATACATATTCACTTCCTTAACCAGCCCATATCAGAAATGACCACATCACTGGCGCTCATCGAGAACTAGTTTAGGAGCATACTAGCTCAACTAAACAAACTGAACCTCGTATTTTGACACAGTCATGTTACCCTGGACCAACACCATGAAATCTCGCTTTTTTCATCTTGGTATCAGGAACCCATATACTTCTTCCGAAAAGCAGCACAAAAGAACTCCCACGTCACGTCTGCAGGTGCCATATCTGCGATAGAAATTGTCCACCAGCTATAAGCATATCCTTGAAGTAAGGATACTATACAACTCAACTTACGGATATTCATACACTCCATCTGACCAATAATCTTCTCAGTACTTGCAAACCACTCCCCAACTGCCTCTGGAGCTAAACCCCTAAACACAATACCTCTCAAACTATGTAAATACTCCAACAAAAATCTCGTATTCACAGTTGCCGCAGGTGTTGGTGCAGATAGCTACACTCCGACCATAGCTGCCTAAAACACTCCAGTCATCGCCTGGATCAACAGTGTCATATCCCCGAAAATTGGTCCTTATAGTTCTTAAGGCATACCATTCTCAACTCCAACACCAACAGAAGGAATCGGTGGAGGAGGAGGCAACTCATCATTATGCATCCATAACACTACCCATATGAGCTCTCGTCTCTTGTCTCGGTCTTATTTCTAAAAAATATGAGTCTAAGCATGATAATGCAGCAAAACAAAACAATTAGGCCAGCTTAAAGTAAGAATCCAAGATGCTCATGTTTCGAAACAAAACCATTTTGTACTCATAGTAATAAGGTAATGTGTCCCCAAGCTTTTACCTCAACATAGCACATTTCAAACATAGAAACTCAAAATATACACCGTACATGCATTTTAATAGATTCATGCAACAACAATGTCTTAAAAACCATAACCCACCTCCCAACAATCATCAAATGGCTCTAATACCACCAAATGTAATCCCCTTAACCCGGCCTAGATGTTAGACCGAACCGAGTGAGCTACATTGGATTTGCCGAGACAAACTCGATCGATTTACTTAGAAAACATCCATTTTTTTCTTTTATCTTATCTAAATGCATAGTTAGGTCTTAAGGTGATCATGCTAGTATATGTGAAATTTATGATTTAATCGGGCGTCGAATTGACATCTACTTGGTCAAGATTGTACTCTAGGGACCAAATTGTAATTTTAGAAAACTAGAAGGACTTACTTAATTCTAAAGTTACCAAAACCTTAATTAATCATATTACATGCATTTCGGTTAAATTTTAACTTAAAATAATCATCCGAACTCATTTAATTGAATGATCAAGAAGCATGGGCTAAACTACAAATATTTAAACTTTAGTAAAGCATATTACCATAAATAACAAACAGCGTACCGATACACCCCTTGCCCGTATCTATATGGTATATTTTACAAAGAGTATCAGTATGGCCTTCAAGAGTACCAATACGATTGTTCAATATCAAAAATAGGAGATTCTAGTAACTAAAGGGCGTATCAATATGTTTGCCGGTGTACTGACACCTAGTGTAATTTTTTGCTATACATATCAATACGGCTACAAGGCGTACCGATACGCCTGTGCAATTTTTCAGAATTAAGCTGAGACAGATCTCACGTACCAATCCCTGAAGGCCCGTATCGGTATGGACTGGCCTGCAATGACCTATTGGTCGAACATATGACACTTTGGCTCAATCCCACATACTTCAAACATTATAAAAACATCATATAACATCCTAAACAACATTTCCACAATCAAATAAACATGATAGAAGATCATTCAAACCATAGTAAAACCAATCAAAGATCCTATAGGTATGATCTCTACCCAAGCATACAAATCATATCCCAACCCCTTAAAGCAAGACAATAAGCATCATACAAGTCCAAAACATCAAATGAAACTTGTCCAAACTAGGGAGTAACAAAAACAACTCTCTCAATTACAACTTAGTCATATTGCCTCTTATTACTACTAAGTATTTATAAAACCGTACTTGAAATCGCTCAAATCCTTGGATTGCTTCTTGCTTGCTCACTTTCCGAAATGTTCACTTTTCTGTATTGATGAGAAAGGAAAGCGTAAGCTCTTAGTGAGGGAATCTCAAAAATATTCATCAATGTATTTAAAACCATTTGCTTTCAAATATGTAAAGTAACTCATGCCAAAACATCTCATGATTCTATTGTCTTTCTAAAACATGCACTTTTAATCATTTGCAACATATGTATTATGGATTTCTAGCATAAACCTCAATTTAAGCTTTCTCATGCTACAACCTCAAAATAGCAAGCTTAAAGAGCACCACATGTATAAAACATATTATACAAAACATAATCCATTTCTCACGATACATTAAATCATATATTGCCATTCATGTGACTCAAAACCATTTCATTCTGTTTATAAAAACACATCGGGTACATGAATTTCCCAGGTGGTTCCTTCGACCACTTCACATACATCATTGAACTGGAGCATAGTACTACTACCCCTTAACGGTTATGATGTATAAATCCACCAGCTAGAGAATTGGCACACTCTTGGCCCCTCGACCACTGCGATTCTCATGGTGGAGCATGGAACACTCTTGACCCCTTGATACACATAAGACGACTTATTATAGTGCATTTTAAACTTTATGACATGCCAGCTATATCTAATAACATTTTAATCACATCCACTTGCCAATATATTCTATCAAAACATGTTACCTCACTATTTTGCATATGCATGAAATAAAACCAATTTCCAATACAACAAACCATGTATTCTAGTATTCTCAAAAACTCTTTTCATAAATCATTTGCCATACTCAATAATCATCACATATGATTATTTGCAACATCTTTCATTTCTAAAACATGCATATAATAGTCGGTAATCAAAATCATAAACATGCACATGAGATTGTATTTTGCAAAATCGAAACCGAGAATGAGAACCTCTAATACTTATTTCTGAGCTTAGACAAGTGTTTCAAACTTAATCTAAACTCCCAAAATCATCTTCAAACCTTTATAAAGCAGTAAACCACGTTTCCACTCACCGACAACCCAACGCTCCACTTACCGATGTGAAATCAATCTTTCGAAGCCTCGTAATCCTCTATAAAAGATGAAAGATCTGTCTCCCCTATTTTACCCAAATAAAAATAGAGGATTAATGCATTTCCATGCATCGTTACTAACAACAACATATCTTCTGTAACCCTTTTGACCCGGCCTAGACACCAGATCGAACTGAGCGAGTTACATTGGGTTTTCCAGAACAAACCTGAAAGAATTACTTAGAAAACGGTCCATTTTTTATTTTATCTTTTCTAAATGCATAATTAAGCCCTAAGGTGATCATGCTAGCAGCGGTGAAGATTACAACTCAATCAGGAGTCAAATTGATCAGTGTCGAATTGACATCCAATTATTTTCATTTTAAGGACCAAAATGTAATTTATAATAATTAAAAGGACTTTCTTAAAACCAAGATTACAAAACCTTAATTAGTCATATTACATGTAAGTAGTTTAAATTTCAACTTAAAATAATCATCCAAACTCATTCAATTACATGATAAAGAATAGAGACTAAACTGCAAAGATATAGACTTTAGAAAGCATTTTAACAGAAATAACTAACTGCGTATCGGTACACTAACACCCTGTATCGATATAGGTATAATTTTTAATGGCATATCAGTATGGTCCTCAAGCGTACCGATACGGGTACTCAATATTCGAAACCAAGAATTCTAGTAGCCAAAGGGCACAATTACCCATGTATCGACACTAGACCAATTTTTCAACTATGCGTATCGATACGGTTACCAGACGTATCGGTACACCTAGCCATTTTTGCTCAGATTGAGCTGAGATAGGCCCCCGTGTATCGATCCCTAAGGACCATACTGGTACGGACAAACCTGTAATGACCTCTTGGTCAAGCATATGACACTTTAGCTCAATTTAAGATACTCTAATCAACATCCAATCATCATATAACATCCCAAAAAATATTTCTACAATCATAAAAGCATGGTAAAGGATCATACACAGCGTATCTAATCCAACCAAAGATCTTATAGGCATGATCTCTACCCAAGCATGCAAAACATATCCCAACCCCTCAAAGCAAGTTTAAAATCAGCATACAAGTCCAAAACATCAACATAACTTGTACAAACATGGAGTATCCAAAATAACCCTCCCAATTACATCTTGGTCACATTGCCTCTTATTACTACTAAGTATATGTAAAACCATACATAAAAATACTTTCTTCCCTTGGATCTCCTCTTGCTTACTAGTCGTCTGAAAGTGTCTCTCTCTCTTTATTGATGAGCAAGGAGAGCGTAAGCTATAAGCTTAGTGATGGAATCTCAAAAACACCCATCAATGCATCTAAAACCATTTTATTTCAAATCAAGTATAACATTCTCATGCCAAAACCATCTCATGCTTCTAAAATCTTTTCATATATGTATATTTAAGTCTTTTACAACACATGTATCATGGATCTATCATAAACCTCAATTTAAGATTAATATGCCAAAATCTCTAACTAGCAAGCTTAAAGAGCATCTCATGTATAAACCATATTATACAAAACATAATCCATTTCTCATGATACATTAACTCATATATTGGCACTCAAGTGACTCAAAACCAAGCTCCATTATATTTTATAAAACACATCAGATACACGGATTTCCCAAGTGGTTCCTTCGACCACTTCACATACGTCCTCAAACCAGAACAGCCCTCAATGGTTATAACGTATGAATCCACCAGCGGGAGAATTGACACACTCTTGACCCCTTCGACTACTGCAGTTCTCATGGTAGAGCATGCATGGCACACTCTTGACCCATCGACACACATGAAGCAACTTATTATAGTGCACTTTAAACCCTATGTCTAGACAACTATATCCGATAACATTTAATCTCACCCACTTGCCAATATACTCAATAAAACCACATTACCTCACTATTTTACATATGCATCAAATCAAATCAATATCCAATGCATTAAACCATGTATTCTAGTATTCTCAAAATTTTTTCATAAATTATTTATCATTCCCAATAATCATCATATATGATTATTTACAACATCTTTCATTTCTAAAACATGCATATAACAGTAGGTAATCAAAATCATAAACATGGGCATGAGATTGTATTTTGCAAAACCAAAAACGAGAGAGAGATCAACCAATACTTACTTCCAAGCTTAGATAAGTGTTTCAAACTTATTCTAAACTCTCAACAACCATCTTCAAACCTTTTAAAAGTAGTAAAACACATTTCCACTCGCCAACAACATAACGCCCTCACGTCGTTGTAAGAATCAAGCTTCTAAAGCTTTCGCAATCTTTCCAAAAGCTAAAGGATCCAACTTCCCTGCTTTACCCAAACAAAAACAGAGGATTAATGAACTTATATGCATCTCTAATTTCCAACAACCATTAAACACAACTTCGCCTCACTAAAAAACATCAAACGTCTCTCTAAAATAACTGAAATCATTACCAAACTTCATCTAAACAAAGCCCATCCAAAACCTATTGATTTTAACATCTTAACAACATTAATTAACATTAAAAAACATCTTTATAACATCCTTATACCTCCAGCAACCTTACAATACCAAGATCACTTCAAAATCTAGCTATTTACAATCTAGAAAATTAGCAATTCCTATAGTTTCGAGATTAATCTCTTGTTTTAATTTTAAAACACATCTTATAAGAGATCTAAATCAATTAGATTCAATACAAAATAGATCCATAACAATGTTCATCGAATTTTCTCATCAAAACTCAATTTAATCCTTAAAATCTTGATTAAATCATAAACACTTAACAAAAATCAGTACTAAAGGATCAAGAATTTGGGAATTTCATTAAAGAACCTGTTATTAGAGGAAAGAAACGGAAATCGCCTATAATTGCTGATTTATCCCTTAATTGGCAAAGATTGGATGAAAACTTCAAGAAACCAAGTAGATTTTGATGTAGGAATCAAAGAAATCAAATAGGAAATCAACAGAGATTGATTGCTGAGAATTTTGGAATGAAATTGATAGTTTGGCTGCTGAGAAAGTTGTGAGCAAAAGTAGTTACGTAAGAAAATAGATTTGTTTAATTAAAATCCTTTTTATCAATTCTATTTTATTTTAATATTAAAACCATTTAAAAACCTTTTAAAATAGCCTAAATTAATGAAAAAATCTGATGAAAAAGTTTGGTTAATTAGCTGCTTAAAGATTCTAAGTTTTGACCTTTTATGATTTAGTCACTAAAATAATTTTGAAATCTTTACATTTTAGTCACCAGACTAAAATGTCTTAAAATATGATTTAATTCCTTCAAATTGAGTTTATCAAAACCCTTAAAATATTAATGAAATATTTTCTAGCATTTTTTCATATTTTATTTTAACTAAAAATAATTTATTAAGAATTAATTCCCGAAACTAGCTAGAATTGCCTAATCCGATTCTACCGAATCGTCTAATCAACCTATCTAACTCTAGGCCCAAATTCGAGGCTTTACAACTCCCCCACTCTTAAGAAATTCCTTCCTTGAAATTTACTTGGAGAAAAGGGTAAGAAAACTACTTCTTCACGTCTTCCTTACTTTCCCATGTGGCTTCCTCGACACCACGATGTCGCCATAACACTTTCACCAACTCTATGGTCTTTCCACGAAGAACCTTGCTGCTGGAATCCAAAATTCTCATTGTCTCCTGATCATAGGTCAAATCTAGATTCAACTCAATCTCTTCAACAGGCATCACATGCTAAGGATTCGATCTATACCTCTTAAGTATTGACACATGGAAAACATCATGTATATTTTCCAACTCCGCAGGCAACCTCATCCTATATGCAGCTGGACCAATACACTCCAACACCTTATAAGGCCCAATGGACCTTGAACTTATATTGCCCTTACGTTCAAACCTCATCACCTTCTTCCAAGGCGAAACTTTAAGAAACACTCGATCTCCAATCGCAAACTCAATCTCTCTATGCTTCAAGTTAGCATATGACTTCTGTCGATCCAAAGCCACCTTCAATAGATCATAGATAAGCTTTACCTTCTCATTAGTGTCTTTCAGCATATTAGGCAGGGAAATAAACTTCTCATATGCCTCAGCCCAACAAAGTGGCGTGCGACACCTTCTACCATACAAAGCTTTATACGAAGCCATTTGGATACTAGCATGATAACTATTGTTATAGGAAAACTCCACCAACGGTAACTGCTTCTCCCATGATCCTTGGAAATCAATGATACAACACCGCAACATATCTTCCAACACTTGGATAACGTGTTTAGACTAACCATCCGTTTGAGGATGATACGAAGTACTAAAATTTAATCGCGTACCTAAAGCCCTATGCAAACATTTCCAAAACCTCGCTGTAAAGTGCGGATCCCTATCCGATACTATAGACTTAGGCACCATGTGCAAGTTCACAATCTTAGTAACATACAACTCTGCCAACTTATCTAAAGCATACGTCGTATGCACAACCAGAAAAATGTGCACAGTTTGTAAACCTATCCACAATCACCCAGAAAAAATTCTTCTTTGTTGGCATCAAAGGCAAACCGGACACAAAATCCATGGTAATTCTTTCTCAATTCCACTTCAGAATCTTCAACGGTTGGAACAACCTAGAAGGAAACAGATGCTCAGCTTTAATACGTTGACATACCATACAACGAGCAACAAAATTCACTATATCCTTCTTCAAACCAACCTAGAAATACTCATTTTTTAAAATCTTGATACATCTTTGTACTCCCTGGATGCATAGCAAAAGGACTCGAATGAGCCTCAACCAAGATAATGTATCGTAACTCTTTATCTTTTGGCACAACCACTCGAATCTTGAAACACAAAACACTATCATCATCGAAACAAAAATCAGCCTGATTGTCATCGATAATATCCTTAACATGCGGTACCAAAGAATCATCATACGATTGCTTCTCCTTGATCAACTGCAACAACGATGGCTTCACTTTGAACTCATCTAACAACTTGCCATCTCCCGACACACTCAACCGAGAAAACATTACCCTCAATTCTACTGCAACCTTCCTACTCAAGGCGTCGGCTACAATATTATCCTTACCCGAATGATACTCTATCGTCAAATCATAATCCTTGAGCAACTCTAACCATTTCCTTTGCCTAAGATTCAACTTATTTTACGACATCAGATATTTTAGACTCTTGTGATCAGTGTATACAATACACTTTTCACCATAAAGATAATGCCTTTAGATCTTCAACAATAACACCACCGCATCAAGCTCTATATCGTGCCTAGGATAGTTTCACGCATGCACCTTCAACTGCCTAGATGCATAAGCCACAACTTTACCCCCTTCCATCAACACACACCCCAAACCAACATAGGATGCATCACTATAAATCACAAACTCTTTTCCTGGTTTAGGTTGAATCAAGATAGGAGCTTGCATCAAAGCTTCTTTCAACCTATTGAAAGCTTGTTGTCTACTCTCCGTCCACTCAAAGCTTACATACTTTTACAAAAACTTCGTCAAAGGTGTAGCAATCTTCAAGAAAACATCCACAAAGCATCGATAATACCCAGCTAACCCCAAGAAACTAAGAACCTCAGCCATTGACTTAGGTTGCTTCCAATTCACAACTACTTCAATCTTCTACGGATCCAACACTACCTCCAGTCGAAAAAACATGACCAAGAAAAACCACTTGCTTAATCCAAAAATCACACTTGCTCAACTTGGCATAAAGCTTATAATCCAACAGAACTTGCAACACTAGGTGTCGATCGTGATCCTTCTCAGTACGAGAGTACATGAGAATGTCATCAATAAAACTACGACGAATTGATCCAAGAATTTATGGAATACCCGATTCATCATATCCATAAAAACTGCAGGCGCATTTTTCAACCCAAACGACATCACTAAGAACTCATAATCCCCGTAGCGAGTGTAAAAAACTATCTTTGGCACGTCTTTATCCTTTACCTTCAACTGATAATATCTAGACCTCAGATCAATCTTGGAAAGCACCGTAGCACCCCAAAACTAATCAAACAAATTATCTATCCTCGGCAAAAGATACTTATTCTTAATCATCAACTTGTTCAGTTACCGATAATCAATGCACATTCTTATCGTGCTATCATTCTTTTTCACAAACAACACTGGTGCTCCCCACGGTGATACATTAGGTCGAATAAACTCACAATCCAACAACTCCTAAAACTGTGTCTTTAACTCTTTCAATTCTTTTGGTGCCATATGATATGGTACAATCGACACAGGAGCTATATCCGCATACGTCTCAATGCAAAACTCTACCTCCATATCTGACAGTGATCCTAGTAACTCTTTCAGAAACACTCTTGGAAAATCGCAAACGATGTAGATATCCTGGGCACACACTTCCTTTATATTTGAATTCATGACATAAGCTAGATATGCCTGACCCCCAAACTTTAACAACTTCTGCACTTCCAAAGCCAAAACCATGTTGGACAAGAATTTAACATTCTCGCTCACCACCACCACCACTTCATAATCCTTACCAAATTTCAACGAAACTCACTTGGTCTCAAAATTGACCACAGCTCTGTGCTTAGACAACCAATCCATCCCCAAGATGACATTAAAACTATGAAACGGTAACTCCATCAAATCAGGCGCAAACACATAACCTTGAACAATCAAAAGATATCTCTTAAATAACCTCTTGGAAACTACTGTCTCCCCAAAAGAACTAGTTACCCACATAATAACATCTAACACCTCTACTGGTATATCAAGCAAGCAAGCATGTTCGCGCAAGATGTATGAATGTGTAGAAAAAAAAATCTATCAAAGAAAGCAATGATATGGATTGCAAATTAAAACTACCTATAATCACATCGGTATTAATCTTTCCCTTACGGTATGTGCAGATCTTTCACTGGTCCACCACCCTCAGGTTGAGCTACCACAGTATGAGCAACTGTCCTCTAACCATCCTATCTATGCTAAAAAGTACCTCGACCGCGCCCCCGACCTCTCTGTGGTACAACAACAAGTACATGAGCCTAACCTTCCCTAGCTAACTATGGACAATCACGCCTAATGTGATATCGCAAACCACAGCTCCAGCAAGTACCAAGGGTACCCTAACACTTCATTGAATGTCACCTGCCATAACACCCACACTCAGGTGCTCGAACAAAGGTATTCCGACCATGCTATCCATGCTCAGCACTACTCTCACCAATCTCTGATCAAGACAGTACCTCATATCCCGATACTTCTTGAATTGATCTCTACCAAGATCAGACTCAGCAATTCTCTTCCCAATAGAAGAACTCCCTGAACACGAGGACAAACCCATATTCTGCTCTATGTTCTTAGCTCGAGAAGCCAGAACATCAAACTCCTTATAATTTATAGCCAACATATAAGTCTTCACCTCCTTAACCAGCCCATAACGGAACTGATCGCATCGTTGACGCTCAACAGGAACCAACTCAGAAGCATACTGGCTCAACTAAACAAACTAGACCTCGTACTCTGATACAGACATGTTACCTAGGACTAACGCTATGAACCCCCATTTCTTCTCATCCTGATAATGGAAACCCAAATACTTCTTCTAAAAAGTGGCACAAAAGAACTCTCATGTCACATCAGCATGTGCCATACCTACGATAGAAGTTATCCACTAACTATAAGCATCACCCTGAAGTAGCGACACTATGCAACCCAACTTGTGAATATCCGTACACTCCATCTGCCAAAAATCCTCTCTATGCTGACAAACCACTCCTCAGCTACCTTTGGAGCCAAACCTCTAAACTCGGTATCTCTCAAGCTATGCAAATGCTCTAATAGAAGACCTATATTAGCAGCTTTTGCAGGTGCCGGTGTAGGTACTTGCACTCCAGCTATGGCTGCTTGAAACGCTCTAGTCATCGCCTAGATCAACGTTGTCATATCACCAAAAATAGGTCCTTATGGTGCTTGAGGCATACCACCCTCAACTCCAGCACCAACAAGAGGAACCGATGGAGGATGAGGCAACTCATCATTATGTCCATCAACAACACTATCCATATAAGCTCTCGCCCTCCCGTCCAAGTCTCGCTTCGCAAAAATATGAGTCTAAAACATGATAATGCAATAAAACAAAACAATTAGATCAGCTTGCAACACGAATCCAAGTTGCTCATGTTTAAAAAACAAAAATCATTTTACATTAGTAGTAATAAGGCAATGTGTCCCTAAGCTTCTACCCCTAACATATCATATTTCAAACATAAATTCACAAAATCATACACCGAGCATACCAAACAATAGATTTACACACCAATAATACATCAAACAACCATAAACCACCTCCCAAAAATCATAACCTGTCTCTGATACCACCAAATGCAAACCCCTTGACCCAGCCTAGACGCCAGACTGAACCGGACGAGCTACATTGGGTTTGTCAAAACAAACTCGAAAGAATTAACTAAAAATTGGTTTATTTTTTATTTTATCTTATCTAAATACATAATTAAGTCCCAAGGTGATCATGCTAGAAGCAGTGAAGATTACAACTCAATTGGGCGTCGAATTGACATACAATTGATTAAGATTTCATTTTAGGGACCAAAATGCTATTTCTGATAATTACATGGACTTTCTTAAAACCAAGATTACCAAACCTTAATTAGTCATATTACATGTAATTAGGTTAAATTTCAACTTAAAATAATCATCTAAACTCATTTAATTGCATGATCAAGAAACAAGGACTAAACTACAAAGATATAGACTTCAAAAAGCATTTTAACAGAAAAAATTAACTGCGTATTGGTACACTAACACTCCGTATCGATACGGGTATAATTTTTAATGTCGTATCAGTATGATCCTCAAGCGTACCATTACGGGTACTCAATATTTGAAACCAGGAATTCTAGTAGCTAAAGAGCGTACCGAGTAGGGATGAGCAACGAAATTGAGAAAACCAAAAAATCGACTCAAACCGGGATATACGGTTTGGTTCAGTTTGGGTTTGCATGTTGAGGTTCGGTTTTTGGTTTGATTTAAAATTCAAGCTTCTCAATTCAGTTCGGTTTCGGGTTTTCCATATGGAACCCGTGTATTCCATATCAACCCGAATTAAAAAATACATTATGGTCCATATCAATTATATTTTAAATATAGTCTCTTGAAATATTTTGATTTGTTTTTAAGACATTTTCGTAGAATATTTGGATATATTTTTATAATATTAAGTTGATTGAATATTGTGTTTCAAATTAGAATATGTTTTTATAATAGTTACGATTCAAGAGTTGTTTTACTATGTTGAATATTTGAGTTTGGTTTTAATCAAACAATATGTTAGACTACATATTTGTGTTCTAAGTTGGTGATGTAGAATCATTGAATTGTCTGTTTTGTAATCATCGTTATTTTTTAATTCATTTTTATTTGAAATCTTAGATTTGTCAAGAGCTCAAGATGTGTTTTCTTGTTCTTAATGGCAAAATAAATTGATATTGGAGTGTGTAATGATAAATTAAAATATATTATGTGTTTTACTTATTTTTTTGAATTTGAAAAAAACCCGTTAAAGCCACGGTTTTTAACCAAACCGAACCGCAAAATTTGGTTTTCGATATTTCGGTTTTTTTACCATTCGGTTTCAATTTTGGTTTTTTAAAAAACCCCATACTGCGGTTTGGTTCACATTTTGTTAAAAAACTAAGCCGAACCGAACTGAATACACCCCTAGTAACGAGAAGGTTGCCCGTGTATCAACACCAGAGCAATTTTTCTACTATGTGTACCGATACGGTTACTAGGCATATCGGTATGCCTAGGTATTTTTGCCCAGATTGAGCTGAGATAGGTTCTCGCGTACCGATCCCTGAGGACCCATACCAGTACCGACAAACTTGTAATGACTTCTTGGTCGAACATATGACACTTTAACTCAATCTAACGTACTCTAATTAACATTCAATCATCATATAACATCCCAAACAATATTTCCATAATCATAAGAGCATGGTAAAGGATCATACACATCGTATCTAATCCAATTGAAGATCCTATAGCCATGATCTCTACCCAAGCATGCAAAATATATCCCAACCCCTCAAAGCATGTTTAAAAGCATCATACAAGTCCAAAGCATCAAAAATAACTTGTACAAACGTGGAGTATCCAAAACAACCCTCCCAAATACATCTTGGTCAGAATGCCTCCTATTACTACTAAGTATATGTAAAACCGTACATGAAAATACTTTGTCCCTTGGATCTCCTCTTGCTTACTAGTGATCCGATAGTGTCTATCTCTCTGCATTTGTTATACCCCAAATTGCAGCCTAGAACTTTGACATTAATTTGATGTAGTTCAAATTGTAATATCCCAAAAATGGGCTTAGGAGTATACTACAAATTGGTACTAGTTAAATAGTTATAGAATTACCCTTGTTAGACTAATCAAGTCTAGGATCAAATTGAAATAAAAGGAAGAAAAGATAGCTAATGTCTAAAGGACTAAAATGTTATAGCCAACAAGTTAGAGTGCCAAATTAAAAGGATTAAGTTGAAACAAGAATTAAAGAAAGAAATTGCATAGTAATTAGACCATTATTCTATAATGGAATACGCGTGTCAAGTTTAATACACACATGGCATGGAGAAGGGTGTTGGCTGGCCATATTGTTGAATGAAAGAGAAAACAAAAAAAAATTGAATCTTCTTCTTCATTCTTGCTACCATAACCGAGAGCTAGAGTGAGAGGGAGAGAAAACTTTGTTCTTCCATGGAAAATGAATAGATAAGTTTAGAATTAAAGTGATATTGCAATCATCCAATCGGTTAACATTAGGAAAAAGGTATAATGCTTGATTTCTTACTTGAATTCCATGTTTGAATCTTATATTTTGATGTTGTTGCTTCCTAATTTGATTAGGATGGAAGATATGTATGTTATTGTGATTAAAGTTCTAAGATTCCTTGAAATTTTGAATGTTGTGATCAAATTGCTAAGAAAGAAATATGTATGTTGCTGGAAACTTGAATGTTCATGCTGGAAATTGCTATGATTGCGGGAAATTTAGGTGCTAAATTAGTATGATTGAATGTAACAAGGAATGAAACTGATTTGATCACATTGCTAGATAAGATTTTGTAAACATGCTTGATTTTGTAAAATGCCCTGTTTTGAGCACATTGGTAGGTGAATAGAACTGACCTAGACTTGTATGAGAATGTATATAAATTGAATTAACATGCTAGAAATGTCATCTAAGTGAGTAATAAAGCTAGAAACACAAACTAGTGTAATCTGCTCGGAAAACTCTATTATGGGCAGTAACTTTGAAAAATCACCATAAATAGTACAAAGGGAATTTAAGGCTGGAAATTTTATGGATAATGCCTTAACATGTCTAATTTCATTAGGAGAAAAAAGAACTGAATTCTGGTTTGTATAATGAATTGTAGAAATGAAACACTAAGGACAGTGCAAACTGTCCAGTGTTGTAAATTTCCCTGTCTTTAAACTAAAAACTGTATTAATTGGTAAATAATTAAAATGCAAGGCGTATACAGTTAGAAAGATAATTAAGTTAGCTTTCCAACGGTGTAAACCAATTGAAATTCTAATGTACGGAATGAAAGTTATACATGTTTAAATAAACAGTGCACATGCTGCCAGGCAGTAGCAGCAGTAGCTTTGATGTTTTGAAATGTATGTTTTGAAATGAATGAATTATGTGTTGCTGCCCTGTTTTGAATAAATGAATGTACTTGTCTTGATCTTGATTTACTTGTATGAATTGTTAGAGCAAAGAGTAAACCTTGTGAAGGAAGAAAGGAGTGGCCAAGCTAGTGGCAAACACAAAGGAATTTGGATCCAAGACTAGCTAAGCTTGGAGTATTGTGAGTGTAGTTTACAATAGGGTTAGGACTTAGGTCCTAACCAAATATGCATGACTATATTCTTGTTATTGATATGCCATGATAATGAACTTAATTTAACTTGAATATGAGTAAAAAGGGAAGATGGAACTAAATCAAAATTGTGTTTAAGTGATATCATGAAAATTGATAAATTAAGTAGAAAGAAAAGTGAAAACAAATGTACGAATCCATGCCTTGGATTGACTTAATTAAATGCCTACTACTTGAAATGCTTGCTATTTGAAAAGCTTGTCACTTGAGGAGCTTGAAATGTGATCTAATTGAAATGCTTGATTTCCTGTACTTGAAATGTGATCTAATTGAAATGCATGGATCCTTGTACTTGAAATATGATCTAATTGAAATGCTTGAATCCTTGTACTTGAAACGTGACCTATTCGAAATGCTTGATTCCGTGTCTTGGATGTATTCATTCGAGTTTCTTGCTTAGAATTGCACTTATGATATAAATACTTGTAAAAGTGATATAAACAATGAATATAAAGACATGACTAGATGCATAAAAATGGCATATAATTCGAATAGCTTACTTGAGTAACAACTAAACTTGTGAAATGAAGAGCTAAGGCTCAACTAGCATAAGGGCTAAGCTCGATCTTGAAATACTTGCTTAATTATAATCCTTGAAAATGAAATGTATTGCCTTGAACATGAAACACACAAAAATGTGAAACGAAATTTAAGAGCTAAGGCTCCACTAGCCTAAGGGCTAAGCATGATATTGCTTTAACTTGCTTGAATGTAGTTCTCGAATATGAATTGTCTCGACTTGAACATGAAAGCATAAAACATAAGAACAACAACAAGCTTTAAAGTATAAGAATACCTCTCTAATAAAAGCTTAAAGATTGAAACGACTTAAATTGTCTACAATGGAAGTCCTTGGATACAATGGTATGATGCATGGTATATTGGGACTACGCTCCATGAGCCACAACTCAGGGGGTACGCCCCATTACATGTAATATGTTATTGGCGACAGTTGGAGGTAACGGGGGAGTTGTACAGGTGGCGACAGTTGGTTGGATAGTGAGAAGTATAGGATTGACATGTTTCCGATATTAGCCATTGCTATGTGCTTTGAGCTAAGTATCTCTTGGTCTTTTATGGTCAAACACGGACCAATGTTATTCATGACCAATTGTGATCCAAGGCAAACATGATAAAAAAAATGAACCTTATTGAGAAATTGAATAAGAAATTCAAAAGAAAATCTTGAATACTTGAATTATATCTTGAAATACTTAAATGACTTGAGAAGAAATCTTGAACACTTGAATAACTTGACATGAGTCCTTGAAATACTCAAATTACTTGACATGTAATGCTTGATTGTAGACATGAAAATCTTGAAATGATAATTGCCTATGTTTGAACCTTGTATTGTATAATTTGCTACTTGGAATGGCTTATGGTCTCACTTGAGTTAATGATTACTTGATTGGTTTGCTTGAGTTGCTGGACATGCAAACTTGATTACTTGAACATATTACTTGACTTGTATACTCTAATTCCTTGTTACATGATTGTTACTTGAAAAGGTCTCGATCTTACTTGAATTAATAAATGTTGCTGCAATGTACATCTTGTAAATGAAAATATGGACTATTTTGTGTATGTTAATTATGTATACATGCGTTGCTGCTCGGAATAACACGATTAATGCTCGAATTGGGCTGTTTTGTGTATGTTAATTATGTATACATGCGTTGCTGCTCAGAATAACATGATTAATGCTCGAATTGGACTGTTTTGTGTATGTTAATTTTGTATACATGCGTTGCTGCTCGGAATAACATGATTAATGCTCGAATTGGAGTGTTTTGTGTATGTTAATTATGTATACATGCGTTGCTGCTCGGAATAACATGATTAATGCTTAAATTGGACTGCTTTGTGTATGCTAATTATGTATACATGAGTGTTGCTGCCATGTACACCTTGTACATGAAAATATGGACTATTTTATGTGATTAACATGTATTGCTTGAGTGTTGCTGCCATGTACACCTTGTACATGAAAATATAGACTGTTTTATGTGATTAACATGTATTGCTTGAGTGTTGCTGCCATGTACACCTTGTACATGAAAATATGGACATATTTGAATAAATTAGAGGTCATCATGAACTGTTTTGCAATACAAGAATGTATAAACATGTATAATGAATAGCTAAGTAGTAAGGCTTAAATTAAAGAAAATAAACAAGCAATAATTAAGGCTTAAGGTTTACATGCTATTTAAAATGTATACTTGTACACTTGATAAACTTGTCATATGAAATGCCACTCGAAATGAACTTATACTCTCACTTGAATCAATGTGTATAAATTGTGAACATATTTTGAATAATAAGCTTGAAATAAATTGTGACTATCTTACTTGACTTGGAAATGTTGTGATTTGCCTATACATGTTATCGATTGACTTGAAATGATTGGAGATTGAATTGTGATCTATGATTTTGCTTGTCATGCTATCTAGCTATTAGAATGATACTAGAAAATGTTTACTTAATAATTACTCGATAAGCTTACCACGTTGCTTGATTTGCTTGACAAAATGGATTCTTAACATATGCTTGCCTTGATATTTGATTGCCATAAGTATGATGATAGACGAGTTTATGATTTTTGCTTGACTTGGAATGCTATAAACCTTAATAGGGTTACTTGATACTTGAATTATTTGACAACTTGATTCTTGAATTACATGATACTTGAGCTACTTGATTTTTGAATTACATGATACTTGAGCTACTTGATTTTTAATTACATGATACTTGAGCCACTTGATTCTTGAATTACATGATACTTGAGCTATTGATTTTTGAACTACTTGATACTTGAGTTCCTTGATACTTGCACTACTTGATACTTGAATTGCTACTTGAATGGGCCATAAACCTCTTGAATTGATGTGTGCCTAATGTTTTGCTTGAAATGATATGTCACTAAGTTTGAAAATGATAAGTATTTATTTGAAGCTTGAAATAGAATTGCTTCCAACCTTGACTAGGCTCAATTTAACTAATTGATACATGTCTTAACAATTGGTTAGAACTAGTACTACCTCACTAAGTACATATTGTACTTATCACTCTTGTTTTCTCTCTTCCCAAATCATAGGTTAGGTGCTTCAAGGTGAATAACTTGATCCCAAGTCGACTTCTCGAGCTTGAAGTAAGACATAAGCAAGAGCTAAAGCTTGAATCCATACTTGTTTGTAATTCTTCTAGTGATTGGTGGCACCTAGATTTGTATATAGTTAAGCTAGGCCATGCATTTGATATTTTGAAAGCTTGTATATGATTATGAAATTGGCCTCTAATGTGCGGAGGCTTGATTGCTTAAATCTAAAGTATGTAATGACCTAATTTTCTTGTGAATGGAATAGTAAGCTGCGCATGTAGGAACTTTGAGATTAAATGAACACTTGCTGGCCATTGTATGCTATTCGAATGTCACATGTTCTTGGATAAGTAGTAGTTAACTTTGAATGAAAATTGGAAGTAACGAATCAAAGTAAAGACCTATAATGAATAAGGAATTTGCTTATGCTTGTATGATTAAATATGAGGTCTAGATGGTAACTTACAACGAATGATAAACATGTTATGCTTGCTTGAGATTGGGTTGAATGTATGTACACATAAGCTTAACTAGTTGAACCTACATGAAACATCTACATGACTTGCACGTAATGAGATTGGGTACATAAGAATATGTTCTTGTCTAAGTATGATATATGAATGCTAAGCATGGTCACTGTTTAAATAGTGACATCTTTAAATGTAAAATTGCAAATGTATAACCAAGATTGGTAATCTAGGGTGAATAAAATGCATATTCTTGTTGTATGATAATATATGAATGTTTAAATGCCTTGTTAGTCACTCAACACATCTAATAGGGATGAGTTCTTGAAAAGTTTTAAATCATTCGTGTTTTGAGTGTTCCCTAACGCGCCTCTCAGCCGATTTACTACTAAAACGGTTGGGGATATTACATTTATTTGGTATCGAGCTTGGTTTAGTCGATTCTCGGACTAAACATGGACTCACTGAATTGTCATAAGTCTAGTGTGCCACCTAGGAGTTCGAGTTCTTGTTCAGATTGGTAGCTTGTAACCAATAAAGGTTGTTTTCTTTGTTTGAAAAATTCAGAGTATGTAAAAATATTTTGAACTTGATAACGACAGTCCGTCATCATCAAGAAATTCAAGGGCTAATTTCTTTTAAGGGGAGGAATTGTAACACCCCAAAGTGCAGCCTAGAACTTTGACATTAATTTGATGTAATTCAAATTGTAATATATCCAAAAATGGGCTTAGGAGTATACTGCAAATTGATACTAGTTAAATAGTTATAGAATTACCCTTATTAGACTAATTAAGTCTAGGATCAAATTGAAATAAAAGGAAGAAAAGATAGCTAATGTCTAAAAGACTAAAATGTTATAGCCAACAAGTTATAGTGCCCAATTAAAAGGATCAAGTTGAAACAAGAATTAAACAAAGAAATTGCATGGTAATTAGACCATTATTCTATAATTGAATACATGTGTCAAGTTTAATATTCACATGGCATGAAGAAGAGTGTTGGCTGGCCAAATTGTTGAATGAAAGAGAAAACAAAAAAAAAAGAATCTTCTTCCTCATTCTTGCTGCCATAACTGAGAGCTAGAGTGAGAGGGAGAGAAATCTTTGTTCTTCCATGGAAAATGAAGAGATAACTTTAGAATTAAAGTGATGTTGCAATCATCCAATCGGTTAACATTAGGAGAAAGGTATAATGCTTGATTTCTTACTTGAATTCCATGTTTGAATCTTATATTTTGATGTTGTTTCTGCCTAACTTGATTAGGATTGAAAATATGTATGTTATTGTGATGAAAGTTCTAAGATTCCTTGAAATTTTGAATGTTGTGATCAAATTGCTAAGAAAGAAATATGTATGTTGTTGGAAACTTGAATGTTCATGCTGGAAATTTGCTGGAAATTACTATGATTGCTGGAAATTTAGGTGCTAAATTAGTATGACTGAGTAACAAGGAATGAAACTGATTTGATCACATTGCTAGATAAGATTGTGTAAACATGCTTGATTTTGTAGAATGCCCTATTTTAAGCACATTGGTAGGTGAATAGAACTGACCTAGACTTGTATGAGAATGTATAAAAATTGAATTAACATGCTAGAAATGTCATCTAAGTGAGTAATGAAGCTAGAAACACAAACGAGTGTAATCTGCCCAGAAAACTCTGTTCTAGGCAGTAACTTTGAAAAATCACCATAAATAGTACAAAGGGAATTTAAGGCTGGACATTTTATGGATAATGCCTTATCATGTCTAATTTCATTAGGAGAAAACATAACTAAATTCTCGATTGTATAATGAATTGTAGAAATGAAACACTAAGGACAGTGCAAACTGTCCAGTGTTGTAAATTGCCCTATCTTTAAGCTAAAAACTATATTAATTGGGAAAGAATTAAAATGCAAGGCCTATACGGTTAGAAAGATAATTAATTTATCTTTCCAACAGTGTAAACCAATTGAAATTCCAACGTACGGAATGAAAGTTATGCATGTTTAAGTAAATAGTGCACATGCTGTCAGGCAGTAGCAGCTGTAGCCTTGATATTTTGAAATGTAAGTTTTGAAGTGAATGAATTATGTATTGTTGCCCTGTTTTGAATAAATGAATGTACTTGTCTTGGTCTTGATTTACTTGTATGAATTGTTAGAGCAAGGAGTAAACCTTGTGGAGGAAGAAAGGAGTGGCCAAGCTAGTGGCAAACACAAAGGAATTTGGCTCCAAGACTAGCTAAGCTTGGAGTATTGTGAGTGTAGTTTACAATAGGGTTAGGACTTAGGTCCTAACCAAATATGCATGCCTATATTCTTGTTATTGATATGCCATGATAATGAACTTAATTTAACTTGAATATGAGTAAAAAGGGAAGATGGAACTAAATCAAAATTGTGTTTAAGTGATATCATGAAAATTGATAAATTAAGTAGAAAGAAAAGTGAAAACAAATGTACGAATCCATGCCTTGGATTGACTTAATTGAATGCCTACAACTTGAAATGCTTACTATTTGAAAAGCTTGTCACTTGAGGTGCTTGAAATGTGATATAATTGAAATGCTTGAATTCTTGTACTTGAAATGTGATCTATTGAAAAGCTTGGATCCTTGTACTTGAAATATGATCTAATTGAAATGCTTGAATCCTTGTACTTGAAACGTGACCTATTCGAAATGCTTGATTCCGTGTCTTGGATGTATTCATTCGAGTTTCTTGCTTAGAATTGCTCTTATGATATAAATACTTGTAAAAGTGATATAAACCATGAATATAAAGGCATGACTAGATGCCTAAAATGTCATATAATTCTGAATAACTTACTTGAGTAACAAGTAAACTTGTGAAATGAAGAGCTAAGGCTCAACTAGCATAAGGGCTAAGCTCGATCTTGAAATACTTGCTTAAATATATTCCTTGAAAATGAAATGTATTGCCTTGAACATGAAACACACAAAAATGTGAAACAAAATTTAAGAGTTAAGGCTCAACTAGCCTAAGGGCTAAGCATGATATTGCTTTAACTTGCTTGAATGTAGTTCTCGAATATGAATTGTCTCGACTTGAACATAAAAACATAAAACATAAGAACAACAACAAGCTTTAAAGTATAAGAATACCTCTCTAATAAAAGCTTAAAGATTGAAAATACTTAAATTGTCTACAATGGAAGTCCTTGGATACAATGGTACAATGCATGATATACTTGGGATTACGATCCATGAGCCACAACTCGTGGGGTACGCCCATTACATGTAATTTGTTATAGGCGACAGTTGGAGGTAACGGGGAGTTGTACAGGTGGCGGCAGTTGGTTGGATAGTGAGAAGTATAGGATTGACATGTTTCCGATATTAGCCATTGCTATGTGCTTTGAGCTAAGTCTCTTGGTCTTTATGGTCAAACACGGACCAATGTTATTCATGACCAATTGTGATCCAAGGCAAACATGATAAAAAATATGAACCTTATTGAGAAATTGAATAAGAAATTCAAAAGAAAATCTTGAATACTTGAATTATATCTTGAAATACTTAAATGACTTGACAAGAAATCTTGAACACTTGAATAACTTAACATGAGTCCTTGAAATACTCAAATTGCTTGACATGTAATGCTTGATTGTTGACATGAAAATCTTGAAATGATGATTGCCTATGTTTGAACCTTGTATTGTATAATTTGCTACTTGGAATGGCTTATGGTCTCACTTGAGTTAATGATTACTTGATTGGTTTGCTTGAGTTGATTGACATGCAAACTTGATTACTTGAACATATTACTTGACTTGTATACTCTAATTCCTTGTTACATGATTGTTACTTGAAAAGATCTCGATCTTACTTGAATTAATAAATGTTGCTGCAATGTACATCTTGTAAATGAAAATATGGATTATTTTGTGTATGTTAATTATGTATAAATGCGTTGCTGCTCGGAATAACATGATTAATGCTCGAATTGGGCTGTTTTGTGTATGTTAATTATGTATACATGCGTTGCTGCTCAGAATAACATGATTAATGCTTGAATTGGACTATTTTGTGTATGTTAATTTTGTATACATGCGTTGCTGCTCGAAATAAAATGATTAATGCTCGAATTGGAGTGTTTTGTGTATGTTAATTATGTATACATGCGTTGCTGCTCGGAATAACATGATTAATGCTTAAATTGGACTGCTTTGTGTATGCTAATTATGTATACATGAGTGTTGCTGCCATGTACACCTTGTACATGAAAATATGGACTATTTTATGTGATTAACATGTATTGCTTGAGTGTTGTTGCCATGTACACCTTGTACATGAAAATATAGACTGTTTTATGTGATTAACATGTATTGCTTGAGTGTTGCTGCCATGTACACCTTGTACATGAAAATATGGACATATTTGAATAAATTAGAGGTCATCATGAACTGTTTTGCAATACAAGAATGTATAAACATGTATAATGAATAGCTAAGTAGTAAGGCTTAAATTAAAGAAAATAAACAAGCAATAATTAAGGCTTAAGGTTTACATGCTATTTAAAATGTATACTTGTACACTTGATAAACTTGTCATATGAAATGCCACTCGAAATGAACTTATACTCTCACTTGAATCAATGTGTATAAATTGTGAACATATTTTGAATAATAAGCTTGAAATAAATTGTGACTATCTTACTTGACTTGGAAATGTTGTGATTTGCCTATACATGTTATCGATTGACTTGAAATGATTGAAGATTGAATTGTGATCTATGATTTTGCTTGTCATGCTATCTAGCTATTAGAATGATACTAGAAAATGTTTACTTAATAATTACTCGATAAGCTTACCACGTTGCTTGATTTGCTTGACAAAATGGATTCTTAACATATGCTTGCCTTGATATTTGATTGCCATAAGTATGATGATAGACGAGTTTATGATTTTTGCTTGACTTGGAATGCTATAAACCTTAATAGGGTTACTTGATACTTGAATTATTTGACAACTTGATTCTTGAATTACATGATACTTGAGCTACTTGATTTTTGAATTACATGATACTTGAGCTACTTGATTTTTAATTACATGATACTTGAGCCACTTGATTCTTGAATTACATGATACTTGAGCTATTGATTTTTGAACTACTTGATACTTGAGTTCCTTGATACTTGCACTACTTGATACTTGAATTGCTACTTGAATGGGCCATAAACCCTCTTGAATTGATGTGTGCCTAATGTTTTGCTTGAAATGATATGTCACTAAGTTTGAAAATGATAAGTATTTATTTGAAGCTTGAAATAGAATTGCTTCCAACCTTGACTAGGCTCAATTTAACTAATTGATACATGTCTTAACAATTGGTTAGAACTAGTACTACCTCACTAAGTACATATTGTACTTATCACTCTTGTTTTCTCTCTTCCCAAATCATAGGTTAGGTGCTTCAAGGTGAATAACTTGATCCCGAAGTCAGACTTCTCGAGCTTGAAGTAAGACATAAGCAAGAGCTAAAGCTTGAATCCATACTTGTTTGTAATTCTTCTAGTGATTGGTGGCACCTAGATTTGTATATAGTTAAGCTAGGCCATGCATTTGATATTTTGAAAGCTTGTATATGATTATGAAATTGGCCTCTAATGTGCGGAGGCTTGATTGCTTAAATCTAAAGTATGTAATGACCTAATTTTCTTGTGAATGGAATAGTAAGCTGCGCATGTAGGAACTTTGAGATTAAATGAACACTTGCTGGCCATTGTATGCTATTCGAATGTCACATGTTCTTGGATAAGTAGTAGTTAACTTTGAATGAAAATTGGAAGTAACGAATCAAAGTAAAGACCTATAATGAATAAGGAATTTGCTTATGCTTGTATGATTAAATATGAGGTCTAGATGGTAACTTACAACGAATGATAAACATGTTATGCTTGCTTGAGATTGGGTTGAATGTATGTACACATAAGCTTAACTAGTTGAACCTACATGAAACATCTACATGACTTGCACGTAATGAGATTGGGTACATAAGAATATGTTCTTGTCTAAGTATGATATATGAATGCTAAGCATGGTCACCTGTTTAAATAGTGACATCTTTAAATGTAAAATTGCAAATGTATAACCAAGATTGGTAATCTAGGGTGAATAAAATGCATATTCTTGTTGTATGATAATATATGAATGTTTAAATGCCTTGTTAGTCACTCAACACATCTAATAGGGATGAGTTCTTGAAAAGTTTTAAATCATTCGTGTTTTCAGTGTTCCCCGAACGCTCCTCAGCCGATTTACTACTAAAACGGTTGGGGATATTACATTTATTTGGTATCAGAGCTTGGTTTAGTCGATTCTCGGACTAAACATGGACTCACTGAATTGTCATAAGTCTAGTGTGCCACCTAGGAGTTCGAGTTCTTGTTCGTATTGGTAGCTTGTAACCAATAAAGGTTGTTTTCTTTGTTTGAAAAATTCAGAGTATGTAAAAAATATTTTGAACTTGATAACGACAGTCCGTCATCATCGAAGAAATTCAAGGGCGAATTTCTTTTAAGGGGGAGGAATTGTAACACCCCAAAGTGCAGCCTAGAACTTTGACATTAATTTGATGTAATTCAAATTGTAATATCCCAAAAATGGGCTTAGGAGTATACTGCAAATTGATACTAGTTAAATAGTTATAGAATTACCCTTATTAGACTAATTAAGTCTAGGATCAAATTGAAATAAAAGGAAGAAAAGATAGCTAATGTCTAAAAGACTAAAATGTTATAGCCAACAAGTTATAGTGCCCAATTAAAAGGATCAAGTTGAAACAAGAATTAAACAAAGAAATTGCATGGTAATTAGACCATTATTCTATAATTGAATACATGTGTCAAGTTTAATATTCACATGGCATGAAGAAGAGTGTTGGCTGGCCAAATTGTTGAATGAAAGAGAAAACAAAAAAAAAAGAATCTTCTTCCTCATTCTTGCTGCCATAACTGAGAGCTAGAGTGAGAGGGAGAGAAATCTTTGTTCTTCCATGGAAAATGAAGAGATAACTTTAGAATTAAAGTGATGTTGCAATCATCCAATCGGTTAACATTAGGAGAAAGGTATAATGCTTGATTTCTTACTTGAATTCCATGTTTGAATCTTATATTTTGATGTTGTTTCTGCCTAACTTGATTAGGATTGAAAATATGTATGTTATTGTGATGAAAGTTCTAAGATTCCTTGAAATTTTGAATGTTGTGATCAAATTGCTAAGAAAGAAATATGTATGTTGTTGGAAACTTGAATGTTCATGCTGGAAATTTGCTGGAAATTACTATGATTGCTGGAAATTTAGGTGCTAAATTAGTATGACTGAGTAACAAGGAATGAAACTGATTTGATCACATTGCTAGATAAGATTGTGTAAACATGCTTGATTTTGTAGAATGCCCTATTTTAAGCACATTGGTAGGTGAATAGAACTGACCTAGACTTGTATGAGAATGTATAAAAATTGAATTAACATGCTAGAAATGTCATCTAAGTGAGTAATGAAGCTAGAAACACAAACGAGTGTAATCTGCCCAGAAAACTCTGTTCTAGGCAGTAACTTTGAAAAATCACCATAAATAGTACAAAGGGAATTTAAGGCTGGAAATTTTATGTGTAATGCCTTAACATGTCTAATTTCATTAGAAGAAAATAAAACTGAATTCTGGATTGTATAATGAATTGTAGAAATGAAACACTAAGGACAGTGCAAACTGTCCAGTGTTGTAAATTGCCCTGTCTTTAAACTAAAAACTGTATTAATTGGGAAATAGTTAAAATGCAAGGCCTATACGGTTAGAAAGATAATTAAGTTATCTTTCCAATGGTGTAAACCAATTGAAATTCCGACGTACGGAATGAAAGTTATGCATGTTTAAGTACACAGTGCACATGCTGCCAGGCATTAGCAGCAGTAGCCTTGATGTTTTGAAATGTATGTTTTGAAATGAATGAATTATGTGTTGTTGCCCTATTTTGAATAAATGAATGTACTTGTCTTGATCTTGATTTACTAGTATGAATTGTTAGAGCAAAGAGTAAACCTTGTGAAGGAAGAAAGGAGTGGCCAAGCTAGTGGCAAACACAAAGGAATTTGGATCCAAGACTAGCTAAGCTTGGAGTATTGTGAGTGTAGTTTACAATAGGGTTAGGACTTAGGTCCTAACCAAATATGCATGACTATATTCTTGTTATTGATATGCCATGATAATGAACTTAATTTAACTTGAATATGAGTAAAAAGGGAAGATGGAACTAAATCAAAATTGTGTTTAAGTGATATCATGAAAATTGATAAATTAAGTAGAAAGAAAAGTGAAAACAAATGTACGAATCCATGCCTTGGATTGACTTAATTGAATGCCTACTACTTGAAATGCTTGCTATTTGAAAAGCTTGTCACTTGAGGAGCTTGAAATGTGATCTAATTGAAATGCTTGATTTCTTGTACTTGAAATGTGATCTAATTGAAATGCATGGATCCTTGTACTTGAAATATGATCTAATTGAAATGCTTGAATCCTTGTACTTGAAACGTGACCTATTCAAAATGCTTGATTCTGTGTCTTGGATGTATTCATTTGAGTTTCTTGCTTAGAATTGCTCTTATGATATAAATACTTGTAAAAGTGATATAAACCATGACTATAAAGGCATGACTAGATGCCTAAAATGTCATATAATTCGAATAACTTACTTGAGTAACAAGTAAACTTGTGAAATGAAGAGCTAAGGCTCAACTAGCCTAAGGGCTAAGCTCGATCTTGAAATACTTGCTTAAATATATTCCTTGAACATGAAATGTATTGCCTCGAACATGAAACACATGAAAACGTGAAACAAAATTTAAGAGTTAAGGCTCAACTAGCCTAAGGGCTAAGCATGATATTGCTATAACTTGCTTGAATGTAATTCTCGAATATGAATTGTCTCGACTTGAACATAAAAACATAAAACATAAGAACAACAACAAGCTTTAAAGTATAAGAATACCTCTCTAATAAAAGCTTAAAGATTGAAAATACTTAAATTGTCTACAATGGAAGTCCTTGGATACAATGGTACAATGCATGATATACTTGGGATTACGATCCATGAGCCACGGCTCAGGGGTACGCCCCATTACATGTAATTTGTTATAGGCGACAGTTGGAGGCAACGAGGGAGTTGTACAGGTGGCGACAGTTGGTTGGATAGTGAGAAGTATAGGATTGACGTGTTTCCGATATTAGCCATTGCTATGTGCTTTGAGCTAAGTCTCTTGGACTTTTATGGTCAAACACGGACCAATGTTATTCATGACCAATTGTGATCCAAGGCAAACATGATAAAAAGATATGAACCTTATTGAGAAATTGAATAAGAAATTCAAAAGAAAATCTTGAATACTTGAATTATATCTTGAAATACTTAAATGACTTGACAAGAAATCTTGAACACTTGAATCACTTAACATGAATCCTTGAAATACTCAAATTGCTTGACATGTAATGCTTGATTCTTGACATGAAACACTTGAAATGATGATTGCCTATGATTGAACCTTGTATTGTATGATTTGCTACTTGGAATGGCTTATGGTCTCACTTAAGTTAATGATTACTTGATTGGTTTGCTTCAGTTGATTGACATGCAAACTTGATTACTTGAACATATTACTTGACTTGTATACTCGAATTCCATGTTACATGATTGTTACTTGAAAAGATCTCGATCTTACTTGAATTAATAAATGTTGCTGCAATGTACATCTTGTAAATGAAAATATGGATTGTTTTGTGTATGTTAATTATGTATAAATGCGTTGCTGCTCGGAATAACATGATTAATGCTCGAATTGGACTTGTTTGTGTATGTTAATTATGTATACATGCGTTGCTGCTCGGAATAGCATGATTAATGCTTGAATTAGACTATTTTGTGTATGTTAATTTTGTATACATGCGTTGCTGCTCGAAATAAAATGATTAATGCTCGAATTGGAGTGTTTTGTGTATGTTAATTATGTATACATGCGTTGTTGCTCTGAATAACATGATTAATTCTCGAATTGGACTGCTTTGTGTATGCTAATTATGTATACATGAGTGTTGCTGCCATGTCACCTTGTACATGAAAATATGGACTGTTGTAAGTGATTAACATGTATTGCTTGAGTGTTGTTGCCATGTATACCTTGTACATGAAAATATAGACTGTTTTATGTGATTAACATGTATTGCTTGAGTGTTGCTGCCATGTACACCTTGTACATGAAAATATGGACAGATTTGAATAAATTAGAGGTCATCATGAACTGTTTTGCAGTACAAGAATGTATAAACATGTATAATGGACAGCTAAGTAGTAAGGCTTAAATTAAAGAAAGTAAACAAGCAATAATTAAGGCTTAAGGCTTACATGCTATTTAAAATGTATACTTGTACACTTGATAAACTTGTCATATGAAATGCCACTCGAAATGAACTTATACTCTCACTTGAATCAATGCGTATAAATTGTGAACATATTTTGAATAATATGCTTGAAATAAATTGTGACTATCTTACTTGACTTGGAAATGCTGTGATTTGCCTAAACATGTTATCGTTTGACTTGAAATGATTGAAGATTGAATTGTGATCTATGATTTTGCTTGTCATGCTATCTTTCTATTAGAATGATACTAGAAAATGTTTACTTGATAATTACTCGATAAGCTTACCATGCTGCTTGATTTGCTTGACAAAATGGATTCTTAACATATGCTTGCCTTGATATTTTTTTTGCCATAAGTATGATGATACATGAGTTTATGGTTTTTGCTTGACTAGAATGCTATAAACCTTAATAGGGTTACTTGATTAATGGAGACATGACATAATAATTGGTTATGACTAGTACTACCTCACTAAGTACATATTGTACTTATCACTCTCGTTTTCTCTCTTCCCAAATCATAGGTTAGGTGCTTCAAGGTAAATTACTTGATCCCGAAGTCAGACTTCTCGAGCTTGAAGTAAGACATAAGCAAGAGCTAAAGCACGAATCCATACTTGTTTGTAACGCTCCTAGTGGTTGGTGGCACATAGATTTGCATATAGTTAAGCTAGACCATGCATTTGATATTTTGAAAGCTTGCATATGATTATGAAATTGGCCTCTAATGTGTGAAGGCTTGATTGCTTAAATCTGAAGTATGTAACGACCTATGTTTCTTGTGAAAGGAATAGTAAGCTGCGCATGTAGGAACTTTGAGATTAAATGAACACTTGCTGTCCATTGTATGCTATTCGAATGTCACATGTTCTTGGATAAGTAGTAGTTAACTTTGAATGAAAATTGGAAGTAACCAATCAAAGTAAAGACCCATAATGAGTAAGGAATTTTCTTATGCTTATATGATTAAATATGAGGTCTATATGGTAACTTATCACGAATGATAAACATGTTATGCTTGCTTGAGATTGGGTTGGTTGTATGTACACATAAGCATGACTAGTTGAACCTACATGAAACATCTACATGACTTGTACGTAATGAGATTGGGTACATAAGAATATGTTCTTGTCTAAGTATGATATATGAATGCTAAGCATGGTCACCTGTTTAAATAGTAGATATCTTTAAATGTAGAATTGCAAATGTATAACCAAGATTGGTAATCTAGGGTGAATAAAGTGCATATGCTTGCTGTATGATAATATATGAACGTTTAAATGCCTTGTTAGTCACTCAACTCATCTAATAGGGATGAGTTCTTGAAAAGTTTTAAATTATTCGTGTTTTCAGTGTTCCCCGTAACGCTCCTCAGTCGATTTACTACTAAACCGGGTGGGGGTGTTACAACATTAATGAGAAAGGTGAGCGAAGTGTTAAGTCCTCAAAAGTACTAAATCTTATTCTTATTTCATATCGTCTTTGATTGCCTTTAAGTACATTTAGTTGTATTTAGCCTTAAAATTCATGCATCTGCATAAGGAGTTAGGAATTGTGCTATGCAGTGTGAAGGATTGCTTTGTTGCCATTATTACAGGCATGGCAGAGCAGTGCAACGCAAAAAGGAATAAATGCCAGAGAGAATGCCCAGTTGCTGTTGGCAGCGATGGACCAAAAATTACCGAAGCACCAGTTGGCAGCGAAGAGAAGTTTGATGCCTGGCTAAGTAGCTGTTGGACCCTGATGACGTCAGCCCTAGGATTCATATATAGGATAAGATAATCACATCCCTTTTCCCTTGAGCATTCAAAATTCAATTTTCAAGGCTTATCCTAGGTTATCCTTGCGCGCCTATTTAAAGAACTCAAGCAAGCACATAATCGGCATTCACCAATCATCAACGATCGGCTTGGAGAGGCTGTACCAAGGAGACGTGGTTTGACCAGCTTGACTGAGAGCCTGGACCTTGAAGGGCTGCATCGACTGACCCCCTTCTAGCCCATTCTCTTTGTCTAGTAATTTTATTTTTAAATGATGATGTTGTTAGAAACCGATGAAGGTTTTTGGTTTGATACCCACACCATGAAATAATTTAATAGTTGGCGAGGGATGTTTGCGTTGAACACTGTTTTCACGTTTAGTATTTAATAATAAAAAATGCCTTGGCATTGTTTTCCCTATATGGTATGTTTTACAGTTTTTTAAATTCTGTGCCAAGCAACAGCATGCACAATATGCTTATTGCACCTTAATATCTTAACAGACTTAGGGGGCAACAATTAGTTGCTAGATACTAAGACGAGATACTTCAACGGAAGATGTTCAAGTAGATGAACTTATTTCAAGAGTGAGTCTACCCCTTAGGAGTATAGATTGAGACTTAATCAAATTGATTTATGAAAAACTTCATTATAGAGATATAAGGGTTTTTACATGGTTAATTTTGGGCATTGCCATCGACAGAGGCAATGCCAACTTTGAATCTGCTCGGTAAATAATATCAAGGCAGAAAATTATTAGAGACTGACATGAAAAGCATGAAAAACAGGCATCCCTTGCCAGCACTCATCACTCATTTAAAACTCTCATTGTGCCAATGCTATTTTCCTTTTACTTCTTTCCTTTTAATCATTGTTTTCAAACAACCTCAAATCAACCAACACTTTTCCCTTTGACAAGTAAACAAGTAAGGCAATCAAACTCTTGGCCAATCCTTGTGGGATCGATAACTCAGCTTACTACTGTATTACTTGCCGACCGTGTATACTTGCACGCAAAAGACTTAGTCTTGGCACTATTTTCATATATTTCCAATACATTTCCACCATTTTTCCAAGCACTATCACAGTCGAACAGTAAGCTATAAGTTTAGTGAGGGAATCTCAAAAACACCCATCAATGCATCTAAAACTATTTTATTTCAAATCAAGTATAACATGCTCATGTCAAAACCATCTCATGCTTCTAAAATCTTTCCATGTATGCATATTTAAATCATTTGCAACACATGTATCATGGATTCTATCATAAACCTCAATTTAAGCTTTGTATGCCAAAATCTCTAAATAGCAAGCTTAAAGGGCATCTCATGTATAAACCATATTATACAAAACATAATCCATTTCTCATGATACATTATATTATATATTGGCATTCAAGTGACTCAAAACCAAGTTCCATTATATTTTATAAAACACATCGGGTACACAGATTTCCCAAGTGGTTCCTTCGACCATTTCACATACGTCCTCAAACCAGAGCAATCCTCAACGAATATAACATATAAATCCACCAACGGGAGAATTGGCACACTCTTGACCCCTCGACCACTGTGGTTCTCATGGTGGAGCATGGCACACTCTTGACCCCTCAACACACATGAGGCGACTTATTATAGTGCACTTTAAACCCTATGGCTAGCCAACTATATCCGATAACATTTAATCTCAACCACTTTCCAATATACTTAATAAAACCACATTACCTCACTATTTTACATATGCATCAAATAAAATCAAATCAATTTCCAATACATTAAACCATGTAATCTAGTATTCTCAAAAGTCTTTCATAAATCATTTATCATTCCCAATAATCATCATATATGATCATTTGCAACATCTTTCATTTCTAAAACATGCATACAACAGTAGGTAATCAAAATCATAAACATATGCATGAGATTGTATTTTGCAAAACTAAAAACGAGAAAGCGATCAACCAATACTTACTTCTGAGCTTAGATAAGTGTCTCAAACTTATTCTAAACTCCCAACAACCATCTTCAAACCTTTTTAAAAGCAGTAAAATGCATTTCCACTCACCAACAACATAACGCCCTCATGCCGTTGCGAGAATCAAGCTTCCAAAGCTTCCACAACCTCTCCAAAAGCTAAAGGATCCAACTTCCCCGCTTTACCCAAACAAAAATAAAGGATTAATGCACTTCCATGCATCTCTAATTTCCAGCAACCATCAAACACAACTTCGCATCACTAAAAACCATCAAAGGCCTCTCTAAAACAACCGAAATCATTACCAAACTTCATCTAAACAAAGCCCAGCCCAAAACTATTGATTTTAACATCTTAACAACATTAATTAACATCCAAAAACATCTTTATAACGTCCTTATACCTCCAACAATCTTACAACACCAAGATCACTTCAAAATCTAACTATTTACAACCTAGAAAATGAGCAATTCCCATAGTTTCGAGATTCCTTTTATTAATCTCTTTTTTTTAACATTAAAACACATCTTACAAGAGATCTAAATCAATTAGATTCAATAGAAAATAGATCTATAACAATGTTATCATTTTTTCTCACCGAAACTCAATTTAATCCATAAAATCTTGATTAAATCATAAACACTTAATAAAAATCAGTTGTAAAGGATCATGAACTTGGGAATTTCATTAGGAGAGAAACGAAAATCACCTCTAATTGCTGATTTCTCTCTTAATTGGCAAAGATTGGATGAAAACTTTAAGAAGCCAAGTAGATTTTGATGTAGGAATCAAAGGAATCAAATAGGAAATTAAGAGGAAATCAAAAGAGATTGATTGCTGAGAATTTTGGAATGAAATTGATAGTTTGGCTGCTGAAAAAGTTGAGAGAAAAGTTGTGAGCAAAAGTAGTTACGTAAGAAAATGGATTTGCTTAATTAAAATCCTTTTTATCAATTCTATTTATTTTAATATTAAAACCATTTAAAACCTTTTAAAATTATCCTAAATTAAGGGAAAAATCTGATGAAAAAGTTTGGTTAATTAGCTCCTTAAAGATTCTAAGTTTTAACATTTTTAAGATTTAGTCACCAAAACAGTTTTAAAATCTTTACATTTTAGTCACCGGACCAAAATGTCTCAAACTCTGATTTAATTACTTCAAATTGAGTTTATCGAAACCCTTAAAATATTAATAAATATTTTCTAGCATTTTTCATATTTTATTTTAGCCAAAAACAATTTATTAAGAATTAATTCCTAAAACTAGCTAGAATTGCCTAATCCAGTTCTCCCGAATCGTCTAATCAAGCTATCTAACATCTAGGCCCAAATTTGGGGTGTTACATCTTCTCAACTTCGCCTCACTAAAACCCATCAAACACTTCCTTAACAAAATCGAAATCATCACCAAACTCAACCTAAACAAAGCCCAAAAATAACCTATCTATCTTTACATCTAAACATCATCAATTAACATCCAAAAACAACAATATATCAACCTTATATCTCCAGCAACCGTTCAACACTAAGATCACTTCAAAATCTAACTATTTACGACCTAGAAAATTAGCAATTTACTTAGTTTCAGGATTCTTTTTATTAATATCTTCTCATAACATTAAAACATATCTTACAAGTGATGTAAATCAATTAGAATCAACACAAAACAGATCTATTATCAAGATCCATCAAATTTCTTATCAAAACCCAATTAAAACCTTTTAACTATGATTTAATCATCAACACATAACAAAAATCAATTGTAAAAGATCAAGAACTTGGGAGTTTTAGTAAAGAACCTTTAATTAGAGGAGAGAAACGAAAATCACCTCTAATTGCTATTTCCCCCTTAATTGACAAGATTTTAATGAAATCTCCAAGAAAGCAAATAGGATTTGGTGTAGAAATCAAAGGAATCAATCAGTAAATCAAAAGGAAATAAAAAAGGAATGATTCATGAGCATTTTAGAGTAAAATTAATAGTTTGTCTACTGAGAAAGTTGAGAGCAAAAGTAGTTACGTAAGAAAATAAAATTTGCTATTAAAAATCTTTTTAATCAAATCTCTTTTATTTTTATTTATTAACCTTTTAAAAACCATTTAAAAATAGACTAAATTAAGAGATAAATCTGGTTTAAAAATTTGGTAAATTAGCTCCTTAAAGATTCTAAGTTTTGTCCCTTTTACGATTCAGTCACCAAAATAGTTTTAAAACTTCACATTTTAGTCACTAGACCAAAATGTCCCAAAATCTGATTTTATTTCTTCAAATTGGGTTTCCCAAAACCCTTAGAATACTAATTAAACATTTTCTAGTATTTTCCTTATTTTATTTTATCCGAAAACAATTTATTATGATTAATTCCCAAAACTAGTTCGAATTGCCTAATCCTGTTCGCCTAAACTGTCTAATCGATTTATCTAACATCTAGACCCAGATTCAGTGCGTTACATTCACTATCCTCTTCACTTGATTCTTCTTGAATTCTTGAGGGGGATTTAAAAGCAACATTCAAGTCTCCAATTCCTTGCTCTATTTTCTTTTTCCCTTTTGACATCATCATCTCATGGGTGAGAAAAGATCCCATAAGCTCAGCAAGCTTGAGCTCCTTCAAATTCTTTGCTTAAATGAATGTCGTCTTTTTAGAATCCCATGAATCAGGAAGTGAGTAAATCAACTTTCTCACAAGCTTGTCCTTCAGGATCATCTCTCCAAATCCTTTAAGCTCGTTGACAATGATGGAGAACCGATCGAACATATCTTTGATGTCTTCTTTTGGGTCTATCTTGAAGTTTTCATAGTTGAGGTTGAGAAGTCCAATCTTGGTTTCTTTCACCTCATTTTTACCTTTATATGTGACTTCAAGTTTGTCCCATACTCCCTTGGCATTTTCACAAGAAGAAACTTTTGAATACTCTTCCGGTCCAAGTACACAAAAGAGAATGTGCAAGGCCTTTGCATTGAGCTTCATTTTCTTGCGATCTTCCACATTCCATTCCGCCTTGCTTCTTTGTGGGATAGATGTGCCACCAAGAACAATATCCCAAAGACGATGATCTTTGGCTATCAAGAATAACATCATCCTATTCTTCCAATAGGAGTAGTTGGCACCGTTGAAGTAAGGAGGCTTGTCGATGGATTGCGCCATGATCTCCGATTGATATAGATTGGTTGATCACTTCAAGAATCGACTCTAGGATATTAATCTGATCTAGAGACGAAGCTCTAATACCAATTGTTGGGAGGCTCGTTCAATCAACCGAAATAGCCAAGAGAGAAGTGAATTGGATTTTTGCTTGGGTGGATGAATGGCTAAGTAATAAAAATTTAGACATGATGAATTATAGTGGTTCGACTTCTAAACCAAGTGTACCTCCACTACCTAGCTATCTACACTAAGGATTTTCTACAAATTCACTAATTTGTCTTTCTTTTTTCTGGGATCAAGGAGATAACCCTCACAAACCTAGACTTATACCCCAAAGTCTAGAAACACTCTCTTACAAAGAGACTACAAATTAGAAAACAATAAAAACCCTTACAAGGCAAATGTGTTTGCACAATTAAGCTCACATCCAAAATCATAAACACTTGAGCAAATGTGACAATTTGGCTTACTAGTGTTTTGTACAAGATATATGACAATTTTAGCTCAAAACTAGATTTCTCAATACATGAATGTTGGTAGTTGGTTTCTTATTGTTGCATGACTGCTTGATTGAGTCTTTTAAACTCTCTAAGGAGTTTTTGGTCGTTATTAGCCATTGTGGTTGATTTGGAGCTGTTGGAGACTTTATTTCCCGCAATAAATGCACTTATGGAGCAGATCGTATCAGTACTCCCGTAGGCGTATCAGTACATGCCTCAAAGAAGAAAGAGATTTTGGGCATTTTTAACATTGGGTATCAGTACACTATAGTAGTGTATTGGTACTCCCCCTTGCGTATTGGTACGATAGTGCCTGTACAGGTACGGGTTTTGGCTACTAGAATTCAAAGTTTGGGAAAACAAAAAGGGCGTATCGATACAGGCTTGGGCGTATCGGTACGAGTGATTGGGTATCAATACCGAAAAAAGGCTATCGATACTCAAAGCCAGTTTTTGACACTTTAGCTATTTAAAATCATTTTAAACATGTCAAAAACCCTTTAACATACTTTCAAACATATTTTCAAGTTAATGGACTTTTTGAAATATTTTTACAAATTAGTTTAAATCCATTTTTTTTCATTTTAATTATATCAAAATCAAATATCTCAACACACACCTAATCAAGAAAAAAATATGGCTAGTCAGCTACCCAATCCTAAGTATTTTTATTGCAAGCCATTTAAATAGTGGCTCATGAGTCCGTAGAAAAGGGGAGTGATTTAAGCAAAAGACTAACCATATATGAAGGAGGCCAACTAATAAGAATTATCGAGAGGAAGATTCATGGCTCATTCATTATCGACAGGTAACCCACCGTCCACTATAAGGGGTGAATAACCAATCGTCGACCAAAAACCACCCTGAATCATCATCTTATCAAACATCAACGAATTTTAACCACAATTTAAACTAAATATTATTTTTGTCAGTAATGTAACAATTTTTTAGTTTTGTTTAGTGGTTAGGCATTAGACGCTTCTCATGAGATCTAGATTTGATCTTTCTCCCTTCCACTTGTAATCCATATTTTCATATACTTTCTCACCGACAAGAATCATGTTATTGGAGGGTATTAATTCAATAAAGAAAATAATGTATTAGGTACCACATCAGACTGTCATTACCTAATTAATGATTGAGTTATCGTTTTGTTACAAATCGATAATGTTAGTGTCTGTTTTGTAATTTTTTGAATTTTAGTAGTGAAAAGAGAAACTAACCGATCTTTAATGACCGTGTGTAGTTTACCAGTAATTAATGAATATTTCTTCAATTTCAAGCAAATAAAATAATGAAAAAATAAAATAAGTGGTGAAAAAATAACAACATAATAGGTTGACTTGGTGGTTGTGAGTTGGGTGTTCCAACTTGGTGACCCAGGTTTAAATCTCCCTAAGCACACGTATTGAACTTTGATTCTTTCTTATGCCTTAGAACCAATCTACGATATGGCATCATCTGACGTGTCATCATATGATGGTGCACGGGACAATGTCTGATTGATTAGAAATTAATATAAAAATAACTATTTTTTAAAAAAATCGTGATGCCAGGTTAGCAAAGTGCCACGTCAGCTCCCCATGCCATGCAAAAATGCCACATCAGCCTCAGGCGTTGACCGTTAGTTGACTAAGGGTTTCCATCCAACGAGGGTGAAATTTGAACAAAAATTAAATGTTAGGTGGTTGTTTGCACCAAAAAAAAAAGAATAGGGGCTAAAGTGACCAAAAGGTCAAACGTTAGGGGCTACTTTTGACATTATGCCTTCAATTAAAAGTGTGTAAAAATAAACACAAATAATTTTATTTACAATAAAATATTTTAAGTTAATATACCGTGGATGTATTTTATATAAATTTGTAAAAAAGAAAGACTTAATGTATCATTTATTACTGGGTTTATCCCTTTTTATAAATGCGGTACTTGTTTTTTTAATCAATTTCATACCTAAATTCGTTATTTTTAAGATGTGGTATCTACATTTTTCTTTGAACAAATTTGATATCTATATTTTTCCAACAGTATGTACTATTTGCGAAACATCACACAAAACAATCCAAATTAAATAAATTAACAATAATAAATTAACTAATTTTAAATTACATCAAATTTGTAGTCCACATTATAATTTTAAACATTTGACATTGATTTAAAAAATGCATATACCAAATGTGTAATATTTGATAAATATAGATATCAAATTGGTTAAAAAGAAAACGTAGGTACCACATTTGTAAAAGTAAAAAATTCATATACCAAATGTGTACTATTTGAAAAATATAGATACCAAACTAGCTAAAAAACCTAAATATTTTTTTAACATAAAATACCGACTTCATTTCACAACAAACAACAAGAATACAAGAGCAACAGGGGAAACACATGACCAAAAAATAAGAACAAACACAGAGCGAGTAATAGAAACAAACCAGAGCAACATACACAAAACTTAAAGAACCAACACATAACAACAAGAACAGGGGAAAACACAAAAGCTTCCAGAACCAACAAGAACCGAAGCACAGGAAAACGAAGTCAACATCAGCACATTCTGTAATATCTCAAATTTTGGCTAGTGATCAAAATGTAAATTTTGAAAGTTTTGTGGCTAAAGTATAAACTTTGGAAAAGTTTAGGGATTAAAGTGTAATTTTCAAAAGTTATGTATTTTAACCCCGTAAATTAATAGTTTACCCCCAAGAATGATGTTTCCGTGTTACCCAGATTTTTGTACGGAGTTTGTATTAATGGCTATAAAACGATAAAGTTCAAAAAAATATTCCGATAATCAGATCAAGCTAAAATTTCAGAGATAGTTCTATGCACCTTAGAAGAGTCATAAAATATCATTTTATGGATATTTGGATCTTAATAGGTCAAAAAAATTTAAATCGATCGAAATGACGTGTAATAACGACCCCGTGCCGCGGTTGGCGCTGGGTGCTTGACGCGTTTTTACGAAAACAATATTTGGTTTTGGATGGAGTCGCCACTATTTTTTTTTTATTTAGGTGAGATTGGATCACTTGAAAACCCGGTTACTTTAATAAAACTTGTTTTTGTCATTTTATTAAAACAACGAGTTTTGGTCTGCTAAACCAGAAAAACAGGTTCGGGAGTCAATTATGTGTGGGGAAGGGTGAGCACCCCCACAACGCCCAAAATTGGTATCTGGTCGATTATTTATTGTCTAAACGAGAAAAATTAAGAATTCAAATTTAATTTAAAATTTGTGATCCTTAATATATTTTAAAAGAATATTTTTTGTATAAAATAAATTTACGCCCCTACATCGGGGCATAATTTCCGTTAGATTCTCGAACGACGGGAACCTGTTTTAAAAATTATGATTTAAAATTAAAAATTTTATTTTGTAATAGAGATTACTGGAAAGCAACACCCTTACGTTCGAGTTACGTTTTTCACGATAATCCCTAATAAAGAAAATCGTTTTAATTTAGAATTCAATTAAAACATAGATAGGATATTTAATGTATTTAAACATATATTAAACTATAAATAAATAATAATATTGAACATATATAATAGCATTAATAATTATAAATAATAGCAATTAGTAATAACAATAATAATAGTAATACTAATATAATATAATAATAATAGTAATAATATAAAAGAAATTATAATAAACATATAATATATATAATAATTATACATAATATATACATAATATAATAATATACATATATATAAAATATATTATATATACTAAGAAAATAAAAAGTATATATATATGCCTATATAATAATAATAATAATACGTAAATACTATCCAAATAATAATAATAATAGCTATAGTAATATATAATACTAATAATAATATTTCTATTATATTAATAACAATAATAATATAATAATAATATAAGTAATATATAATAATATATAAATAATATGGTACTAAAATAAAAAGAAAAAAAACAGTGACTGAAATATAAAGAATAAAATTGTAAAAGGGGCAAAAATGAAAATAAAGTGCAAACTTGTGAGGATATGAAAGTTTAGGCACCAAAAGCGCAATTTTTCCATTTTTATTCAGAAACACACAAATCCCTCGGGTCGGGCTTGCTATGCGCAGGTCGAGGCTAAAATGACGTCGTTTTGGGCCTTAAGGGGGCGATACCAAAACGACGTCGTTTTGGAAACCCCTTAAAAAACCAATTTTAACCAAAAATATTCATTTCCCTTCAGATTTTAAAAAAAAACAAGGTTTCTCTTTTATGGCCCAACCCAGTCCTCTCGTACTAGGGTTGGCTCCTCCCAGTTCTCTATTTAACACCAACGATAGATAGGAACTACCGAACTGCCTCACGACCTTCTAAACCCAACTCACGTACTACTTGAATCAGTGAACAACCAAACCCTTAGGACATTCTTCAACCCATGATGTGATGAGTCGACATCAAGGCGCCAAACGACTCCGTCGATAAGAGCTCTTGGGAGTCATCGGCCTGTTATCCCCGGCGTACCTTTGATCCGTTGAGCGAGAGCCCTTCCACACGGGACTCACAGTGAACAATGTTCCACTGATTAGGCTAGGGAAGAATTTGAACTTGCATTCTACAGATCATGAGCCTGATGAGTTAACCATTACTCTACCCCACATCTTCCCTTCTCTTTCTTTCACTATTCCCACCTAGGTTCCCGGCTTTGGTTGCTTGGCCAGGATAAAACCAATGCTTAGTAAGCGGCGGCCTTGTATAGGTTGGAGCTATGGAGCTTACCTTATTATTATAAAATCAAACACCCTTTGGCCTTGTAGCTGCCCTTGGAGCTGAGCACTCCCCTTATCAAGCAGAGTTTGAGCAGCCGACTAAACCCATTGATAACAACACCACGTGAACCTCAAACAAAACTATGTTTTTTCTCTTTTATTTCGATTTCTTCTCGCGACTTCACACAACAAAATAAGAGCGATTGCCTCGAATTAATTGATTTAGTTTTTGCCCTAGCTTTATCATAGCATATCATTTAGAGTCTGGGGAAAGCTTTCCCTCCTGATCTGATCCAGGCCTTTGAAAAAATGAACGTTTAGATCCTCACCTGGCGTAAGGGTGCTAAAATCCATAACAATTATTCCTCCTATGCGTTTAGGTGCACTGGCGGGTTGCATAAAGAAAGGAAGGAAATAGACTAAAGTATTCTAGTTATTTGCCCCACGTAGGTGTCTCAGGAATCTTGTTGTGAGGGTGGCGTAAACAAAATACTACATGTTAACATGATGGATCCCCCGTAGGCTAAAGTCCCGCTATGGGATCGATTCCTTTGTTACTGTGTGTATGGGTCCGTAAAGTACACTTTTGTAGTTATTTGTCCTGCCTCTGGTATGATGTAGTTCACATGGGGAATAACATACTGAGTAAGAACATTATCTGCCCCACTATTTTATCAATTTATCTTTCTTTACCGTGCTTTTACCATGTCTCTCGAACAATCTCAGTACATATGGAGCAAGACGATTCCACATATCGAGGTTAGAATGGGATCGTGTGTTTTCACATCTTACCATAGTGCCTAGTTTGTCTTGATTTCTGATTGATGAACAAGAAGGAAAATGGAACTCTTTTTTTTTACTCGCCCCCGGCTTCGTGTCCTTTGGACCCTTCGCCCGCCAGCAGTGGAAGTAAGCTAGCCCCCGGGCGGCTCGCCTAAATGCTGAGTCTTTCTCCGCCGCCAACTCGACGTCATCGTCACCTGCAAGATAAGGATAAAAACTTGAATTTACTAAACAAGCGAGAAAAGAAGCCCTTTATATGTTATTAGTAAAGCGCGCTAGTAGCAATCAAACTAAAGCGCACACTAGAAAGGGCTTTCGAAAGGTGTCAGCTCTTTTCTTACTGATAGCATAGCTACGTGCTGGCACTCAATTAGTAGTGCTGGCACGTCACTCGGATCCTTAGCTCACTTCGGTTGCAAAGACTTTCTCCTTATGCGCATGTCTCAGCAACACAAAATGAGGTTTCGCTAGTTATAGGACTTGACCAAACATCTCACGATACGAGCTGACGAAAACCATACAACACCTGCATGAAAGTAAGTACCATCCCATTAAGGACAGGTTTTGTTGTTCATATGTCAAGGACTGGTAAGGTTTTACGTGTTGTATCAAATTAAACCATATGCTCCACCGCTTATGCAGCATGTACTACCAGGGTATCTAATCTTGTTCGCCCCCATGCTTTCGCACCCCGCTTCGATAGGGACCCAAAGAGCTACCTTCGCTTTTGGCATTCCTTCATAGATTTCGAGATTTCACCATTCTCTTAAAAGACACAGGAAATTCCACTCTCCTCTATCTCACTCAAGTGAATCGGTTTCGAGAGCATTCCGCAAGTTTTTGGTGACTTTCACTTTCAATCCGATTCACCGCCTACGTGCCCTTTACGCCCAATCATTTCGAATAACACTTGCCCCCCATCTTATCGCGGCTGCTGGCACAGAGTTAGCCGGGGCTTCTTCCTCGAGTCTTGTCATAATCACGCACTCGATGAAAGAGCTTTACGAGCAGGTCTTGCAATTCTTTACTCACGCAATATTACTGTATCGGGCTTTCACCCATTGCCCAAGATTTCCCACTGCTGCCCCCTATGGGAGTCCGTTCTGTGTCTCAGTCCCCGTGTGGTTGATCATCCGAAAAGACCATTTAAGCATCATTGTCTTGGTCAGCCTTTACCTAACCAACCACCTAATACTACGCAGGCTCATCAAACATCACTTCTTAGCTTTTTTCAGGATTTAGCCCAAACTGTTCAGCAGATTCCCACGTGTTACGCACCCGTTCACCACTTTGTTCTCAACAGTTCTCACCCCTTGGGCGAGACAAGCTATCTTTAGCTAAGAGCCTATTTTCCTTCTTCCTAGCTCCCCGAAAACAATGTTCGACTTGCATGTGTTAAGAATATAGCTAGCGTTCCTTCTAAGCCAAGATCAAACTCTTCTTTTGAGTATGATTAGGCCCTGTAGTGGTAGAAACTGGTGAACCAAGCGTACTACTATTCAACCTTCTATAGACCTTTCTTGTCTTATGATTTTTCAACTATTAAGAGAATTTAAAGAGTGATTGCACTCGGGTGAGAGTGCGAAAGGAAGACATAGAAGATTCTAAAGAAACTAAGGGAATATGTTTGCGTTTGCACGGTATTCAAAGTAACCTAAAAATGTTAAGAGATAGGGGATGTGTAGAACCACGAGACTGATAAGGATAGTTCAGTTGCACGGTAGCAGCGATACCAAAGACTGAACTAGATATTGAGTAAATATTATCTTGTGCTTTCCTCTCCTTTCCTTTCCTTTCAGTCGAGACTTTCAGACCTCAAACTCCGTTTACTCGGCGCATTTCTTTCACATTCCTCCTTTTTCCCCTCAGTTGAGAGCACTCCCTTTATCTTTACTAAGCCTTTCAACGACTAAATACAATGATTCCATGTGACGAACTTAAGCTTTCCCCCGGTTCTGCCCTTACTCGCTTGGTAGAGAACACTAACAGAATCTTAGCGAAAAGCACATTTGAATTGATCATTCATGCTCTGAACGCATTCCTGCCGCACGACACGATCCCCAATTTTGTTCCATTTTCCTGTGCTTTTTGGCATAAATGGGATTTCCTTTAATAGAAGCCCATCTCTATGTGAAAAACTTTCATTTTTCCCATGTTTTTTTTGCTTACTTTTGGAATTCCTTTCCTAGACACCCATCGAAATGTTACAAAGTTTCATTTTCTCGTGTTTTTTGCTTACTTTTGGAATTCCTTTCCTAGACACCCATCGAAATGTTACAAAGTTTCATTTTTTCATGTTTTTTGATACTTTAAGAAATCATTCTAGATCAAAAATATATTTAATTTCATTCTCCCTGAATAAAGTTACCGTACCGCAGGATCCGTAGGAGCTGGTTCTTCAAAACCAGGATCCAGAGGAGCAGGTCATGTTGGCGCTTTGATTCCTAGATTGGTTAGCTAGTGGTCTAAATGGTTTTAGCCAGGCGAACACTTTACCTCTCTCTACTGCGACAAGGGATCAAAGATGTTTTTCAAAGCTCAAGTTCTGAAACTCTTTTCGCGTTAGCTCAAGTTCTCCCATCGAGATTGTAAAGTTGCGAAACTAAATTGAATCACTGGAAGCGGGGTAGCTGGTTATTCAAACCCGCCTTCTGCCGGGGGTGGTCGGCGTTTGCGCTCCACCGTGGACCGCCGGTCATTGGGGTAGCCACTATAGTCCTCGGTCGTCGGAAACTTCAAAGGCCGTAACTTTCTGGCACTCTTCGACACCCTGAGTTCGATTCCAAAGTTGAATTTTCGAATCGAAGCCCCTAAAAGTGCAGATCTGAGATAAAAAAAATTAGGGTATATTTTCTATTACCTTTTTTGAATATATGTTTATATATTTTTGGGTATTCGAACGAGAAATATGAATTTTGGGATTTTTATTTCGAATATTCAAAAAGCCTTTTACACGAATTTCTCCCTCTTTTTTTCTATTCCAAAAAACTTCTCCTACGAAGATTCATTATGGGCTTTTTTATAACCCGAAATACATTAAAATATTACATGGATATCTAAAATTTCCTTTTAATTTGTGTAGGTTTAAGAGGCGGCTTTGGGCGATGGTGACGAAGTAATGGCCGGTCGATGGTGTGACGTATGGCGGGGATGATGGCAGGGTCGGTGGTTGACACGTGTCTGCTACGTGACAAGCGAAAAGCCGCGCGTGGCGGCCACGTGTGAGGGGGGAGTTGTATGGCCGGCTGCAGCTGGGATATTAGGGTTTTAGATTAGTTAGTTTCTAGGGTTAAAGGTATTATTGTAATAGGTTTATTTAATTGGGTAGGTGGGTTGGTGTGTTTGGTAATTGGTTTGGGTTTTGTATTGTTTTAAAATGGGTCATGGTGGGTTGTATTTTTGTTTGGAATGACATATGTGCTCGGGTGTAATTGGTTTAATGGGTTATCATAATATGGGTTTGGATATAGGTTTGGATATGGGTTTGGTTGAATTGTAGTGGGTTTGTATGTTGGGTAAAAGGCCTGGACAAAATAGGCTTTTATAGCTGCCCCTCTTTGTCCATTGTTGTGCAACGACAATGGAGCAAAGACAAAAAGAGGACTATTTTTTGTTCGGACAAGTCATGATTTGTTTCTCTGGCCACCGCTTCTTCTTTAAGCTTCACTTGATCTTCTTTGCCGCTCTTATAAGCAAAAATCTTCAAAATAGAGGATTCATTGGGGAAGACAAAACCAGCGGTGATCCGTTGGAGGAGATAAAATACGCTCAGCTTGCTACGACTCTGATGACGACGCAATGCCTGGAGAAAATTTGACCTAACTGCAACACTGACGAAGAGGCAAAGTCTACAAAACTTGATCTAGCTGCAACTCTTATGAAGGCAGAGGATCGAACAATAAAGGTTTGGCCCGTCTATAATATCGCTGAGGAGGCAGGACTGGAAGTCAGCAAGCTTTGATCCAGAGCTTCATAGATCTCTTTTGCATTTTTCCTAAATGCACAGAGATCAACGAATTTGAGTTGCCTTTACCGGTAGTTGTTTACTCCGGGCTAGTTGTACCATTCCCCTAGGTACAATTAGTTTATACCAATCATGAAATTGGATTTTTTCGAAGGATTTTTTCCTTTCGACCATTCGTGAAAATGGATTTTCGATGGACATTTGAATTATCCATTATCTTAAACTTTAATGTGTTTAAGCACGTTGTGCCAACATTTCTGTTGGACTTGTCAAAATGGCTTTGATCCATCTACAACACTGACGAAGAGGCAGGATCAGAAGAGGAAAATTTGATCAAGCTTCCATTCGGACGAAGAAGCGTGATCTGAAGAGAGTTTTGATCAGGCTTCTACTCTAATGAAGAAGCGTGATCTGAAGAGAGCTTTGATTTTCTTCTTTTTGCTTCTTTTTTTTTGTTTTTTTTCATTTTTCTATTTCTCGTCCTCTTTTTTTATTTCATTCTGCTACAAATTCGGGGAGATGAAGTCGTTATTGTGGTTATTCCGCTGTAAACTCAGGAAGATAAAATTGTTGTTGTGCTCATTTCATTGCAAGCTCAAGGAGATGAAACTGCTGACGTGCTCATTCCGCTGCAAACTCAGGGAGATGAAATTGTTTTCACGCTCATTCTGCTGCAAGCGTAGGGAGATGAAACTGATGACGTGCTCATTCTGCTACAAACTTAGGGAGATGAAACTACCGACGTGCTCATTTTGCTGCAAACTCAGAGAGATGAAATTGTTGTCATGTTGACCTGCTCCACCACTTTTCGGAGAGACAGAATTTGGAGAAGAGAGTTGATCCGCTACACCATGTTACGGGTAAGATATGACTCTTTCATGCCAAGGATGTTGGAACTTGTTAATGTTTGTCCATTTCTTCTTGGTTAAGGCGGCAGGCAATATTTGCCCCATGTTGGTGACGATGATCTATTCCTTCGTGTTTGAGGATGTCATCCCTGTAAATCTTTTGTCTTTTTTTTTTGTGAAAAGATCGAATATTTTTAAGAAAATAAGATATCTTTTGAGAAAATATCATTATGAAATGGTTGAATGAATGAATTCATATTTGAGGAAAAATATCCTTATGGGAGGGTAGAATTAAGAAATTTTGATTCTAGGAAAACGTCCTTAAGAAATGATGGAATTAAGAGATTTCTATTGAGAAAAAAGTATCCTTATGAAAGGATGGAATTAATAAATTCTGGTTTTTGAGGAAAATGTCCTTATAGAAGGACGGAGTTAAGAAACTCATTTTTGAAAAAGGTTCTTGCGAAACGATGGAATTAAGAAATTCTCGTTTTGAGAAAAACGTTTTTAAGAAAGGATGGAATTAAGAAATTCCTATTTTTTAAAAAAGTCCTTGAGAAAGGATGGAATTAAGAAATTCTCGTTTTGAGAAAAATGTTCTTGAAAAATGATAGAATTAAGAAATCCCTTTTTTGAGAAAAAATATCTTTAAGAAAGGATGGGATTAAAAAATTCATGTTTTTGAGGAAAATGTCCTTATGGAAGGACAAAAATTAAGAAATTCCTATTTTTGAGGAAGATGTCCTTATAGAAGGACAAAGTTAAGAAGCTCTTGTTTTTTTGAGAAAAGTATCCTTATGAAATGATGGAATTAAGAAACTCTCTTTTTTAAGGAAAATGTCCTTATGGAAGGACGTGATTTCAGAAAATTGCTTTGAGTGAAAACTGTAAAGTTAGTTTCCGGTAATGTATTTATGCAAATATGATGATGTAAAGATGCATGACATTCTTGTCGGAATCTTCAAGTTATGTATGTCTTATGACAAACTACATGCCATGATACATGAACATGTTTGATGATGCAATGATGCATATGCTTTCATGTATGCCCTCATAATGAATGAAGATGCATGTGATACTTGCAGAAGTCTTTTTCTTCTGGCCCAGCTTGATTTTCTGTTCAAAATTTGCCCCAGCAAAAGTTTGCCCCCCACAAATTCTGTTGTTCTCGTTTTGAATTTAAATCTTTTGAGATGAATGATCTTGACATCATTTCTTTTCTTCTTCTCAAATGAAATTGAATTTATCATTGGTCAAATCTTCTCGAGTCTGTTTTGATGCCCTACTTAATCTTGGGCTCAGATATCATCATTGGGTACTTTGAGGGCTTCAGAATGAGTAGACACCTATCGTAGGTACCTGTACTTTAAATCTCTATAAAGAGTAATGCAATAAATTTTTCGTTTCTCAATCATGCAAGATGTTTATATGAATGAGCAAAGAATAATATTCTTTTTATAAAATATGATTTTTCAAAAATAGGGCCCCCTATATCCATATATGTATATATGTATGGAAAAATATGAATAAGTTAAAGTTTAAGAAGATTTGTAGAAATGCATCCTTTATTAACAACAAACGGACACACGCCTTTACAAAAGATTCCCTCTTGCCTTTGGGCCTAGGAAAATGGTTTGTTTCATGCATTACTCAAAAAAAGATTTAAGATACAAAGGTGTCCTAAAAGGTTGTCTAAATTTCGGGCAGATCTAGCATTATCCCTTATCAGTTTATCTCAGGGACTCTACCGTTGAATTTTACAGTGCCATTTTCAATCAGATTTTGCACCTTGTTTCTCAGGGCACCACAATTCTCAGTAGTGTGGCCCGTACTTCCCAGATGATAATCACGCACATCATTAACATCATAGCCTTATGGATAATGAGGATCATTTGGTTTAGACTGAACCGGGGCTAACAAGTTCTTCTCAACAAGCATCGGAAGCAACTCGTATATGTTACCGAAATTGGATGGACAACTTTCTGAAACGTCGTAGGTCGACGTGAGTACGAATAGTTTGATTGGTGTGAGGACCAAGGTCGATTGGATGGATAAGACTGCACCATATGAACCTCTAATCCACTTTTTCCTCCGACGTTTTCACTGTTGTGATCTATGATTTTCCCTTGTCTGATGGCATCTTCTATGAGTTCACCTGATATCACAAGGTCTTCAAAGTTCTTAGTTGTATTTCCAAGCATATACTTCAGGAATGGATCTTCTAGGGTTCTAACAAAAGCAGGCGTTATCTCTCTTTCAAGTAGAGGCGGTTGTACTTGCGCTGCAACATCCCTCCACCTTTGCACAGACTGCCTAAAGCTCTCGTCGGGCCTCTTCTTCATGTTTTGCAATGTTAATCAGTCTGGGTCAATGTTTGTACTGCTTTGTGAAAGCTTTATCCAGATCATTTCCAATATTGTATCTTGTCCCGGCTAAGCTGATTGTACCATCTGGTAGCTGACCCTTTTAAACTGTCTTGAAAATAGTGAATTAAAAGCTTATCATTGTCAACATGCCCCATCATTTTTTGGTAGAATATGATGAGGTGAGCAGACGGAGAACTTGTTCCATCAAACTTTTCAAACTCTGGCATTTTAAACTTTGGAGGTAATACCATATCAGGGACCAAGCTTAATTCACTTGCGTCTAATTCATGGACTATATTTGCCCCTTCTATAGCTTTAAATTTTTCCTCGAGTCGCTGAAACCAATCTTCAAGCTGCTTGGGTATTTCGACCTTCGGCTTACTTTCTTCGTTCGGATCTAGGACAGAGTGTTGTTTGGTTCCTCTGTGCGATGAAGATCTAGCTTGGAGACCTTGTTGCTTCCCAACTGAAGCCGAAGCTTGCAAATGTGTCTTGTCGAAGGGATTTTCTGATTTTTGTAGAGCATCAGGGCTAATGGCCAATCCTTTTCCCCTTTCAGGATCTTTTCCTGTCAACATCGCAGCTATCTTGGCCAATAGATCCTCATGTGACTGTGAGATGTAGTCGCGAGTTGCTTGTTGTGCTTTTTCCAAGTTCTGCTCCATGTCACTCTTGATATCTTTACACGCTTTTCAACCTTTTCCAAACGGTCATCCATTTTTAGTCTTGTTTTGAGTGAAAAACCAATGCTGACTCGGCCAGATCGGATGCCCCAAAATTACTATGATCGCAATTCTCTCAAGATCAGGAGCTCGAACAAGAAATGATTATGCAGTATGATATGATGCAAATGCATGTAAAATGAGATGCTAATGCAATGCAAAAAATAAAAACAGGTTAGTACGAATAGAGTAATTAATAATGATAATGTATTGCAAAAGTTAAGAGGTACAAAACATGTAAGTAGACATACTTAATTCGAATTAAAGAACATAATTAAAAGAAATTAAAGAAACCCCCTAACTCTCTCTACCATGCACCTATTGGGTGACTCTCTAAACGGGCAGAGGTTCGGTATAATTTTAGACAAGGTAGGCTGTCATGGCTCACTACATGTGGTTTAGGTTCTAGAGTAACGGTACCCGAACTATCGCTAGGACATCAATTCGAGAGGATACATTTCCTTAAGTCTATGTGGAGATGAAGATCTCACGGTGACAAAGGTACCGATGTATCCTGGAAGTGATCCACTATCCTGCACAGAGGCGATACCTCACGAAGGCATAGCTTCTCACTCCCACTTGAAATGGACGAAGCTCGGGTATAGAGCTCATGATATGCACAAAATTAGGGAAAGTTTTTTTTAAAATATTTTCTTAAAAAAATTGACAGAAAAAAGGATCACAAAATAAATTAAACCGGATTTATAGTTTCCACTCGTTAAGACAAAAAGTAATCGACTGGTGGCTCGACTCTAAAAAAAAAGTTCCCCAGCGGAGTCGCCAAGTTGTAACAACAGCCCCACGCCGTGATTGGCACTGAGTGCTTGACGAGTTTTTACAAAAAAAAAATATTTGGTTTTGGATGGAGTCGCTACCAATCTTTTTTTGATTTAGGTGAGATTGGATCATTTGAAAACCCGGTTACTTTAATAAAACCTAATTTTGGGCCTTAAGGGGGCAACACCAAAACGACCTCATTTTATAATAAAAAGTATATATATATATGCATATATAATAATAATAATATGTAAATACTATCCAAATAACAACAATAATAATAACAACAACAACAACGATAGTAATATATAATAATACTAATAATAATAATTCTATTATAGTAAAAACAATAATAATAATTTAATGTAATAATAATAGTAATAATAATATAAGTAATATCTAATAATATATAAATAATATGGTACTAAAATAAAAAGAAAAAAAGTGACTGAAATATATAAAGAATAAAACTATAGAAGGGGACAAAAATGAAAATAAAGTGCAAACTTGTGAGGATACGAAAGTTTACACACCAAAATAGCAATTTTCTTATTTTTATTTAGAAGCACGTGGATCCCCTCGGATCGGGTCTGCTATGCGCGAGTCGAGGCTAAAACGACGTCATTTTGGGCCTTAAGGGGGCAGCACCAAAACGACCTCGTTTTGGAAACCCCTTAAATAACCAATTTTAACCAAAAATATTCATTTCCCTTCAGATTTAAAAAAAGCAAGGTTTCTCTCTTAAAATTCTCTCAACCCTTCTACTGAGGGGTGGTCGATGTCCACGCTCTACCATGGACTGCCAGTGGCCGCCGCCGCCCTCGGCCGTGGGAAACTTCAAAGGCCGCGACTTTTTAGCACTCCTTGGCGCTCTGAGTTCAATTCCAAGGTCGGATTTTTTAACTGAAGCCCCTAAAAGCGCAGATCTGAGATGAAAAAATATCATGGTATATTTTCTTTTACCTTTTTTTGAATATATGTTTATATATTTTTTGGGTATTCAAACAAGAAATGTGAATTTTTGGAATTTTATTTCGAATATTCAAAAAGCCTTTTACACGAATCTTTCCCTCTTTTTTTCGTTCCAAAAAACCTCCCTTAAAAATGTTCATTATGGGTTTTTTTATAACCCAAAATACATTAAAATATTACATGCATATCTAAAATTTCCTTTTGATTTGTGTAGGTTTAAGAGGCGGCTTTGGGTGGTGGAGGGTGACGAAGCAATGGTCGGTCGGTGGTGTGACGTGTGGTGATGATGATGGAGCAGCCGGTGGTTGACGCGTGGCGGCCACGCTTGAGGGGGAGTTGTATGGCCGGCGACGGCGGGGATATTAGGGTATTAGTTTCGTTAGTTTCTAGGGTTAAGGGTATTTCGGGTATTATTGTAATGGGTTTATTTAATTGGGTAGGTGGGCTGGTATGTTTGGTAATTGGTTTGGGTTATGTTTTTTAATGTTTTAAAATGGGTTTAGTGGGTTGTATTTTTGTTTGGGTTGACATATGGACCCAGATGTAATTGGTTTAATGGGTTATCAGAATATGGGTTTGGATATAGATTTTGATATGGGTTTGGTTGAATTGTAGTGGGTTTGTATGTTGGGTAAAGGGCCCAGACAAAATGGGCTTCTACAACATGAAATGACAATTTTGTGAGTAAGTTGATTAGTAAAGGGCATTTTTGTAACACCCATTTCCCATATCCGTACACCGAGTACGAGTCATAAATGCTACAACTTCTTTAATCCAAAAATTAGGGTAATTTAAAATTTTCTGAAAACTTCCCAATGGTCACCCATCCAAAATTTCTCTAGGCCAAACACGCTTAACTTTATTTAAAATTGACTTGAATTATTTGTTTAAGTTCTAATCATAAATCAATTATCTTAGCATGCTACTCATCACTTAAGGTTATTCTTAACCTTGAATCTTTCAAGAAACGCCAATTATCTTGAAACTAGAATGAACTTTAAAGGCCAATCACACTCAAATAGGTTAAACAAGTATACATGCCACTATAAAAATCAAACCTTAATTAGGATGTCATTATTGTGATTACCTGTTGAGCTTTCCCATATTGATGCAATGCTCTTCTCACTTTCAACTTGATTTACCTACGTGTGTACAATCAAACACACGCTACGTACGAACATAGTGAGGCATAAGATGAGAACATATATAACATACTTTGTAATGCATGATACTTTCAAAAACATGATAATCATTAAATCATATGATCTATAATGCAGGAATATCTATGCCAGAAAGCATACTGTAATCATTCTATACTATATAAAAATATATAATCATTCTATGAAATCATATAGCCCAAGGTAAATATCAAGTGACTAATATACAAGTCGTGTACATTTTAGTACTATCCTTTCTATCGACACAATTAAGTATCGGGAACATATCAACACAACGAAGTGTTACGATCATATCAACACAATAAAGTGTTGCCACATCAACACAATGAAGTGTTGCAAACTATCGACGTTGTATACTGTCGACACAATGAAGTGCCAGATACAGTGTGACTCATATGGTATACCACTATATTGTCCAACTTAATATTATACTACCAAGGGCTAACTTAAAACAATTCCTGCAAAATGGCAAGCAACCCATATCCAATTTATATCATGTAAAACATATCATTTTAGAGTAGTTCATACTCCAATATGTTTTATACAATTCACATGATGCATGCCATTTAAAAACTATATAAGTAGCTTGTCGTATATATCATGCTATAAACCATTTGTAAGCATAAAGATATTCCATGATCTTTAAATCAGTAAAATAATTTATCATGCAAAACATATTATGCTATATAAAAAAATATGTACCTTTTAGGTTGACTTATCACAAGTCTTCCTATAAAAATGTATGTCAACAAACATACATTTAAATACATGTATCACTCACCTGGGCCATTTGTTACCATGCCTCACTAAATTCTACTCGATCTTTTCCTTTATAGAACCTCGAACCTTCTTTGATTCGACCTTGACTTCATTAATCACATGAATAAGATAAAATATTTGTTAGATTCAAATCTAACAATACCTTAAACACGTTGTCTAATGTAATCATTCGAATATAAAATTTCCAAATATTTTTCCTTTCTTCCTTGTATTGTTCAACAACTCATTATGGTCCCTAGTGACCAATTTGAACTTCCAATAATTCTTTTGAGCTTGCTAACTCACATTTAAATACAAAATGTTTCAAATTCCATTTTCCGACAGCTTGCGCTACCATCAAATATTTGCTTATACCGGACAAAATACATACCGGATCTTAATTTCCTTTATACTGGAAAAACTAGATTTGATAAAGGTTCTAACGATATAAGCCACATAAATTAATAAAATCTACAACAATTATGAAAATTCTTCAAACTCCCGTCACAACGCTGTTTTGACAGAAACTGCTCTGTAAATTTTCTGACATTCATTCGATTAAAAATTCATATCTTTTAACTCGAAACTCGAAATCAATTTCCGTTTGTTGGAAACAAAACTAGACGAACACATCTTTATAACGGTATAAATATCATCATCTAACCAGTTTTTTAGAATTTATGGTGATTTTTCAAAGTCACTGCCAAAATTCAATCTTCTTCATAGCTTTCTATAATAAACTTCTAATTTCTACTAACTTCTTATTTTTCTACTTATCAATTTAGTCCCATCACTTGCTTCAAACTACCAATTAATCATCTTCTTCATCAAATAATTATTCAAAATAATTCCCTCTAGTGTCATTTCTTTGCTCAAAATAGTCACTAAAATGCAAAGGTAAGGATTCAAACTTCTTAACTTTGCAATTTAGTCCTCAAATCAACACTACTACCTTAATTCGACTACTTTAACTAAAAATCAGATTTAATCCCCATCCAAGAATTCATTTCCTATTTGGTCACTTGATTTTGACAAATTGTCAAAATGGTCCCTAATTCAATTCAACATCGGTTTAGCATTCAAACATCAATTTTACATCTCCAACATTATTAATTACATAAATACACTCCAAATTCATAAAATTTAGATTCGGTCCCATAACTTTGAAGCTTGCCGAATTGGTCCATATAAGTTTTAACTTAGGGTTTTGCTTCCAAACAACAAATCAAGCTTACTAGATCATTAATCCAACTTCACAAACCCTAAGTTAGACTTTAATTCATAAACTCTAATCTTCTCCATACAAACCAAAATATGCACATTTTAAATCCTAACTCAATAACATGATTTTAACATCATATAAGCTTAATTCCAACTTAAATTCAACCATGGAATCATAAAATTTCAAAAGCCCCAATTTTGTTCATAAACCCTAATTTCCTTCTTATGTAAAATTCTCATCAATCAAGCATGTATTCCATGAATTAAGTACATCAAAAGATAGAGCTTGAAGAGTAGAACAACTTTGCAGTTCGAAAGATTCCCTTTTCTACCCATATTTTCAAAAATATGAAAGATGAATAAGGCTTCATCTTTTGCCTTTTAATTTTGAATTCCTCCAATTATGCCACTTGTATTCTATAAATAAATTTTAAATTCATTCAAATAGGGAAATTACAAAAGTGCCCTTTTATCCAACGGTTGAGATTGATTTTATCATCAATCAAGGGCCAAGATTTAATATTTAATTTTCTTCTTCCAAAAATAGCCCTTGTAACTTCAAATTATTCAAAATTGCCATCCCTGCCAAATGACCAATTTGCCTTCTAACTAGTCTTTATTTACTAGTTTGTTTCAAAATTGCCATTCCATTAAAATCTAACTAAATTAGTTCCTCCTCAACCGGCCACTATTCCATAAATATCATTTTATGATTTTCCATGGATTATGGAACAGCCTCTGAAATTTCAGTTCAATCTGATTTCCCGATATTCACAAAATACTTCTACTACGATTTTACCTTTACCGAGCTATCGAATCTATTCCGAAAATTCTATATTTCCATAATATTCCTTATATTATCATCCTTCATCCAATGGCCTAAATTTAATATGGAATTAATAGTTTACAAATTTTGCCCTTGTGATTTTCCAAAATTACGATCTTGCCATTTTTCATCTAACGGCTCATATTTAGCATGGAAAATGAACTTAAATCCAACATTTCATATTCTTCCAACACAAAGAAAATATCTTAGGCATGTAAAATGACATAATCAACCTTGGCTTATCATCTTTCAAAATATCCTAGATATTCAATTCGATCCGATTATCTGAATATTCTTTCGAACTTTATCTCTTTATAGCCAATAATACAAACTCCGTACAAAAAATTTGGGTAATACACAAAAACGTCATTTTGGGGGTAAACTATTCATTTACGGGGTTAAAATACACAACTTTTGAAAATTACACTTTGGTCCCTAAACTTTTCTAAAGTTTACACTTTAACCCTTAAACTTTCAAGATTTACATTTTGGCCACTAACCAAAAATTTGGGATATTACAATTTTGGTCATTTTTCCAAAAAGGGACATGGAGGAAATCTTGCGATTTCTTTTATGGATGAATAGTGGCTGATTAGAATCCAACTAAGTCTAGTTGGAATGTTACAAAATGACAAATTAGAAATATAAATCTAGTTGGAGGGTATTTTTGGAAAGTAGAATTTATTGAATTAAAAATTCATTTTAATGATACAAGTGTCTTAAATATATTAAATATGAAGGAATTATCAGCAAAAATACTCTCCAAAACGTCGGTGAAGAGAAAATAAGAGAAAATTTTTACAAGCTCGATTTAAGCCCCAAATCTCAATTTTCATGTAATCTTTCGAACTACAAAGTTGTTCTACTCTTCGAGCTCTATATTTTGATGTAAATAATTCATAGAATACTTGCTTGGTTGATGAGATTTGATATGAGGAAGAAATTAGGGTTTATGAACAAATTGGGGCTTTTATGATTTTATGAATCCATGGTTGATTTTAAGTTAGAATGTTTGTATGATGTTAGAATCATGTTATTGAGTTGGGATTTAAAACGTAAATATTTCAATTTGTATAGAGAAGATTAGTGCTTATGGATTCAAGTCCAACTTAGGGTTTGTGATGTTGGATTAATGATATAGTAAGCTTGATTTGTTGTTTGGAAGCAAAATCCTAAGTTAAATACATAGGGAACATTTCGAAAAGCTTCAAAAATTAAGGGACCATATCTAATTTTTATGAATTTGATGTGTATTTATATTATTAATGATGTTAGAGACATGGAAATGAAGTTAGAATGCTAAACCGACGATTAATCACATTAATGACCATTTTGACAAATTGTCAAACTTGAATGGTCTATTCTGAAAAGAGGATATGTAGAAGGAGTAAATATGATTTTTAGTTAAAATGATGGAATTAAGGTAGTAATGTTAGTAATTTGCAAAGTTAAGAAGCTTGAATCCTTATATTTGAAATTTGGTTACCACCTTGACAAAACAATAGAAGTTAGAGAAGTAAAGGTTTAAGCTTATTTTGATGATAGATGTAAAGAGAACATATGAATACAAGCTTTATTCTAGTCATTTGAAGTAAAGTGATGGGACTAAATTGACAAGTAGAGAAATAAGGAGAAGTTGGTGTAAATTAGAAGTTATTTATGGAAAGTTATGTTGGAATTTGAATTATGGCAGTAAGTTTAAAAAAATTCACCATAAATTCTACAAAAATGGTTAGATGATGATTTTTATACCGTTGTAAAGATTTGTTAGTCTAGTTTCGTTTCCAACAAACGGAAACTGATTTCGAGTTCTGAGTTAAAAGATATGAGTTTTTAATCGAATGAATGTAAAAAAAGATTACAAAGCAATTTCTGTCTGGACAACTCTGTGACATGAATGTAAGGAATTTTCATAATTTTTGTAGATTTTATTAATTTATGTGGTTTATACCGTTAGAACCGTTATCGAATCTAGTTTCTCTAGTATAAAGGAAATTAAGATCAAGTATGTATTCTGCCCTGTATAAGTAAATCTTTGAAGGTAGTGCAAGCTATCAGAAGATGGAATTTGAAACATTTTGTATTTAAATGTTAGTTAGCAAGCTCGGAAGAATTATTGGAAGTTCAAATTGGTCACTAAGGACCATAATGAGTTTTTGAACAGTACAAGGAAGAAAAGAAAAATATTTGGAAATTTTATATTCGAATGATTATATTAGACAACATGTTTAAGGTATTGTTAGATTTGAATCTAACAAATATTTTATTGTATTCATGTGATTAATGAAGTCAAGTCCGAAACAAAGAAGGTTCGAGATAATATGAAAGAAAGGATCGAACTAGGACTTAGGGAGGCATTGTGTTGGCCAAGGTGAGTGTTTTTTACCTATTTTATATATATGATATGAGGAAGACTTGAGATAAGTCGACCTTGATATTAATGAAAATGTATGTTGATCAAAGTTATGCAAATGACATGAAATATTAAATGGCATATGTGATACATTAATATGGCATAATAATTTATGTAAGATAAATCAGATTTTAGATATTGGGTATGAACTGCCTAATATCGACTTATATGATTTATATTGATGCTTTGAACATGGAATGTTGATTATAATGTTGATTTTGCCCAAGTACTATTGTGAAGTCTTTGGTATAATTGGATATCCATAGAGTCCTAACAGCTGCGTCATAGCACTACGGTGCAAGATAGACTCTTCGGGGTCGAGTTAGACTCTACGAAGTCAGTTCAAACACTGTGGTGTTACATAGCATAAAATGTGCGAGTATGAGGAGCAAAGGGCGTCCTCAAGTACGTACTCATCATTAGACGCTACGACGTTGTAGACACTACAATGTCGGTTATGGTGACTCGTGTACCAAAGTATCACATTATATTGTACTTCGGGCTATAATACATGAAATGCATTTATGCAGACAATTAAGTTAAAAATCTTAACGTATATTTGATTAATAAAATAAAAGTTTGATGATATGATATAAACTGCAATTGAGATTCGCTTGCCATTTTGCAAGAACTGTATTGCACTGTTACATGACAGAGGAATAACTTTGATAAGTCAGTTTTATATGATCCTATTTTTTTATTTAATATACACAACAATTTGTTTATTTATGTTATTTCTATACATTGAAATGCTTTATTTTAATTTATAGTTGCCTCACTAAGTGAATACTTAGCGTGTGCTATTTCACACGTAGGTTATTGGGAACTTACCAGAATAGCAGTCAAGCATGTTGATCAAGCTGCAATCTGACAAACATCAATAAGACATTCTAATTTATAATATTCTCTAGTGGGCATGTATCAATTTATTCGTTAGTTGTTTTAAATTTATAAGTTTGATTAATAGTCAGATAAATATAAATTATTTGTATGGTTAAAGAATTACTGGTAATGATATTTAATCGGGTAAAATTTTATTTATCGTTTTTCGCATAACGATTTTAAATTTAAGAAAGGGCCTAGGCAGTGTACCTAGTTTTCAGCTTGAGTTACATACTTATTTTAATAACTGACTAACATGTTTTATAAACCAATGCAGGGTCAAAACTAGCAATATGCAAATAGGCTACGAATACTTCAAAAGCCGATAAATGGTTATTTTATAAACTAGTTTATGTCAGATGTTTAAAAAAAATTACAAGTCTAGAACTCTGTTAAATAATATTGTGACATCCTTAATGTGTATTCATACTACGAGTATACGTTAAGGGTGTTACACATTCAATTGCATGATAGCTCAGGGGCACCAAGGATGATTAGTGGGATGAATGCAGCGAGACAACCATAAAAAATTATTGCATTTAAATTTAAGGGTCGTCGATGACAAATGAGCGAAAAGAATGACTCGGAGATCCAAAGACAAAGGTCAAAACGTCGATGATCTCGACCACCGCAGAAGGAGAAACAAAGGACCATCAAACCGAATTGTAAAAAAAAACACCAGAGCACCAGGGCGAGGAGAAAAAAATGAAGGGGGAAGAGAGAACAATGCTCTCCATAACCCCGTAACCCTAATTTATTCTCGCCGCAAAAGGCCCAGACCAAGATCATAATCGCCAAAAAAAGACATCTATCGAGTACGTCAACAAGGACGAAAGCCAGCCACTGCAAAACCTTAAATATTATATTTGTAAAAAATGAAAAATTCAAATACCAAATATTATAGTAACCCAAAAAGAAATATTAATCATGAACATGTGAAAAACTTGATTGGATGTAACTAGAATGGAATAACGATACACTTGGTTAAGACTTAAGTAACCATAGTTATGAGTTTTTAGTAAGAAAACCTACCAACCATGTACTTGAAAGCAAGTCATTTTGATTTTTGGTCTTATATTGGCTGCTCAGCTACCTAAAATGAGTGGATGATGTCCTCAGCGTTATATCTTATGTCACTCTCAAATACTTTTTTTTAATGTTTGGCGCCTAATGACCAAATGGGATTTATTGTTGAGTGGCAACTCAGTCATTTCATTGTTTTGTACAACCACCTACTTTTCTGCCTCAAGATTCATTATTTTCCTCCACCTCATCCCTTCCTACTTTCTTGACTCAAATTATGGTTTTGTCTCTCTATTCTGTTTAATTAAAAATTTAGTCTTATAATCTTTTTACATTGTTTAAATTATTCAAATCTTTCCGTATCCACATGTTGTAAGATAATACATATTTAAGCGTGTTTGAGCACATTTAGGGGTGTAAATGAACAAGCGTTTGACGAACCGTTCATATAACGTTCATTTATTAAACTAAATAAACGAGTATGAATAAAATTTTTATGTTCATTTAATAAACGAACAAACACGAACAAAGGTGTGTTCGATTCGTTTATGTTCACGAACAAGCTTGTTTATCGACTTGTTTATAAGCTTGTTTATATGATGAAAATGCTTGTGGATGTATCTAAATACTAGTTTTTGTTGTTGCTAAGGATGTTATATAAGTTCATGTTAAAATATAAGTTTTATTTTGTTGTTATTTATTTATTTACTTATTATTAATTTAGTTAACATTTATGAACATATAAACGAACATGTTTGCGAACGAATAAACGAACACTTTCGCGAACACTAAATAAATGAACATGAACACCTTCAAAAAATAAATAAACGAATAAGAACGCAATATTAAAAATTTAAATGAACACGAACCGGACATGAACACCTTTAAAAATAAACAAGCGAACACAAACATAGTCTTGTTCATTTAAGCTCAGTTCATTTACACCCCTAAACACATTTAATCTCTCTACTTTTATTATATCATCAGTAAATCCAAATAATTAGTATCGTTCACTATTCCGATCAAAATGTTTACTTGCTTTTTTAAAAAAAAAAACTTCAAACAAAAAAATACGTATGTCGAAAATGTGTTTTAAGATCAATTGAGATGTTGAATAATGAATTATACAAGTAAAAGGATCAAATAACGATAAATTATAGTATAACGATTAAATCTTAAATTTAAACATAATAAAATAATTAAAAAGTATGATTTGACCTCATATAAAAATAATGCTAGGATATAAATACTTAAATAATCTTAAAACTTATATGATACAAATAAATGTATCGAAACATGTAAAATATATTTTGATGATACTAAAACATACCTTTTGGGGGTTGGTGGTGGAATGGTATCATTTTCAGGTTTCAAGTTTCAACGATTGTTTGCCTAATTTTAAAATCTCCACCCAGACATGTTTTTACCAGTACCCTTTTATTATTAAATAAATAAACTAGACAAAAGATATTAGAAAATAATGCCCATATCTTAAATATAATAATAATGACGATGATGATGAGGTTTATTTATTAATTAATGTTAAAAAGATGGCAAAGCCTTACCAACCCTCACCAACTCAACCAAGGTTTTTATTGCCATTACTGTTGCAAACCAACGTTGGGAAAAAGGTCCGTTAGCTAAAAACTGAATTGTTTAGATGTCATCAAACACCCGTTTAAGCGTTAAAAAGGTAAGCAAACAAGTGTTGGAGGCCAAATCGATGACAGCTTGGCGTGAAAAGAAGGGACAAACAAAAGTTGAGGACCCTAACAACAACAAAAAACGGGGCTTAAGAGCACGAAGGCATGCAAAAGATTATGGAGTTTGTTTTACATAAATTAATAAATTCTTTTTAAGAATAAATAAACTATAAAGTTTTAAATTGACTTAAATATACATTTGGTACATGAATTAGAAAAATTTTCTCAAGTTGGCACATAAAGAATTTTTGATCTCAGGTTGATACTCGAATTAGGCACATTCTTCCAAATTGGTATCTAAAAACTTTTACTCTCAAGTTGGTACCTAAACTTTAATTTCATTCAATGTTTTGGTAATTTTCTAACAATTTTAATCTTAAAGCTTATACAATCTATCGATTTGATCATAATTCAAAATAATTTAATAAACTAAACTCTTCATATTTAAAAATTATATCAATTTAATCATTTTTACGATACTGTCAAACTAAACGAGTCTATTAGAGGGGGATATTTAGGCATTTAGAGTTAGATATTTTGAGATTTGGTGTTGTTTTAGAATTTTAGGGTTTTTAAAAAATAAATATTTTTATGATTTTTTAAAAATAAATTAAAGAAAGTAAGGTGATGGAAATTTTCTAACGACTATTGTTGGATTGAACTTAAAACGGTAACATAATGAAACATTAGAAATCTATTTTGATCAAAATAAAACTTCAGAGTACCTAATGCAAAAAAGAGGTATAGTTTGAACACTTATTTTTCAGTTAATTTTTATTTTTTGGTATAACTATCGGTGTTTTATCTATTTACCAACTAATTCGGATTAAGTATTGCATAGGTTCATAATGGGAGTAACTCTTCCAACACAACTTGCTTCGTTCACAACGTTAAATTTTAAACCTTGGACATTATTTAAGTGATAACGTCTCATGCCACAAGATCAACTGATAGTTCACTTAAACAAGGTCTGGAATTCGAATCCTGATACTGTGAGTGAACCAAAACAGATTGCTCCTGTAACACCCCGACCCGATCTAGATATGAAGTATTACATTTGGGTATTCCAAAACAGATCCATCAATTTTTTCATATAAAATCATGAGTTCGACGTTTCACAAAACATTCATTTTCATAAATCAACATAATTAAATAACATTAAACGAGTTTACAAAATAAGAGCTCCAATTAAAATACAATGTTTGACCAATTAATAGTAAATCAAATAAAGTTACAGGCTAGACTGTGGTAAGGTCCTATGAATACAATCAGTCCAAACTAAAACATCAAGTGCTTTAGCTCGAAGCTGGCTCAGTGCTGGGAAATTCCCTTTGATGTGCTCCTCCAAAAGAAACCTATCAACCTACGTACAAAATACCACAATTCCGCACGCTGAGCTAACAAAGCTCAGTGGTACATTTCTACTCTACCGCAATTCATGAATATCATAAAACAAGCATGCATGGTAATATAATTAAGAGTGCACAGAAAGGCTTCTCAACACTAAGGATCATCTTCTAGCCTACCCTAGCAAGAGTTCACAAATATGTCTCAAAGCACCCATAAAAATAATTAGTCTCACATGCCAGCCCCGGCTTACCATACTCGAGGTCACACAGCCTATCGAGTTTACTCGAGCTCACACAACCTACCGAGTTTATGCATTCCATACCCTGATCATATACCCCACGGGTAATATAGCCAACATCAAATATCCACACAGCAACATAAATAACATATATTCCCTAGGAAATGGCCAACGAAGCCCTACATTACTCGTGCTCACACAGCTGTCGGGTTACCCGTGATCACATAGCCTTCAAGTTAATAGATCGTATCCGGATCACCATAGCCACAGATACGTCCTAGACATACTTGGATCACCATAGTCACAGACACGTCCTAGACATACTTGGATCACCATAGCCACAAGCAGTCTTTACCTAAGGTTACTCAGCCAATCATGTTACTCGAGTTCACATAGTCCATCGAGTTATGTTTCCTTATCTAGTTCACCCTAGCCACAAATAGGTTCTAACCACATCCAGATCACATAGCAGTGGATACGTCAAATGTACTCGATCACACAGCCTGAAGTACACATCTCCTTATATAAGTGCCCTTGCACTGGCTCTAGGATACTCAGATTTCTAACCAAGACACATAAGATAATATATGCTCCATGAGCATCCATACATCTTACCAAGAGATAAGAAGCATTAAGCCAAAATATTGCAAATGCCCAAGGCATGTTTTCATTCGTTACCATAATTAATATATGTCCTTAAGCTCATTCATGACATTCTCATTAGATCATCTAATTATCTACAACAACTAATCCATATGGGTGTCCCTTCAGAACATAAGGACCCCAATCTCTAAACATCATCAACCGATCCACCATGGATCCTTATAGATTTTAATACGAGCAATCTACTCAGTAATTACTAAGCCATTAGCCATTTATTCCATGTGTGGGTTATAGACCTTGATTTCTCGATTTTAGAATTCATTTTATACCTTTAGAGACCTATTGGGCCTTTTACCTTAAATTATAGAACTCCCGAACGCAACCTCGAAATTCTTGGGCAGATTGCTCTGCGAGTATTGATACTCCTACATGGGTATCACTACAACCCTCTAGGTACCAGTACTTCTCCTCGAGTACCGATACTCGATTTAGGTTTAAAAGAATCTGATCAGCGTCTCGTACCTATATGCTAATCTCCGTATCGATACCAGTACTGATACACAAAGCCCCGTACTAATCCTTATACTATACTGATACTCCTCCAAATGTGTACCGATACACGAAAGCCTTCTTCAGGCAATAGAACAGTAGTACCGATACGCCTCTAGCGTACCAATACGCGAAAATGGCACTAGAATTCTCATCAACCATGGGGTATGAATACACGACCTGCTGTACCGGTACGTCCCTCACATAATGCCTCATTTCATACAAAGGCGTACTAATACAGACCACCCCTGTACCAGTATACAAGCCCAGATTTCAAACTCTAGAGCTTAGGATTTTAGCATCCCAGCCCTTAACCTGAATGGTTAAGTACCGAAACGTTCCTACATGTTATTTAAGGTATATTTGGTGGTTTTATACCAATTTTACACATCATCAACACTCAATCGATGATTTACCATTGAAGAGGCTTAAGCTTCTAAAAATCCAACTTAACACCCATAAATCATAAAACCAAGCAAGGCATTCATTTTATGTTGCTCATGAAATGTAGGAGTCAGAAATGTATTGACCTTAAAGCAACAATTCCCGGAATGAAGCTCTCCCTAAGCTTTTGCCACTTCTCCTCCTTGCTCCAAGCTTCAACTTCAATTTCCACCAACTTTGGGGATGTTCACCTTGAAAGATAGATCTTTTCTTGCTAAATAAACTTCTCTTGATCACAAATCTGAGATTTTCACTTTAAAATGACAAGCTTCCCTTTTTTACTTTGGGTTTGGGATAGAAATTTGAAGAAAAAGATAGATAGATAAATGAGGACAAGGGTAACTTCACCCCTCTTCCAAAATGGCAGCCCCTTAATGAGGCATCAACCTTTTCCCCCTTTTGAGGGTAAATTACCCAATTGTCCTCACATATCTTTCACTCCAACAAACCCAAAACCCAACATCTTAGCCCGACAAGGTCTAAATATTCAACCCAATGTCTTGGTCCAAGACCCAAGTCAACGCCCATCGTTGACTAAAAAATTTGGGTTGTTACAACTATTCTCTCTTACAAGAAATTTTATTCGCAAAATTTAAATAGAGCAAGAAGATGAAACCAAAATAGATATCATCTTTCTCGTAACGCATACAAGATCATCTCGATTTAAGAGAGTTCTCCCTCATCCTACCTTAGTCAAAACCATAACATTGAACAACTTGTTCTCAACATTTTCTCAAAAATTCTAGCGGCCCAAACACCACAACCATTAGCACCCAAAATGAATTGTAAAGCATGGCAACAACCAACCTCAAGTTATGCTATCCAAAAACCAATCTAAGGAAATTAACTCTGATAAAATCCACCTCGGATAACAATTATTTCTACTAGCATCCGTCAAACATACTCTGACTTAGACTTTTTCTAGGTTTTAAACATCGCACCATCTCCAAGATACATTGCCAAGAACACATCTATCTATCAACAATTCCCAGACAGACATTACAAGACATACAAAACCTTAACATTCGAACGCTACCATTAATCTACCTTGAACTAACGGCTTTTCCTCCTGACTCGACCAACCCAAGCGGGACTTAACACTTTACTTTATCCAAACCTTACAGCCCATATGAACGATAACTACTTTGATTCATGAGATTCCACCATTCACCTAATTAATTTTGAGAAATAACCATTGTTACTTATGAACTCTGACAAGCAACCCAACTCACCAAGCTATCTTATTGGGTTTAAACATCTTCTTCTAAACCAGTCAATTAATCTCAACTAACGATTATACAGAAACATATAACAATTCTTAAAAAATTTTAAATGGTCCCTTCGACAATATTCCTTTGCAACATAATATTACAAACATCCAGTCACTCATAATATAGCTGTTAAACCCACACTTTCGCTGGGCTACTCTGATATATTCCATGCTGCTTGCCTTACCTTAAGACACCCCCTCAAGATGGTGCACTAGCTAGCCCAACGTCTTCAAGGCCTGTCCATAAGCTTCAACTATCGCCTCGACCACGCTTATCACAACTTTACTTCACCTTCGCCATGGTTTCTTAACCTTGAACAAATACACGAAACATTTATTACTCTATGGCCAGGAATTCTCAACCCTCGCGTCTACAATGCAAGCTAAGAACATCTTGAAACATACATAACCTTCTTTGAGCTATCACTACGAAGCACAACTCCACCTTAGAAAGTTAAAGATTCTACACATCTAACACTAATAACTAGATATAAACAATCTAAAACATCATAACTTCTCTCTCGCAACTTACGACATACTTTACACTCTCAACAACCATCTACGGTAAAAAAATATCTAGCAAAAGATGTAATTCTAATTACCACGAAAAGAATCACCAAACCCAAGATTTACCAAGATACATATTATAACACCCTAAAGACTGGCCTAGTTGTAAATCAAATTTTGACAAACAGGAATCTAACATCGATAAGTCAAACCCTAGTGTTGGCTTTTGACCAAATGGTCAATTATGTGATATTTGGACACAATTAAGGCCAATTCATTGACTAAGGACCTCATTGCAAAGTTTGAAAGCTATCTTAGTGACCAATTATGAAAAATTGAAAGTTAGGGGTTAATTGTATGAAGTTTGAAAAGATAAAGGACCACCCTTGTAATTAACCCATTTTGAGGTAAGAGTCACCTCCTTGCTTGGTCATCCTCACGTGGGGAGTGTAAGACCTTGGATTAAGTTGTCATAGAGATGACACAAGGATGGACAAAAGCTATCCTAGCAATCATGTCATTTATCTAAATAAGTTAATAATTAAAAATAGGTTTCCTCAATAGAAGGGAAAGATATCGGTTTGAATAGGGAGCTTTAAGGAAGTGTTTTAAACTTTGTTTTCATTCTCTACCTTTAACTGAGGCTTCACTCCCATCATACCTTCATATTTCTCTTCAAAATTTAAGCAAGCACCTATCCATCTTCAACCTAAGCAAGCACCTCCATTGACGTCCTTGGAAAGCTTGAGTTTTCTTAAGTTTCATGTTACCAAATCATAGTTGTCTTGTGGGTAAGGCAAGAACCTCTATCAATTTTGAGATTCCATGGATAGCATTTGAGGAATTTCACGTAAAAAGTTTAGGGAAAATCCAAAATACCCTCCATGGCTTTTTAGCTCCCTCTTTTGTTAATTTCATAGCTAAAGTTTGCTATGAAGTTAGTAATGCCATTGAATCCATTGAAATCATTGTAATCGATTTCCTTTGATTTTTGTTTAGTTCAAGAAAGGAGATTAAGGCTCTATCATCTCCTCCAAGAGCTAGCAACAAAGGAATCATCATCAAAGAGCCAAGAAATCCTTAAAAGGGTAGGTGAGTATAGTTGAGTCATGGGGAAGGCTAGGTACTTTCCCTATGTCATTTTTCATTGTCTTTTACATTGACATGTATTTCTCCAAGCCATGTCTACATGGAACTTCATGGAAATCATGTATGGTAAGGTTGTTAAATTCATAACATTGAAAACATGATCATTGAACTCATTGATATGTCATTCAACATGGAACAAGTCATTGACCTTATGGAAAGTATCATGGACCCCTTGGAAATAATATATTTATCATTGAAATGAATATTGATTATTGAGTATGTGTATTGATCATTGAACTTGTCGTTAAATCATGGAATCATTGAACATTGGACTCGAATGGACATTGGATACAATTGGCATGCCATAGAATTCATGAGCTCATTGGTATGGGTGGACTTTGTCCTAGGCTACAACCTTTATTGGCGAGGATGAGAGATGTTTGTGACTTGGTCTTTGGCGAGGATGAGGGATACAACCATTCATTGATTTCATGAACTTGGCAAGGAGGTGGAATTCGAGTATCCATTATCACATATCGATCCAAGGGATTAAAGTGTTAATTAAATATGAATTGTATGGATTTCTAAAAGTTCATGGATATATTGTTACTTGAGATGCATATTCATTGATCACATGTTAGCATGCTATTAATATTGTCAACATGTGCATTTTATTCACTTTATGGTTATTTGACTACCTCACTAGGCAATTAATGCCTAATACATCTCATCTTCCATGCATTTCAGGTGGTTCGTATTAAAGCTCAAGGATCGAGATAGATGAAGATTTTGCAAGTCATTAAGCCATTTTTGTAATGTACTTATAGCCCTTAAACTCCTAGCTTGGTGGCATAGATCTCTATAAGTCCTAAATGCCTTTTTTTGTGCAATATGGTTTAGGCATTTTGATATGTATGAAAATACTTAAAATGAACCTATAAGTGTTGGTAGTAAGTGACTAAAATGGAACCTATGGTATGTTACATGTGAAACATGGTAAATGGATTCAGACTGCTCTAAAAATTGACAAGTACCAAGATTAAGTTGTTTCTAGGTTGCTTGTAAAATTTCATAGACTTCGGACCACGTTTAATAGGTCAAAATACTATTAAACCAAACAAAAGATGGCATTACATGTCCTACTGTACCGATACGGGTGATGGCGTATCGATACGGGTTTATGTTTCTAGAAACATATTAAAGAGGGCACACAGATACGGGTTGTTGGTGTATTGGTACGATAATTAGCTACTGGAAAATCACTGTAGCACCATATCGATCCCGTATCGATACATGTAGTTGACTTTGAAAGCGTTGATCATACGTACTGATATGGCCCAAGGTTGTTTCGGTACGTCTGGTCGGTTCTGTAATCTGTTTAAAATGAATTATGCATAGCGTATCAATACAGTTTGGGCACGTATCGATATGGGTCCAAAGAAGCCAACGGTAATAACAGTTAGTGTTAGGCGTACCGATACACCTTAACGTGTATCGTACGGGTCTTAGTCTCTACAAAATTTGGGAATCAGTATTGCCTTAGTGTATCGATACAGTCATTTGGCGTATCGATACCCCTATCCTAAAATTTTGGAAATTGAACTGAATAATCTTTGGAAATTATTGTTTAACCCCCTTAAGGTTGCAAGAAGTTTAAAATAGATCCGACCAATAATACCTTGCTTTAACATGTTCTTAAAATTTTATTATTATTTAAATAAGTGTTCTTTCGATCACCGCTATTATTCCGGTAACGCTTTTCGACCTGGTCCTCTACCAGACCGGGAATAGGGCGTTACATTTATGGTATCAGAGCTAGAGTTTAGTGATTTTAGGACTAAACCTGGACTCATCATGTGTATTGCATTATTTATGCCACCTAGGAGTTGTTATTGTATATTGTGACTTGCAACTGACTCGGTCTTCTTTTCTTTTATAGTTTAGAATGTCAAACTCACACGAAGCCCACATTGATCTGAATCATGTTACGGGATCCTTGACTCATGGTGAAAAAGTAAGGGGAGACTCTTTAAATCTCCAACCACCGCAGTATGAGGAATTAAACACCGACCCACCGATCCAGGCTGCTCAAGTTGAATGCTTTAAGAACATGGATGATATATTTAAGCAATACATGACTTCTATAAGAGCCAAGCAGACTGCACAAACCTTTACGGCTGCTACCCGACACCTAGAGCTTCTATCGACAAGTTAGCCTAGTATCGGGCTTACACTTTCTACGGAAAGAGTACTGATGATCCTGAGGTTGCTGGATAATGGCTTGACAGCACCTTGAAAATCTTGACTAAGAAACTCGAATGCTCGGATGAGCATAAACTCAAATTTATGTTGACCTTGATTGCTGACGAGGCACAACATTGGTGGGAGACTACTACTCTCACAATCCCTGAAGAAGCTGTGACATGTGACTTATTCCTTCGAGAGTTTCGCAAGAAATACATTAGTGAATTATATCTGGCGGAGAGACAGAGCATCTTTCTGCACTTAAAGCAAGGAGAAAAACCCGTGGAGTAGTATATCTATGATTTTTACAAGTACTGCAAGTATAGAGCTGAATATATTAAGGAGGAAGAAAAATGCAGAATATTTATTGCTGGACTTAATGATGATCTACGTCCTTTGTTTACCGCTTTGGGCATCACGAATTTTTATGAGCTCATTAATTGAGCTATTGCCATTGAGGCTACCGAGAGGCATTTGAAGTCCAGCGGACAGTCTCGACCTGATGAGAGGCCCTAGTTCAATTCTCGTCCTCCCTTACCTTTCGAAAAGGGAAGATAACAATGATCAAGGCAACAAACTCACCGATAGCCTTCTCAGTCTGGTGATTTATCAAAGCCTTAGTTTGTATCTCAGTCAATTGCAAGAACTACTTCATTAGAAGGCACTGGAGGCTCGAGAAAAGAGACATAGTATCCCATCTGCAGCTATTGTCAGAAAAGGCATCCTTCTGGTGAATAGCTAAAGAAATCTGGATCTTGTTATTTCTATGGTGAACAAGGCCATTTCATTATGGATTGCCCTGAGAATCCATCTAGGAATACTGCTACACTAGTGAACCCTTCGTCACTTGCCCAATCTTTTAAGGGTAAGAGACCAAGACTTGTTGCATCAAGAACCATCGAAAAGTTCTGGGGCTCCAATAGTGCATCTAACCACGTGAATTCTAAGGCTTCTGTCCAGATGTATCATGTGTGGAGCAAGGAGGAGGAGGAGGATCCAGATATCATTACAGGCACCATTGAGTTATTTTCTCATCTCATTTATGCATTGATAGATCCTAGATCCGCTCACTCTTTCATTAGCAATGTGTTAATCAAGAAATTCAAGTTACCCTTCGAACCATTGATGTCCAAGATCCATGAAACAAATCCATTAGGTGATAGTGTTACCATCGGTTCAATATGTAAGAATTGCCCCTTGACAATTCAAGGAATTCTTTTTCTGCCAATTTGATGACGCTTCCGATCCATGAATTTGATGTCATCCTAGGACTTGATTGGCTTAGGGAGCATCAAGCCGGGGTAGATTGTAGCAAGAAGAAGTTGTACCTCTGAGGTCTTGGCAAAGAAAGTATAACCCTCATCGTTAATCAAACTAAGAATCATTCTTTAAATACCATCATAGATATACCTCAATTGCAAGACATTGACATAGTGAGAGAGTTTTATGATGTCTTTCCTGATGAATTGTTGGGTTTACCACCCACTCGTGAAGTGGAATTTGGAATTGAGTTGCAACCTGAAACCACTCCGGTTTCTATTGCACCATATAGAATGGCCCCTATTGAACTTAAGGAACTCAAGGCTCAAATCCAAGAACTTCTTGATAAAGGCTTTATCCGACTGAGTTCTTCACCATTGGAAGCTTCGGTCCTCTTTGTTAAAACGAAAGCTGATTCTATGATTCTATGTATTGACTACCGTTAGTTAAACAAAGTAACCATAAAGAATAAGTACCCACTTCCAAGAATAGATGATCTCTTCGATCAACTCAAGGATGCTTCTGTGTTATCCAAGATTGATTTGAGGTCTGGGTATTACCAAATGAAGGTGAAGGATTGTGACATGCCTAAAATAGCTTTTCGTACAAGATACGACCACTACGTATTCTTGGTGATGCCCTTTGGGCTAACCAATACACCGACAGCTTTCATGGACCTCATGAATCGGGTTTTTCGACCCTATCTTGATAAGTTCATAGTGGTATTCATCGATGACATCTTGATTTATTCTAAGAACCAAGCTGAGCATCAAGAGTACTTACATATTGTGCTTCAAACCCTCCGGGAAAAGCAACTCTATGCTAAGTTCAGCAAATGTGAGAATGGACTTCAGTCTGCCTAAGTTACCAGACTTGTATATTCGAGAAATAATCAGATTACATGGTGTACCTAAGTCCATCATCTCTGATCAAAACCCACGGTTCGTATCTTGATTTTGGAGAATAATGCAGGAAGCTTTGGGAACCAAGGTAAATCTCAGAACTGCCTTCCCCTCAGTATAACGGTCAGTCCGAAAGGGTAATTGAGGTTTTGGAGGACATGCTACGAGCATGTATCATTGACTTTGAAGGAACTTGGGAGAAATCCTTACCACTCATTGAGTTTGCTTATAACAATAGTTATCAAGCATCGATCCAAATGACCCCTTATGAGGCATTGTATGGTAGGAGATTCTGTACTCCCTTTTGTTGGTTTGAACTCGGTGAAGGCAAAATGTTAAGCTCTGACTTACTTCGAGAAACTGAAGAAAACGGACAGCCATCATCTATGATCATCTTAAGGCTACATTTGACTGATAGAAGACCTATGCAGATCTCCAAAGAAGAGATGTCCAGTATTCTGTGGGTGAGCAAACCTTCCTAAAAGTGTCCCCATGGAAGAAAATTCTCAGGTTTGGCAAGAAAAGAAAACTAAATCCTCAATTCATAGGACCTTTTGAATTCATAGAAAAAGTTTGCCCCGTGGCTTATTGGCTATGATTACCCCCAAAATTGAATAGACTTCATGATGTTTTCCATGTATCGATGCTCCGTAAGTATTGGTCTTATCCATCGCATGTTCTTGAACCTGAGTCTGTGGAGATTCAACCAAACCTTTCCTACGAAGAAGAACTGATGCAGATCATTGCAAGGGAAGCCAAGAGACTTCGAAATAGAACAATTCTTTTGGTTAAGGTTCTTTGGAGGAATCATAAGGTGGAAGAAGCCACGTGGGAACCGGAGAAAACAATGAAAGAGCAATATCCTCACCTTTTTCATTCGGGTAAAATTTGAAGATGATTTTTTTCTTAAGGGAGAAAAGTTGTAACACCCCAAAAACCGGCCTAGTTGTAAATCAGATTCCGACAAACAAAAATCTAACATCAATAAGTCAAACAATAGTGTTGACTTTTGACCAAATGGTCAATTATGTGATCTTTGGACACAATTAAGGCCTATTCATTGACTAAGGACCTTATTGCAAATTTTGAAAGCTAGCTTAGTGACCAATTGCAAAAAATTGAAAGTTAGGGGTTTATTGTATGAAGTTTGAAAAGATAAAAGACCACCATTGTAATTAACCCATTTTGAGGTGTGAGTCACCTCCTTGCTTGGCCATCTTCACGTGGGGAGTGTAAGACCTTGGATTAACTTGTCATAGAGATGACATAAGGATGGCCCAAAGCTATCCTAGCAATCATATCCTTTATCTAAATAAGTTAATAATTAAAAATAGGTTTCCTCAATAGAAGGGAAATATATCGTTTTGAATAGGGAGCTTTAAGGAAGTGTTTTAAACTTTGTTTTAATTCTCTACCTTTAACTGAGGCTTCACTCTCAACATACCTTCATCTTTCTCTTCAAAATTTAAGCAAGCACCTCTCCATCTTCAACCTAAGAAAGCACCTATATTGACATCCTTGGAAAGCTTAAGTTTTCTCAAGTTTCTTGTTACAAAATCATAGCTCTCTTGTGGGTAAGGCAAGGCCCTCTATCAATTTTAAGATTTCATGGATAGTTGTTGAGGAATTTCACATGGAAATTTTAGGGAAAATCCAAAATACCCTCCATGGTTTCCTAGATCTCTCTTTTGTTAATTTCATAGCTAAATTGTGCTATGAAGTTAGTAAATGCCATTGAAATCATTGTAATCGATTTCCTTTTATTTTTGTCTAGTTCATGAAAGGGAGATTGAGGCTCCATCATCTCCTCCAAGAGCTAGCAACAAAAGAATCATCATTAAAGAGCCAAGAAATCCTTAAAATGGCTAGGTTAGTGTAGTTGAGTCATGAAATTGGCTAGGTACTTTCCCTATGTCATTTTTCATTGTCTTTTACATTAACAAGTATTTCTCCAAGCCACGACTACATGGAACTTCATGGAAATCAAGAATGGTAAGGTTGGTAAGTTCATAACATTGAAAACATGATTATTGAACTCATTGATATGCCATTGAACATGGAACAAGTCATTGACCTCATGGAAAGTATCATAGACCCCTTGTAAATAATACATTTATCATTGAAATGAGCATTGATTATTGAGTATGTGCATTGATCATTGAACTTGTCATTGAATCATGGAATCATTGCAGTTTGGACTCGAATGGACATTGGATACATTTGACATGCCATAGAATTCATGAGCTCAATGGTCGGGTGGACTTTGGTCCTAAGCTACGACCTTTATTGGCGAAGATAAGGGATGTTTGTAACTTGGTCTTTGGCGAGAAGGAGGGATACAACCATTCATTGATTTTATGGACTTGGCGAGGAGGTGGAATTCGAGTATCCATTATAACATATCGATCCAAGGGATTAAAGTGTTAATTAAATATGAATTCAATGGATTTCTAAAAGTTATTAAGCCATTTTTTGTAACGTACTTATAGCCCTTAAACTCCTAGCTTGGTGGCATAGATCTCTATAAGTCATAAATGCCCTTTTGTTGTGCAATATGGTTTGAGCATTTTGATATGTATGAAAAGACTTAGAATGAACCTATAAGTGTTGGTAGTAAGTGACTAAAATGGCACCTATGGTATGTTATATGTGAAACATGGTAAATGGATTCATAATGCTATAAAAATTAACATGCATCAAGATTAAGTTATTTCTAGGTTGCCTGTAAAATTTCATAGACTTTGGACCATGTTTGATAGGTCAAAATACTATTAAACCAGACTAAAAATGACATTACATGTCATGTTATATCGATTTGGGTGATAGTGTAACGATACAGATTTATGTTTCTGGAAATAGATTAAAGAGGGAGTACTGATATAGGTTGGTGGCATATCGGTACGGTAATTAGCTACTAGAAAATCACTTTATCACCGTATATCGATACGGGTTGTTGACTTTGAAAGCATTGACCACATGTACCGATATGGCCCAGAGGTGTTTCAGTACGGCTAGTCGGTTCTGTAATATGTTTAAAATGAATCATGCATAGCGTATCGATACAGTTTGGGCACGTATTGATATGTGTCCAAGGATGCTAACGGTAATAACGGTTAGTGTTAGGTATACCGATATGCCTTAATGTGTATTGGTACGGGCCATAGTCTTTGGAAAATTTGGGAATCAGTATTGCCTTAGCATATCGATACAGTCATTTGGCGTATCGATACCCTTATCCTAAAATTTGGGAAATTGAACTGAATAATCATTGGAAATTGTTGTTTAACCCCCTTAAGGTTGCAAGAAGTTTAAAATAGATCCGATCAATAATACATTGCATTAACATGTTCTTAAAATTCTAAAAATTGTATTGTTATTTAAATAAGTGTTCTTCCGATCACCGATATTGTTCCAGTAACGCTTTTTGACCCAGTTCTCTACCAGACCGGGAATGAGGTGTTACACACATTCACAAGAACCAACCAATTACACATTTGAAAAGTTAAGCGGCTATCAAAAATAACTAGAATCAAAACAGAACTTAATTACCTAACATATCCTCAATCGTAACGCTGTCATCCCTAGTCTAAGCAGCAGGCCATCTAGCAACGCTTCGCACGTCAACCCTAGCGGTAGACCTCACAGGAATTCTACCTCGATAACCTGATGGTGCCCTAGCTCCACCTCTAGCAAAACTCTGACAATGTTAGGAAGTATCCAACCTCTAAGACTGAGCCAGTGTGTCCTCATCCATAATTGGGCAGTCCTTTATCGTATGTCCTAGTGCCCGACACCTATAGCAAACCCTCCAAAGCAAAAAGCACACCCCAATATGATATCAGCCGCAATGCTCGAATGTTGGTGAATGTGACACTCTATCATAACCAGCAATACTCATTTTTTATAGCAGAAATCAAAGAGCCCCTACAGACTCTTGATCTAGATCCTAAATTAACTCTCGGTAGTTTGTCTAAAATAATCCTTTTTGAATCCTTCAAACCACACAACCTCCCTTCTGGAACTTGAGAAGAACCTATAACATCCTGGGTCCCTACAGCATGGCCTTTAGAGTCTTCAAACTGACTAGATGTCGAACCCTAAAGTCACTCAAGTGCCTTCACACTATTGGCTAACTCGGAGAATGTCCTAAGAGGACCCCCTATTACATGCAACTGAGGGTGAACTTTCAATCCATATCTGAACCTCTTACACCTCAACTCTTCGATGGCAACCAACTCCGGGGCATAACTGCTCAATCGCAGAAAATCTTGCTCATACTCAAACATTGTCCGATCCCCCTAAACCATATACAAGAACTGATCACTGAACTCATCCATGAAGGTATCCCATGTAGGAAGTGAAGGTTATAGATCTAACTTAATGATCTTCTACCATTCGTGTGCATTGCCCTTAAGAAGGGAGACAATGTAATCAAGATTATCCTTTGGGCTTCCTCTTATTTTTCTCAAAATTCTCTGTGTATCGCGCAACCATTGATCAACCTTCATTGGGTCATCCTCACCCAAACCCTTGAAATTCTTAGGTCCAAAGCGTTGAAGCTTCTCAACAGAGATCTTGCGAGGCATCTCAAATTGCCGCATAATAGCTTGTACCACTTGTAAGAGGGCAAAGGTAAGATCACAAAAATGACTTTCCTCTCCATTATTGGTTTCCCCTTACATCAACTCTTTTTTGAAATGCAAGGAAACAAGGTGGCACATCAGGATTCCCAACCTTATAAAGTACAACTAAAATTTAGGGACTTGTATTCACTAGACACCTTGCCATGACCTCGATACCACCATAGGGTTTCCTAGAACCGACTAAACCTATGCTCTGATAACACTAAATATAACACCCCGATCTTAATACAGATCCAAAGTATTACATTCGAGTATCCCAAAACTGACCCATCAAAATTTTCATTTAAAATTATGAGTCAAATTTTCACAAAATATTCATTTCTATAAATCCACATAATTAAATAACATTAAATGAGTTTACAAAATAAGAGCTCTAATTAAAATACATCGTTTGACCAAGTAATAGTAAATCAAATAAAGTTACAGACTCGACTATGGTAAGGTCCTATGAATACTATCAGTCCAAACTAAAACATCAATTAATGACTTCAAAGTTGGCTCGGTGCTGGGAAATCCCCTTCAATGTGCTTCTCCAAAAGAAACCTGTCAACCTACGCACGGAAAAACCACAATTCTATGCGCTAAGCTAACAAAGCTCAGTGGTATATTTCTACTCTACCGCAATTCATGAATATCATAAAACAAGCATGCATGGTAATATAATTAAGAGTGCACAAAAAGGCTTCTCAACACCAAGGATCATCTTCTAGCCTACCCTGGATAGAGTTCACAAGTATGTCTCAAGGCACCCATAAAAATAATTAGTCTCACATGCCAGCCTAGGCTTACCATACTCGAGGTCATACAGCCTATCCAGTTTACTCAAGCTCACACAGCCTACCGAGTTTACGCATTCCATACCCTGATCACATAGCCTACGAGTAATATAGCCAACATCAAATATCCACACAGTAACATAAATAACATACATTCCCTAAGAAATAGCCAACGAAGCCCTACAATACCCGTGCTCACACAGCCGTCGGGTTACCCGTGATCACATAGCCATTGAGTTAATGGACCATATCCAGATCACCATAGCCATAGATACGTCCTAGACATACTTGGATCACCATAGTCACAAATACGTCCTATACATACTTGGATCACCATAGCTACAAGCAGTCTTTACTTGAGGTCACTCAACCAATCAGGTTACTCAAGTTCACATAGCATATCGAGTTATGTTTCTTTATCCAGTTTAGCATAGCCACAAATAGGTTCTAACCGCATCCAGATCACATAGCCCGTGGTTACGTCAGATGTACTCAATTACACAACCTAAAGTACACATCCTCTTATATAAGTGCCCTTGCACTGACTCTAGGATATCCGGATGCCTAACCAAGACATGTAAGATAACATATGCTCCCCAAGCATCCATATATCTCACCAAGGGATAAGAAGCATTAAACCAAAACATTACAAATACCCCAAGGCATATTTCCATTCGTTACCATAATTAATATATGTCCTTAAGCTTATTCACGACATTCTCATTAGATCATCTAATTATCTGCAGCAACTAATCCATATGGGTGTCCCTTCAGCACACAACAAGAACCTCAATCTCCATACAACATCAACCGATCCACCATACATCCTTATGGATTATTAATACGAGCAATCTATTTAACAATTACTAAGCCATTAGTCATTTATTCCACATGTGGGTTGTAAACCCTGATTTCTCAGTTTTAGATTTCATTTTAGACCTTTGGAAACCTATTGGGTCCTTTATCTCGAATTATAGAACTCCCGAACGCAACCTTGAAATTATTGGGCAGATTGCTCTGTTAGTAACGATACTCCCATATGGGTATCGATACACCACTCTAGGTACCGGTACTTCTCCCTGAGTACCGATAATCAATTTAGGTTTAAAAGAATCTAATCAACATCTCGTACTAGTATGCCAATCTTCATATCGATACTTAGTACCTATATGTGAAGCCTCGCATCGATCCCTATATTGTACCGGTACTCCTCCAAATACATACCAATACACGAAAGCCTTTTTCAGGCAATAGAATAGTAGTACCGATACACCCCTAGTGTATTGGTATGCAAAAATGCCACTAGAATTCTCATCAAGCATAGGGTACCGATACGCAACTTGTTGTACTGGTACGCCCCTCACATAACGCCCCTCTTTCATATAAAGGCATACTGATATAGACCACCCCTATACCGGTACGCGAGCTCAGGTTTCAAACTCTATAGCTCGAGATTTCACCATCCCAGCCCTTAACCTAAATAGTTAAGCCCCTAAATATTTCTACATGTTATTTAAGGTATATTTTGTGGTTTTCTACCAATTTTACACATTATCAACACCCAATCTATGATTTAATATTGAAAAGGATCAAGCTTCTAAAAACCTACTTAACACCCATAAATCATAAAACCAAGCAAGGCATTCATTTTGTGATGCTCATGAAATGTAGGAGTCAGAATATACCGACCTTAAAGCAATAATTCCCGGAATGAAGCTCTCCTCAAGATTTTGCCACTTGTCCTCCTTGCTCCAAGCTTCAACTCTAATTTCTACTAACTTTGGTATGTTCACCTTGAAAGATAGATCCTTACTTGCTGAGTAAACTTTCCTTGATCACAAATCTGAGATTCCCACTCTAAAATGACAAGCTTCCCTTTTTTACTTTGGGTTTAGGATGGAAATTTGAAGAAGAAGATAGAGAGAGGGATAGGGACAAGGGTAACTTCACCCTTCTTCCAAAATGGCATCCCCTTAATGAGGCATCAGGCTTTTCCCCTTTTACGGGTAGATTACCCAATTACCCTCGCATATCTTTCACTCTAACAAACCTTAAACCCAACATCTCAGCTCGATAAGGTCTAAAAATTCGACCTAACATCTTTGTCCAAGGCCCAAGTCAATGGCCATCGTTGACTCAAAAATCTGGGTCGTTACAGCTTTGGTACATAGTTGATTACATCAGTAAACAACCATCAACTAAGCGGGGATCTATCTTTCTATGACCATAGGTAGAATCAGAATAAAAAACTAGCTTCGTGAAGATCTCTATACGAGCACCAAATGACCGCTAAGGTATGCTAAAATCATGCCAAAATGACAGATAAAACGAACCAAAAAAAGCAAAGAAAAAGTGTACCATAAAGATAGAGGGAATGCGTGCCACAAAGGCAGAGATTCTTATTAAAAATATGAAAAGAACAAGAAAATAATAAACCTCAATGGTTGGCAACCAATACTAAAATTAACTACCGACCATCGGCCAAAGAAACAAATGAAATGAGGCTACGGCGTTAGGATAGGGCAGAGAAAATTAGGTTAATTAATTGGTTATAAATTTAAGCATATGTAGTCGCTTTCATTTATTTTTCATTGAAAAACTAGTGGTGGCCCATCATATAATATTATTAGTAGAGGTGGCAAGCGGGTTGTTTGGTTCAGGTCAGGTTCGATTTTGACTATATTTGATTTTGGTTTAGTTAATTGGTTAGATCTAGTCTGGTTCGGTTTTAATTTGGGTCTATAATGATTCGGTTGGGTTGGGTCACATCGGTTCGGTTGCTTTTTGAGTCGATTGATATCAGGTCGATTGATTTCAGGTCGATTGATTTTAGATCGGGTCAAGATCAGTTCAATAGGTGATCGATATGTTTCAGTCGGGTTTTTAGGCCGAATCTATTTTTTACACCCATATATGGCATAATAGAGCCTAGGGCTGAGCATAGTTAACCGCAAAACGAAAACTGATCCGAGGCGTTTGGACGGTTTATGGTTCACAAGTTTACAAACCGTGGTTAACCGAATCGAATCGAATCGAACTGAATTGAATTTTTTATTTAATTTATAATTATTTTTATAATGTAAAAATAAGTATTTTATACTTACAATAATATAGATCAATTTTTAATTATTATTATTTACTTAAAAAAATTAAGTTTTTAATAAATATTTATAAAAAATACTTTAAAACTCTAACTTTTTAATGTTTAAAAGTCATCAAATAAAACTATTTTGTCAAAAAAATACAAAATTTCAAAAACTAACGTTAATATGGAAAAACCGAAAACCGAAGTTAACCGAACCGAAAATCGATGGTTACTAAAATAGCTTACCGAATTAAATCGAAACCGAACCATATACACCCCTAATAGAGCCAGTAAATTTGACTTTTTTGTGAGTTGTGCGATAGTTCACATCAAATCTTTCTTTTCTTTATTTCGGGTTGTCTTCGGTTCGGTTTGCTTTCGGTTGGGATGAAATCGATTCGAGTCTATTCGGTTCTCTTGAAAAGTTGTTCGGGTCCATTCAGTTCGGTTGAAAATTAGATTGAGTCCATATCGGTCCAACTAAAAACCGGGTTGATTTTGATTCGATTTGTTTTGAGTTTCAGATCAAGTTCGAATCATCATGTTTGAGTCGATATCAAATTTCGGATCGGGTAAAATCGATTCGGGTTTCAGGTTAGTTTTCCACCTCTAATTATTAGCGGGGTATCAACATGTAGTCCACACCAAGAAAATGTCGACATCAAATGTTGTCGTCCTTACTCCCACCTAGTACTACTTTGTGTTGCTAATAATTTCTGTTTTATTAATTATTTTCTGTTTTATTTAGACTTGTGTTGGGTAAATAATTTAACTTTTATATATTTAGATTAAAGGTTTAATGATATTTTTAGTTCTTAAACTTTTAAAAATACTTATTTTAGTTTATTTTAAATTCATTTTTTCTGACCTTTAAATTTTTCTTCTAAAAGTAACAATTTAGTCACTCAATTATAGGTTTGAAAATAAACATATCAATTAAAATTTTGTGAGAAAAAGGTCATTATATCATTAAAATTGAAACGAATTGATATAATAACAATTTTATTCCCTAAAACTTATGTATTCGATTAATTTGGTCTTAATTCGAAATAATTCAATAAACTTAACCCTTCATATTTAAAAATTTTCACACCCCACCATCCTAACACACCCTCCGACTACTTACCATACCCCATTGTTATTGTCCATCAGTCTGATAATCAATAGATGTGATAGCTCTACAGATACAAACGTTCACTATTGGATAGTTGACCGACTGATAGAATAGACTCATTATGACATTAACGATGTCTTCTAGTACACACAGTCAATTTACTAATGAAATTTTAAATATAAATGGCTATGTTTATTGAATTATTTTGAATCATGACAAAATTAATAGAATACATAAGTTTTGAAGACTAAAATTATTATTATACTAAGCTATTGTTTCAATTTTAATGACAAAGTAACTTGTTTGTCACAAAATTTTGATTTTCCCCACAAAACAAAGAGAATTTGCATTATTACTCAACAACATACATATGCACAAACGAATCAAATTAAATCATGCCCAGAAAGTTTACTGAGAAGGCATATAATACCCCTCAAACATATCCAGGCTCAAAACAAAACAAAATTTAAGAATATCCTAGACATATGGAGTAATCTCCCAACCCCTACATCCAACTTCCATTTGAATTCCAGCTAAAAAAATCTTTAAATCCATATCCACCACCACACTAGTCATGTTGTTTGAAGCAACAACTTTTAAATTTCTAACGAGAATTGCCTCTGCAACCAACACATCATCAGCTTTAGAGTTTCTATCAACCCATTCCACCAGCATTTCCCTGTCATTTTTGACTAACACGCCAAAAGCTGCACTTCCATTTTCCTTAAAACGTCAATCACAATTAATTTTAAACCATCCAGACCTTGATGTAACACCCTCGACCCAGATGTCACATTTGAACCTCAAGCCCAAACCAATGTCATAAAATTTTTGCAACTAGATTTAGCCCAAATCACAGTCATTCATAAAATCCATTAAGTTTGATTATTTCAAAGTAGATAAACCTGTTAAAATGTTACATGGGAGATTTATTTAAAATAGACAATTAAAAACATTCGACTCACAAGTTAAAATACCAAAATAAGAGTTACAATACAAGTATAAGGTCCTACAAATACATGGCCCACTATAATCTAAGTATTGTACTCGGACATAAGTCATTGCTGAAGTGCTACTCTGATGGTACTCTGACGATGCACGTCAACCTACTAACCTGCGAGCAGAAACAATAATTCTAAATGTTGAGCTAACGAAGCTTAGTGGATACACTTTCATTCAACCATGCTTCATGAAAATAATAAATATGAGCATGTAGCTAAAAGAATGACATCATGGCAGAATATAACAATATTAGCACTACCTCTAGCTGCCTAAACACATAATAATCAATGGGAAAACATTAACCTCACACAAAACATAACACATCATCCAACAAACCTGGAGTGAGGCCTAATGCCACACAGCTTCGGGAATGTACACTCTCGTGTTGGCCCGGTGCTAAATAGCTTTAAAAACGTACACCCATGCTCTGAATCTCTCGTCAAGCATATTCAAATGAGACCCAGTGCCACACAGCTTCGGGAACGTACATTTGGTAATCAATGACCATGATGTTGTAACACACTCTCACTGGTTATTCAGATCCCACTAATCAAAGTGGCCCAACCACACATGTGTCCTTACCTGGAACGTAACCACACACGATCCACTGAGGATCCCTATGGTTTCTATATTGTCATATTACAAATTTTGCAAAAACTAAATAACATACTAAGTCTTTAAGGTGTCTTGAATTCGCTTCATTGCCTCAATAGAAGCCCTAAATGTGTCTTAATTATTTACATTATGAAAGAAAATGAGTGTAAGTTATTATAGCTTAGTGATTGCTCTTAAGCACGAAAATTAAAATTAATGCATTAGTTCAAAACAAACATAATATATACTTTCAAAACCATTGTAAAATCAAAATTTAAATACTTTCAAATCAAAACATTTGCTGAAAATCTATTCCATAAAATTTTCATTCAAATCACTTTACATATAATTTACAAACCATACTTTCATAAACATATAGCTTATCATTAAGGATATATTGACATTTAGTTCATGTGACTCATTCTATATCTTTTAAAAAATCAACGAATAGAAATATCAAACTTATCAAAATTGTGGCCTTAGGTCTCCACCCTCGTCTTATACAAAAAAATTCCATGATTGTTAGACTAACGAGTTCTTCAAATTCTCAATCAACAAATGATTACTAGACTAACTAGTCCTTCAGAATTTAGGTATGATCGATCGATTAGACTAATGAGTGCTTCACATACATATCACATATCCTCAACGAACGAGCACAACTAAAGTTCGGAGCTCAACAAACGAGGGTCAAGCCACACAAGTTCGGAGATTACATATCACATATTTTGTTGAATATACTCATCCCATGACATACCAACTATATTCAAAGAGTTCACATTTATCACAAGCTAATATATCCACCTTAAAACAAGTTTACTGACAAACACATATCACATTCCCACACACTTCAATGCTCAAAGGCATTTTTCAAAAATATAATGGAAAACTCATACTAGTACTTACCAGTACTTTTTTATATATTTTAAATCATATCTTATCATAATAGGATGCATAAAATAGTAAGTTAATCATTTTATGTCACTATATCAAAATAAAATATTCAAATCTCACTTGGAAAATTCAAAGCAATAAGAGCCAAAGTTTAGAAAAAGCTTACTTTGGAGCTTAAAATAGCGTATCAAGCCATTATTAAGCTCCCCAAACCATCTCAAATATTGCTTGAGAGCAACACTTAAGTTTACACTCACCGAATTTAATTTGTGCCACGGATCCTTCTCTGGAAACAGAAATCCCCACATTTATAGTAGGTCTGATTCCGACATTGAATAGATCGGTAGATAAGAAGATTTTGCCATCTATAATGGAAATCACATTAGTACGAATATACGTCAAAACGTCTCCCGACTGGGTCTCAACTATTGGTAAAGCAGTCATATGTCAACTATTACTAACGCTTGGCAACAATTGAATATTTAGTGTAAAAGTGCAAGAAAATAATGCCAAGGTAAGTCTTATGCGTGCAAGTGTACACGGTCAGCAAGTAATAAATCAATAAGTTGAGTATCGAATCTATAGGGATTGACGTAGAACTTATTTGATTAATGTTTACTTGTTTGTACGAGAAAAAGTGTTTGAAATGATTTGGATTTTTGATTGAAAACATAGCGAAAACAAAATAGTGAAAATGGAATCAGTCTGGCAACGAAAGTGCATTCTAATGAATTATAAGTGTTGACAAGGGATGCCTGGATTTCACGCTACTTATGCCAACCTTTAATAATATCTTGCCTTGGTTTTATTGCTGAGCAGATTAAAGGTAGTATTGCCTCTTTCGATGGCAATACCCTAGCAGATTAAAGGTAGTATTGCCTCTTTCGATGGCAATACCCTAAGTTAACCATGATTAAACCCCTATATGTCTATAGTGAAGCTTTTCATTAATTAACTTGATTAAGTGTCAACCTTTACTCCCAAGGGGTAGATTGTAACACCCTATTTTTGGTCCTCGAAGTTTTTTGGTGGTTTGGTTGGTCCGGTGGACCAGGATTAGCGATTCGAGTTAAATTCGGGATTTAAATTGAGTTAAATATTTTTATGAGAGATAAAAATATGGAAATATAGTCTAAAATAATTATTAAATATATAAATAATTTTGTTGAAAACATTTTGGAAAATGAAATTTGAAAATATGTCATTTTTATTTAGTGACCAAAATGCAAAGTTTGCAAAACTGTTTTTAGTGACTATTTTGTAAATGGATCAAACCTTTGAATCTTTAAGGAGCTAATTATCCTAAAGGTTTTTGTCAGATTTCTCCCTATAATTAATTATTTTAAATGGGTTTTTAATATATTTAAATAGTGGAGAGAATTAATTAATCTCAATTTAAGCTTTTAATCAAAATTCACGTAACAAACTTTGTAACTTCTTTCTCTCAAATTCTCTCAAGCCAAACACATTTCCGACTTCAATTTCTTCAGGTAAAAATCAGGATTTCAGAGAGTTTTTGATTTCTAAAGCTTGCACATCAAATACTTATTACTTTTATCTTGATTTTTATGTTTTATCAAGCAATTAATGGAGAAATCACCTTTGTAGGTAAGGATTCGTTCTTCTCCTCTAATGAAAGGTTCTTTATTGAATTTCCTAAGTTCTTAATCCATTTTATATGATTTTCATTGGGTTTTAATTAATTAAACGCGGATTTATGGTTTAATTGGTGATTTATGATAGGAATTGAGGAAATTCGTAGTTGATCTGTTTTTGTTGAGTTAAGGATTAATCTACAACTTGATTTTTGTGTTCAATATGTTAATGAGGTGAGTTTTAATGATATAATCCCAAAATTTAGAGAATCTCTAATTTGTTAGATTGATAGTTAAGATATTTTAAGGTATTGTGGTTGATTATTGTTTGCTGGACGTATGAGGTCGTTTTGGATTGTTGTTAGTTGTTATTTGATGTTATTTAAAGGATGAGATTCATAGTTGTTGGCTGGGCTGAGGTTTTTAATGAATCGATGATGTTTCAGTTGATAGGATGTGGTGTTGTAGAGGATTCTAGTTGGATAATGTTACCTTTTTTGTTTGCTGTGAGCTTGGATGCATTATAATGCATTGGATCCTCTGTTGTGATGTGTTTGAAACATGGGAGAATAATCCAAAAGTGAACTTTGGTGTTGAGCAGTTGCCGGGAGCTTGATTTGGTATCTTCCAGAGAGGCGTTGCTTTTTCGGTGAGTGAAACGGATAAGAATGGCTTTTCAAAGGTTTGAAAAGGTTTAATGGGAGTCTAGACTAGGCTTGATACGTTGGTTTAGGACTCGGAAGTAAGTTAAGTGGTTTTTCTCTCCTAATTTTGGTTGGCAGATGATTTATAAATGTACTTGTTAAATGATTGTTTACCTCCTGTGTTATGCATGAAATAAGCATGGTTTAATGATGGGAATTGATATGGAATGATGTTAGGTGCATTTGAAAAGCAATGCATGGTTTAAAAGAATGTTTAAGAATGTGGTTTATACATGGTTTAATGCAGGAGGAAATGATTTGAATGGATCATATGAAAATAGTGAGGTATGTTTATAAAAGTGGATTATATTGGCAAGTGATGGATTGAAAATGTTACAGAAATGTTATAGAAAATAATTGGCCGACCATAGGATTTAAAGTGCACTATAATAAGTCGTCTGTGGTTGTAGAGGTAGTACGAGGGGTACTTACTCCGATCATGTGAGCCCCAATCTTATTGAGGTAGAACTTAGATGGCTTTTACTCCAGCCATTGGCTGTAGGGGTTGATGCATCGAGTCTGTATACTCCAAATTGGAGGATTAGCCTTGGTAGTGTAGAGGTAGTGCATGTGTTGCACAACTCCATACCATTGAGCTGTAAGAGATTGGAAAATCTCTTGGGAAATTCGTGTATCCGATGTTAAAGTTGATTTTTGGAAATGTTGTATATGGTAATGGATCACTTGAAAGCAAATATAATGTTTTAAATGTATCATGTTGATGAATTGGTTTGCATAATGTGATTTATACATGTTCTTACTCTTTAAGCTTTGCATATAGGTTGTTATGCATGGGAGGGCTTAAGTTGAGGGAATTGCATATGAGATAATGCTATGGAATCCATGATACATGTTACATATGGTTTAATATGCTGGTTTTAGAAAGGTTAAGTGATGTTTTGAAAGAATGGCATGTAATATCCCAAATTTTGGCTAGTGACCAAAATGTAATTTTTGAAAGTTTTGGGGTTAAATTATAAACTTTGAAATTGTTTGAGGATTAAAGTGTAAATTTCCCTAATAAGTTATTTTATTCAGTGAATCGGATCGAAATAAGTATCTTGATATCGGTTTTAAGAATTAAGATGCAATAAAAGGTAATGAATTTGGATTGAATAAAATTGTTAAGCGTGCTCAAGCTAGGGAAATGTTAGGATGGGTGACCTCTGGGAAGGTACCATAAAAGTGTTCCTGATCCATATTTTGGACTCAATAAGAGTAGAGAAAATTCGTATGGATTATCGATAAAAGATTTCCAAGAGAAATTTTATTCTATGGAAATTTTTGATAATTATTGGAATAGTAGACTGAGTTAGGAAAATTTAGTCTAAGTCCTTGGTAAAGGAAATTTTTATGAGATGGTAGTGTGGATTTCCTGAATATGGAAATATAGAATTTTCGAAATAAATTCGATAGCTCGGTAAAGGTAAAATCGTAGTAGAGATATTTTATGAATATCGAGATATCAGATTGAACTAAAATTTCAGAGGTTGTTCCATAAGCCATGGAAAAGTCATAAATTAATATTTATGGAATAATGACTGGTTGGGAATGAACTATTTTAGTTGGATTGTAATGGAATGACATTTTTGAAACAAGCTAGAAAATAAAAACTAGTTGGAGGGTAAATTGGTCATTTTGCCCCAATGGCATTTTTGAAATATTTAAAAGTTACAAGGACAATTTTGGAAGAAGAAAATAGAAGATTAAATCTTGTCCCTTGATTAATGATAAGATCAATCTCAACTGTTGGATTAAAAGGGCATTTTAGTAATTTCACTATCTAAATGAATTTAAAATTCATTTATTCAAGACAAGTGGCCAAATTGGATGAAAAACAAAAGTTGAAGACCATTATTCATCCTAAAATTTCGAAATATGAGGGGGAGAAAGAAAGAAAAATGGAGAAAAATTTTCCAAGTTCGATATGGCAAGCTTGATGGAATACTAGGTACGAATTATTGTTTGCATAAATGATGATGCATTATGCATACATGAAATATGGATAATGACAAGATTAAAATGAAACAAGATACACCCCGGGATCCAAGCCCATAATGCAAAATGCACTAACGAGGTGTTTAATATAAGGAGCAAAGAGCGTCCTTATATGAGGAGCAAAGAGCGTCCTCTCGAGTACGTACTCTACAAGGCACTACGGTACATATAGGCTACGGGGTTTCCATGGGCCTCTAGCCCGACACGATGATAATAATAACAAGATGTTACATGATACATATGTTACATGATCCAGATGTTACATGATTATGTGATACATGAAAAAGATGTTACATGATTTCATGATACATGAAAAAGAAGTTACATGACAGAGAAATACATGATAGAAATGTTATTGATATATGATAGACATGTTACGTGATACATGATAGAATACATGATATGAAAATGATTGCATAATGAAAACATGACCATGAAAGAATACATGACATATGTACATTGTGATATACTTGCCATGTTATAGAGAAAATGAATTGCACTTATATATATGACATGCTGTATTACATTATTTCAAGATTTTAAAATAAATAAGTTTAACTGCCTCACTAAGTTTGTACTTAGCGTGTGTCTTATGTCACACGTAGGTTTCCTGGAAATCGTCTATCGTGGAGGAGTAGAAACTTGGGAAAAAATCAAGTTACTACAATAAGTTCAGTAAGTACGTCTTTATCATAATTTGATAGACTAGTGGTTATGTAAGTATTTTAAAATTGAATTGTCTACATCATAAGTTTACAACATAATTATATGCTTTTATGGATGGATAAGTTTAGAAATACAAATTGTTAACAATAGCAAAATCTTTGGTATGATTAAGATGTTGTTTTGCCCTAAACGCGTAAAAAAATTAAAATCAAGAAAGGGTCTAGGCAGCTTACGCAGTTTTGACCCTGAATTATATTTTTATTTGAATAATTCAATTATAAATTTTGTAAACCAATTCAGGTTCAAAACTAGCTGCAACTAGACGACATATTTTTAAATTTAAAACTGAAAAATGGTTAAACTACAAATTAAATTTTGGTATAAAAAAATTTTAAGTAAAGATTTCTTCCAATGATTTCGTAACATCTTTAATGTATATTCGGTCTATGAGTATAAATTAAAGGTGTTACATTTATTGGTACCAGAACTGCAGGTTTAGCCGATTCTGGAGGCTAAACCAAGTTTAATATGATTTGAGGATAAATGCATGCCCCTAGGATGTCATGTTACTGACGTACTATTGTGTAACTTGATTATGCTCCTCAGTAACATGAATAAGTTATAGTAGAAATAAATAATGTTAAGTACTGTTGAACTGTGTTAAACATCTGATAATTGAGACCAAAAGGAGGTCCAAAGTAGAAGTAATGAAATACAGAATGTTCCATCTATGGCTCTTACCTCAGTAGAGCCACTTGTATAACAGAGAACTCTAGCACAAAAATATGAAACCTTAGTATGAGCTTGAAAGGTTGTGGTTAGTATAATTAAGACCTTTGTGCCTGCACCAGCATGGTATCTGCACCAGTAAGGATGTCGATTGTTAAGGAGCTTGAAAGTTAAGAGCTCCTAAATTTAATGGAAAAAGTGGTCTGATAATTGCCAATTTGTAGCATAAAGATGTTAAAGTCATGCTATAGAGGAATTAAACTGCATATATACTAAGAAGTTAGAAGAAGCTATATCCTGCTAAGGGAACATGTTCGTATTTAGTGGTCTAATGCCACATAGTTAGTACCTTTTAAGGAAGTGATGTGATTTTTAGTAATCCATTTGGACATAGTGAATGGGTGACTATAATATATATGAAATGTTTATTAGCAATTCAAGTGGATTAAGTTCCCACCGAATTTAATGGAACTTCCATTTCATGAATTTGAAGTTATTCTTGAAATGAATTGGCAATCTACATATGATGTAGAAGTGATGTGTAAAAAAAAAAAAGTGAGTTCTTTAAGAACCTGATGGTTTCAAGTAAATGTGAAAGAAAGAACTGATTGTTTAGAGTCGTGATTTCTATAAAAACATCTCGAGAGGTTGTTATGTAAATGGATATAAGCCGTGTTAAATTTATGTGATGATTATACAGATGTCACCCAAGAAGATTAATGATATCCCAATTGTGGGAAAATTTCAAATATGTTTTCGGATGGGTTATTAGGATTACCTCTGGATAGAGAGGTACAATTTGGGATTGATGTCTATCTTAGAATTGAACCGGTATCGATAGCACCACATAGGATGGTATCAATTGAGCTAAGAAAGTTGAAAGCTCAATTGCAAGAACTGCTAGACTGGATTACACTTGACCGAGTGTATCACCATGGGGTACTCCAGAATTATTTTTAGAGAAGAAAGAGGGTTCTCTACAATTATGTATAGATTACTGGTAGTTGAATAAAGTAACTATTAAGGACAAGTATCCACTACTAAGGATTGAAGATCTATTTGATCAACTTGGAGGTACAATAGTGTTCTCAAAGATAGATATTCGATCAGGTTATTATCAACTCAAGGTTAAAGAAGAAGATGTATTAAAGACAACATTCATGGCTCGTTATGGACATTACGAATTTTTGTAATGCTATTTGGACATGTAAATGCCCCTGCTATATTCATGGAGTTGATGAATAAGGTATTCCAATACTACTTAGACCAGTTTGTAGTAGTAGTCTTTATGGACAATATTCTGGTATACTTAAAGATAGAAGCTGAGCATGATTATCATTTTTGAGTGGTACTATAAACATTAAGAGATAAGCAGTTTTATGTAAGGTTTTCTGAATATGAATTTTGGGTATCATAAGTAATTTTCCTTAGACATGTAGTATTGGCTGAAGGAATAAGAGTTGAATTCCAATGAAGTACAATCTATTCTTGAATAGGAGGCGCCTAAAAATGTCTCTAAAGTTTGGAGTTTCTTGGAAATTAGCTGGATATTATAAATGGTTTGTGTAGAATTTATCTATTATTATTATACTACTTACTCAACTATCATAAAAGGTATTCCATTGAATGGTAAGAAGTGTCCTAGTTACACTGATCACAAAGGTATTTTGAAGGTATCATCTCGGAAATCTGAAGAGTAATTAAGATAAGTTTGTTATATGTGCACAAGGTAGAAGTGATTATAAGAAGAAACGTTTAATTTTTTTAGAAAAGAAATTAGTTCCTTAATGAAGTCAAAGGAAGTGTGTTTAGTTGAGGATTGTTTCGACTAATAGAAATTTTCCTAGAAGTGTTTTTAGACAAGAATAAGAGTCTCGGATCACAAGGATTATAAAGATACCCATAATAGTAATAATGAAATGAAGCATGAACTTATTTGATTTTTATTTTGATTGAGCTATTAGTGCAAGAAGGAACTTAAGTACAAGAACAAGAAGTACCTAAGAGGTTGTAAGTTTTCGACATCTGTATATTATAAAACATTGGTTGTTTAAATGTTTAAATTGTTGGGAGCCTTAAATGTTAGAGCAAAAGAGAAGTTATGATTGTTTATTTGAAGATGAAGGATGATAAAACTCCTATAGAAGAAGTAATATTGATACAAAGGAAGTAGTTTGGAGAACTTCCTAGAAAGGTGTTAGAAATTGGAGCCGATGATTAGTTCATAAGGAAATGATTTCACTGATTTTTGAGCTTTGATAAAGTACTCACATTGTTTATGAGAAAAAGTGTGAGATCAATGGGTTGAGCCGGTATGACAAGGAATAATTTTATTTGAAGAATTATAGCATGACTGCTAATAAATGATTTGAAGCATAGCACAAGAATTATAAGAAATTTTAAGAATCATGTGTTAGTAAAGATGAAACTAAAGCCAGTAATCTAAGAATTTTAAAGCCTATTTTAAGATAAATTGGCTATCTATATGAAATGTAGAAGTAAGATGTAAAAAGAAAGTTGATCTTTGGACAAGATGTTATCAATTAAAGCTAAAACAAGAGAAAATGAAGAAAAGTATCAATTCGAGGAAGGATGATTTGTATAGGTCAAAAAGGGAAAACTTGGATTCAAAAGTGTTATACCTCAAGGAAACGTGAAAGAGTTGGACCAAGAGTATATTAATGGGTCTTATCTCTAGAAGTGAGCACAAATCTATAGTATATGTACTTATGTTTTATGGGCATTGGCTAAATTACTTACATTTCATCACTCTTGAATAAATTGAGATGTAATTAGATTTGATATGTGAAGGAGTTAGTAGAAATATTGGTTTTAGCTACAGGATTGAAATGTTGGGTATAACCCAAAAGTTGGAAGGGTTGATTTAACATGTGAAATAGAGAATAAAGTAATAATTATTTAATATAATCTCAAGGTCTGCGCAGATCAACAAAAAAAGCTTATGCAGACAAGAAGAGAAGGATGTTAAGTATGAAGTTGATGACAAAGTGTTTTTTAAAGGTTTCACCTTAGAAGAAGTTGTTACATTTTATTCAAAAGGAAAGCTTAGTCCTAAAATTATTGGACCATACGAGATTCTAAAAGGAGTTAAACTAATGGTTTATCAACTAGTGTTACTCCCGGATATGAGTAACGATCGGTGAAAATTTTGGCATATAAAGTCAAAAAGTTAAGGAACAAGAAAATTTCACTGGTTAAAGTCTTTTGGAGAAATCATAAAATGGAAGAAGTCACATGGGAAATTCAAAGGAGAATGCAAGAGTAATACCTAAAATTGTTTGAACAGGTAAACATTGAAAATTTGAGGACTAATTTTCTTAAGAGGGGAGAATTGTAATATCCCAAATTTTGGCCATTGGGTTAAATTATAAACTTTGGAAAAGTTTGAGGATTAAAGTGTAAATTTCCCAATAAGTTATTTTATTCAGTGAATCGGATCGAAATAAGTACCTTGATATCGGTTTTAAGAATTAAGATGCAATAAAAGGTAATGAATTTGGATTGAATAAAATTGTTAAGCATGCTCAAGCTAGAAAATGTTAGGATGGGTGACCTCTGGGAAGGTCCCATAAAAGTGTTTCTAATCCATATTTTGGACTCAATAAGAGTAGAGAAAATTGTATGGATTATCGATAAAAGATTTCAAGAGAATTTTTATTCTATGGAAATTTTGATAATTATTGGAATAGTAGAGTGAGTTAGGAAAATTTAGTCTAAGTCCTTGGTAAAGGAAATTTTTATGAGATGGTAGTGTGGATTTTCCGAATATGAAAAAATATAGAATTTTTAGAATAAATCCGATAGCTCGATAAAGGTAAAATTGTAGTAGAGATATTTTATGAATATCGGGATATAAGATTGAACTAAAATTTTGAGGTTGTTCCATAAGCCATGGAAAAGTCATAAATTAATATTTATGGAATAATGACTGGTTGGGAATGAACTATTTTAGTTGGATTGTAATGGAATGGCATTTTTGAAACAAGCTAGAAAATAAAAACTAGTTGGAGGGTAAATTGGTCATTTTGCCCCAATGGCATTTTTAAAATATTTAAAAGTTACAAGGACAATTTTGGAAGAAGAAAATGGAAGATTAAATCTTGTCCCTTGATTAATGATAAGATCAATCTCAACCGTTTGATTAAAAGGGCATTTTAGTAATTTCACTATCTAAATGAATTTAAAATTCATTTATTCAAGACAAGTGGCCAAAATTGGATGAAAAACAAAAGTTGAAGACCATTATTCATCCTAAAATTTCAAAATATGAGGGGGAGAAAGAAAGAAAAATGGAGAAAAAATTTCGATTTAAGCCCCAAAACTCAAGTTTGGATATGAATCAAAGCTTGATGGAATACTATAAAGGAAAGGATCAAGTAGAATTATTATTTGCATAAATGATGATGCAAAATTATGCATAAATGATGATGAAATATGGATAATGACAAGATTAAAATGAAACAAGATACACTTGGGGATCCAAGCCCATAATGCAAAATGCACTAACGAGGTGTTTAATATAAGGAGCAAAGAGCATACTTATATGAGGAGCAAAGAGCGTCCCCTCTCGAGCACGTACTCTACAAGGCACTACGGTACATATAGGCTACGGGGTTTCCATGGGCCTCTAGCCCGACATGATGATAATAATAACAAGATGTTACATGATACAATGATGATAGATGTTACATGATTATGTGATACATGAAAAAGATGTTACATGATTTCATGATACATGAAAAAGAAGTTACATGATGAGAAATAGAAATACATGATAGAAATGTTATTGATATATGATAGACATGTTACATGATAAATGATACATGATAGAATACATGATATGAAATGATTGCATAATGAAAACATGACCATGAAAGAATACATGACATATGTACATTGTGATATACTTGCCATGTTATAGAGAAAACAAAATTCACTTATATATATGACATTCTGTATTACATTATTTCAAGATTTTAAAATAAATAAGTTTAATCGCCTCACTAAGTTTGTACTTAGCGTGTGTCTTATGTCACACGAGGTTTTCTAGAAATCGTCTATCGTGGAGGAGTAAAAACTTGGGAAAAATCAAGTTACTACAATAAGTTCAGTAAGTACGTCTTTATCATAATTTGATAGACTAGTGGTTATGTAAGTATTTTAAAATTGAATTGTCTACATCATAAGTTTACAACATAATTATATGCTTTTATGGATGGATAAGTTTAGAAATACAAATTGTTAACAATAGCAAAATCTTTGGTATGATTAAGATGTTGTTTTGCCCTAAACGCGTAAAAAAATTAAAATCAAGAAAGGGTCTAGGCAACTTACATAGTTTTGACCTGAATTATATTTTTATTTGAATAATTCAATTATAAATTTTGTAAACCAATTCAGGTTCAAAACTAGCTGCAACTAGACGACATATTTTTAAATTTAAAACTGAAAAATGGTTAAACTACAAATTAAATTTTGGTATAAAAAATTTTAAGTAAAGATTTCTTCCAATGATTTTCGTAACATCTTTAATGTATATTCGGTCTATGAGTATAAATTAAAGGTGTTACATTTATTGGTATAGCGAAGCTGAGTTTAGCCGATTCTCGAGGCTAAACCAAGTTTAATATGATTTGAGGATAAATGCATGCCCCTAGGATGTCATGTTCTTCGACGTACTATTGTGTAACTTGATTATGCTCCTCAAGAACATGAATAAGTTATAGTAGAAATAAATAATGTTAAATCTTGTTGAACTGTGTTAAACATCGATAATTGAGACCAAAAGGAGGTCCAAAGTAGAAGTAATGAAATACGAATGTTCCATCTATGGCTCTTACCTCAGTAGAGCCACTTGTATAACAGAGAACTCTAGCACAAAAATATGAAACCTTAGTATGAGCTTGAAAGGTTGTGGTTAGTATAATTAAGACCTTTGTGCCTGCACCAGCATGGTATCTGCACCAGTAAGGATGTCGATTGTTAAGGAGCTTGAAAGTTAAGAGCTCCTAAATTTAATGGAAAAAGTGGTCTGATAATTGCCAATTTGTAGCATAAAGATGTTAAAGTCATGCTATAGAGGAATTAAACTGCATATATACTAAGAAGTTAGAAGAAGCTATATCCTGCTAAGGGAACATGTTCGTATTTAGTGGTCTAATGCCACATAGTTAGTACCTTTTAAGGAAGTGATGTGATTTTTAGTAATCCATTTGGACATAGTGAATGGGTGACTATAATATATATGAAATGTTTATTAGCAATTCAGTGGATTAAGTTCCCACCGAATTTAATGGAACTTCCATTTCATGAATTTGAAGTTATTCTTGAAATGAATTGGCAATCTACATATGATGTAGAAGTGATGTGTAAAAAAAAAGTGAGTTCTTTAAGAACCTGATGGTTCTGAAGTAAATGTGAAAGAAAGAACTGACTGTTTAGAGTCAGTGATTTCTATAAAAACATCTCAGAGGTTGTTATGTAAATGGATATAAGCCGTGTTAAATTTATGTGATGATTATACAGATGTCACCCAAGAAGATTAATGATATCCCAATTGTGGGAAAATTTCAAATATGTTTTCGGATGGGTTATTAGGATTACCTCTGGATAGAGAGGTACAATTTGGGATTGATGTCTATCTTAGAATTGAACCGGTATCGATAGCACCACATAGGATGGTATCAATTGAGCTAAGAAAGTTGAAAGCTCAATTGCAAGAACTGCTAGACTGGATTACACTTGACCGAGTGTATCACCATGGGGTACTCCAGAATTATTTTTAGAGAAGAAAGAGGGTTCTCTACAATTATGTATAGATTACTGGTAGTTGAATAAAGTAACTATTAAGGACAAGTATCCACTACTAAGGATTGAAGATCTATTTGATCAACTTGGAGGTACAATAGTGTTCTCAAAGATAGATATTCGATCAGGTTATTATCAACTCAAGGTTAAAGAAGAAGATGTATTAAAGACAACATTCATGGCTCGTTATGGACATTACTTAATTTTTGTAATGCTATTTGGACATGTAAATGCCCTGCTATATTCATGGAGTTGATGAATAAGGTATTCCAATACTACTTAGACCAGTTTGTAGTAGTAGTCTTTATGGACAATATTCTGGTATACTTAAAGATAGAAGCTGAGCATGATTATCATTTTTGAGTGGTACTATAAACATTAAGAGATAAGCAGTTTTATGTAAGGTTTTCTGAATATGAATTTTGGGTATCATAAGTAATTTTCCTTAGACATGTAGTATTGGCTGAAGGAATAAGAGTTGAATTCCAATGAAGTACAATCTATTCTTGAATAGGAGGCGCCTAAAAATGTCTCTAAAGTTTGGAGTTTCTTGGAAATTAGCTGGATATTATAAATGGTTTGTGTAGAATTTATCTATTATTATTATACTACTTACTCAACTATCATAAAAAGGTATTCCATTGGAATGGTAAGAAGTGTCCTAGTTACACTGATCACAAAGGTATTTTGAAGGTATCATCTCGGAAATCTGAAGAGTAATTAAGATAAGTTTGTTATATGTGCACAAGGTAGAAGTGATTATAAGAAGAAACGTTTAATTTTTTTAGAAAAGAAATTAGTTCCTTAATGAAGTCAAAGGAAGTGTGTTTAGTTGAGGATTGTTTCGACTAATAGAAATTTTCCTAGAAGTGTTTTTAGACAAGAATAAGAGTCTCGGATCACAAGGATTATAAAGATACCCATAACAGTAATAATGAAATGAAGCATGAACTTATTTCGATTTTTATTTTGATTGAGCTATTAGTGCAGTAAGGAACTTAAGTACAAGAACAAGAAGTACCTAAGAGGTTGTAAGCTTCGACATCTGTATATTATAAAACATTGGTTGTTTAAATGTTTAAATTGTTGGGAGCCTTAAATGTTAGAGCAAAAGAGAAGTTATGATTGTTTATTTGAAGATGAAGGATGATAAAACTCCTATAGAAGAAGTAATATTGATACAAAGGAAGTAGTTTGGAGAACTTCCTAGAAAGGTGTTAGAAATTGGAGCCGATGATTAGTTCATAAGGAAATGATTTCACTGATTTTTGAGCTTTGATAAAGTACTCACATTGTTTATGAGAAAAAGTGTGAGATCAATGGGTTGAGCCGGTATGACAAGGAATAATTTTATTTGAAGAATTATAGCATGACTGCTAATAAATGATTTGAAGCATAGCACAAGAATTATAAGAAATTTTAAGAACTGCGTGTTAGTAAAGATGAAACTAAAGCCAGTAATCTAAGAATTTTAAAGCCTATTTTAAGATAAATTGGCTATCTATATGAAATGTAGAAGTAAGATGTAAAAAGAAAGTTGATCTTTGGACAAGATGTTATCAATTAAAGCTAAAACAAGAGAAAATGAAGAAAAGTATCAATTCGAGGAAGGATGATTTGTATAGGTCAAAAAGGGAAAACTTGGATTCAAAAGTGTTATACCTCAAGGAAACGTGAAAGAGTTGGACCAAGAGTATATTAATGGGTCTTATCTCTAGAAGTGAGCACAAATCTATAGTATATGTACTTATGTTTTGCGGGCATTGGCTAAATTACTTACATTTCATCACTCTTGAATAAATTGAGATGTAATTAGATTTGATATGTGAAGGAGTTAGTAGAAATATTGGTTTTAGCTACAGGATTGAAATGTTGGGTATAACCCAAAAGTTGGAAGGGTTGATTTAACATGTGAAATAGAGAATAAAGTAATAATTATTTAATATAATCTCAAGGCTGCCGCAGATCAACAAAAAAGCTTATGCAGACAAGAAGAGAAGGATGTTAAGTATGAAGTTGATGACAAAGTGTTTTTTAAAGGTTTCACCTTAGAAGAAGTTGTTACATTTTATTCAAAAAGGAAAGCTTAGTCCTAAAATTATTGGACCATACGAGATTCTAAAAGGAGTTAAACTAATGGTTTATCAACTAGTGTTACTCCCAGATATGAGTAACGATCAGTGAAAATTTTGGCATATAAAGTCAAAAAGTTAAGGAACAAGAAAATTCTGCTGGTTAAAGTCTTTTGGAGAAATCATAAAATGGAAGAAGTCACATGGGAAATTCAAAGGAGAATGCAAGAGTAATACCTAAAATTGTTTGGAACGGGTAAACATTGAAAATTTGAGGACGAATTTTCTTAAGAGGGGGAGAATTGTAATATCCCAAATTTTGGCCAGTGACCAAAATGTAATTTTTGGGGTTAAATTATAAACTTTGGAAAAGTTTGAGGATTAAAGTGTAAATTTCCCCAATAAGTAATTTTATTCAGTGAATCGGATCGAAATAAGTACCTTGATATCGGTTTTAAGAATTAAGATGCAATAAAAGGTACTGAATTTGGATCGAATAAAATTGTTAAGCATGCTCAAGCCAGGAAAATGTTAGGATGGGTGACCTTCGGGAAGGTCCCATAAAAGTGTTTCTAATCGATATTTTGGACTCAGTAAGAGTAGAGAAAATTCGTATGGATTATCGACAAAGGATTTCTAAGAGAATTTTTATTCTATGGAAATTTTCGATAATTATTGGAATAGTAGACTGAGTTAGGAAAATTCAGTCTAAGTCCTTGCGAAAGGAAATTTTTATGAGATGGTAGTGTGGATTTCCCGAATATGAAAATATAGAATTTTTAGAATAAATCCGATAGCTCGATAAAGGTAAAATTGCAGTAGAGATATTTTATGAATATCGGGATATAAGATGGAACTGAAATTTTTGAGGCTATTCCATAAGCCATGGAAAAGTCATAAATTAATATTTATGGAATAATGACCGGTTGGGAATGAACTATTTTAGTTGGATTGTAATGGAATGGCATTTTTGAAACAAGCTAATAAAAAAACTAGTTGGAGGGTAAATTGGTCATTTTGCCCCAATGGCATTTTTAAAATATTTAAAAAGTTACAAGGACAATTTTGGAAGAAGAAAATGGAAGATTAAATCTTGTCCCTTGATTAATGATAAGATGAATCTCAACCGTTTGATTAAAAGGACATTTTAGTAATTTCACTATCTAAATGAATTTAAAATTCATTTATTCAAGACAAGTGGCAAAACTAGATGAAAAACAAAAGATGAAGACCATTATTCATCCTAAAATTTCAAAATATGAGGGGAGAAAGAAAGAAAAATGGAGAAAAATTTTCCAAGTTCGATTTAAGCCCCAAAACTCAATTTTTAGTTTGGATACGAATCAAAGAGGATTCGAGATACTATAAAGGAAAGGATCAAGTAGAATTTAGTGAGGCATACTATTACAATGCTCGATATGGAAAGCTTGATGGAATACCAGGTACAAAATTATTGTTTGCATAAATGATGATGCATTACGAATCCATGAAATATGATAATGACAAGATTAAAATGAAATAAGATACACCTTGGGGATCCAAGCCCTTAGTGTAAAATGTACTAACGAGGTGTTTAATATAAGGAGCAAAGAGCATACTTATATGAGGAGCAATGAGCGTCCTCTCGAGTACGTACTCTACAAGGCACTACGGTACAGATAGGCTACGGGGTTTCCATGGGCCTCTATCCAGACATGATGATAATAATAACAAGATGTTACATGATAAATGATATAGATGTTACATGATTACGTGATACATGAAAAAGATGTTACATGGTTTCATGATACATGAAAAAGAAGTTACATGACAGAGAAATACATGACATACATGATAGAAATGTTATTGATATATAATAGACATGTTACATGATAAATGATACATGATAGAATACATGATATGAAAATGATTGCATAATGAAAACCTGACCATGAAAGAATACATGACATATGTACATTGTGATATACTTGCCATGTTATAGAGAAAACAAAATTCACTTATATATATGACATACTGTATTACATTATTTCAAAATTTTAAAATAAATAAGTTTAACTGCCTCACTAAGTTCGTACTTAGCGTGTGTCTTATGTCACACGTAGGTTTTCTAGAAACCGTCTATCGAGGAGGAGAAAAAACTAGGGAAAAATCAAGTTACTATAATAAGTTCAGTAAGTACGTCTTTATCATAATTTGATAGACTAGTGGGCATGTAAGTATTTTAAAATTGAATTGTCCATAGCATAAGTTTACAACGTAATTATATGCTTTTATGGATGGATAAGTTTAGAAATACAAATTGTTAACAATAACAAAATCTTTGGTATGGTTAAGATGTTGTTTAGCCCTAATCGCGTTAAAATTTTAAAATAATAAAGGGTCTAGGCAACTTACATAGTTTTCACCCTGAATTATATTTTTATTTCAATAATTCAATTATAAATCTTGTAAACCAATTCAGGGTCAAAACTAGCTGCAACTAGACGACATAGTTTTAAATTTAAAATTGAGAAAGGGTTAAACTACAAATTAAATTTAGGTATAAAAAAATTTAAGTCAAAAATTCTTCCAATGATTTCGTAACATATTTAATGTATATTCGGTCTACGAGTATACGTTAAGGGTGTTACATGGCATGATGGTTTTGAAATGGTTTTAATTTGCATTGGATGATGCTTTGTATTTTGAGTGCTCCTCACTAAGCAATGATTGCTTACGCTCTCTTTTATCATCAATGTAGATTGGCTAAGTGCAAGTGGGCATAGCAAGCAATGAGGGAACTTCCAAGACTTGGTTTTACAAAGTATGTTGAGTTTTAAAGTAGTAATAAAGGCAATATGGCTTAAAAGTTGTTGGGAGGGTTTGAGTGTTTAGTTCTCTGTTTGAGAAAGTTTATATTGCTATTTTGGATTTGAAATAAGCTTGGTTTGCTGGATTTTGCATATGGTATATGTTTTGGTACTTTTAGTAATGTGGTTTTAGGAAGCATGCCTATAGTTTACCTTTAAAGCATGTTTTCCATGAGTTGATGTTGGATATGCATTACTATGATTAGTTTCGATCCTTGGTAATATTGCTTGAGTGTTTGAAGCATGCTAAAGTGTAATGGTAATCATCAAAGTTTGTTAAAATAGCAAAAGTTGACATTTTAGGTTTAGGCGTATCAGAACGCTTATCCCCGTACCACTATAGATAAGCCAAACCATGCATGGTGTTTCTATACGCGAGATAGCCGTTTGGATATGAGCAAGCCATTCTAGGCATAGCGTTTCGATACGAGGGGTAGTGTTTCGGTACAGATAAAAGCAAAATGGAAAGATGTACCGATATGCCTAGTAGTACAGGTACGACTTTGAGTTACTAGAATCTGGGTTTTATAAAGTGGCCAAGCATACTGATACACTAGCTCGTGTACTGATACGAGCACCTGTTATTTTAGTTATTTGGATGTTTGGAAGGCTTTTGATTTATTCATTTTGATCCATGATTGTTGTGAATGCAATTTCTTGTGTTTGTACCATCAGATTGAGCTAAGAATTGGCATGCAAGCATGTAATCTGACTAATTGAGGATTGGTAACCCTAATTTTAGTAATGGTCCTTTAGCTTACCAGTTTTACATTTTAGTCCCTAAAATGTATTGTGTGAAATTGGTTGCCTTTTCGAGGTCTGTTTCCTTTGTAACTTCATCCGCTGCAAGCATGATCACCTAAGATTAATAATATGCATCAAGACAAGATAAAAGAAAAGAAAAATATCAGTTTTCATAATCTTTCTTCGGTTTGCTTTGGCAAACCTAATGTAGCTCACTTGGGTCAGTTGGGCGTCTAGGCCGGGTCGAGAGTGTTACATTTGGTGGTATCAGAGCCATGTTATGATTGTTGGGAGTGGGTTATTGTTGGGAGTGGGTTATTGTTGGCTTATGTTTGATGGTAGGCTGTTTGATAATTTGATGATTGATTCATGTTCTTGAATATGCACGGTGATTGATCACATGTGATATGCCATGCTGGGGTATGATTTGGGACACATTGCCTTATTACTACTACTATGAAATGATTTTGAACCGAAATGGAAGTCGTAGATCCGTGCTTGAGTTCGACCTAATTATTTTATTTTTGATGTATTATCATGCCTTAAATTCTTTGTTTACGGTGTCACCGATGAGAGAATTACGTTTTAATGCAAATGCGGGGAGGCAGGATGATGAGAATAATGTTATGCCTGTTTAGGGGTTGCCACCTCCTCCACCGAATCAACCAGTAGGTGTGGAACAAGTACCACATGCGCCAGCTGGTCCAGCGTTGGGTGATATGTCACCTTTGATACAGCGATGATAGGAGCTTTTCAGGTTGGGTGGCTAGAATACATGTGCCTGCACCAGCACCTATTGCTGCTGCTAATTCGGGATTACCATTAGAGCATTTACGGGGCCTGGGAGGGGTCGAGTTTAGAGGGTTGACACTTGAGGCTTTTGAGGAGTGGTTTGCCAGCACAGACCGTATATTGGATCATATGGGTTGTTCTGATGCCCATAAGTTTGTGTGTGTTGTATCCCTATTGTAGGGGGATGCGTATAGCTGGTGGACTACTGTGATTGTGGGTAAAGAGCCCGGTGATGTGACGTGGGAAACCTTCCAGACTGCCTTTAGGAAGAAGTATCTCAGAGTTAGATACCGGGATGAGAAAAAATATGAGCTCATGGCATTGGTGCAAGATGATATGACGGTATCTGAGTATGAGATACAATTTGTGAGGCTTAGTCAGTATGCTTCAGAGTTGGTGCCCGATGAGAGGCATCATTGTGACCGATTTCATTATGGTTTGGCGCAGTAATTTAAGACATATATATTTGCTGCAGAGTATATTGACTTTGATGTGTTGGTTTTGAGAGCCAAGGATATTGAGTATAGTTTGGGCTTGACATCTCGTGCTGAAGGGTCTCGTTCTGGTAAGAAAGCTGCTAAGTACAGTGCTGGCGGTGGCCGGTATAAGAGGCACCATGACCAGAGATATCGACCTGAGCTTAGATGGAGAGGACAGTTAGGGCGGAGTTCTAGAGGTGAGATATCGAAATGTGCTCAGTATGGGAAGATACATTCTAGGGTTTGTCGGAGATCAGACTAGGTTTGTTGGGGTTATGGATCTCGAGATCATATTAGACGTGATTATCCTCTAGCAGGGCGAGTTGGTCCAGCTCTTGTACCGGTTACATCTAGTACTTGTTAGAGTTGTGGGCTGACTGATCATGTGAGGCGTGCTTGTTTTATGCTAGTTAGAGATGCGCCTGTTGTGGTTAGGAAGTTATACCGTAGGTTTCCTTTAATGGTGCAAGATCATGTATTTGCCGTAGATTTGATAGAAATGCCATTCCATGGTTTTGATGTAATTTTGAGGATGGACTGGTTGTCTAAGCATAGAGCTATTGTAGATTTTGAAACCAAATGGATATCCTTGCGTCTTGTCGATGATTATGAAGTTGTGGTGGCTGGCGAGAATACAAAGTTCATGCCTAATATTGTTTCGGCTTCGGAAACAAGTCAAATGTTGGGACTTGGACGTCAGGTGTATTTGGTCTATGTTATGAATCCTAGATCTAAGGGTGTACGTATGCAGGACATTCGTGCAGTTGGTGATTTTTTTAGAGTTTTTTTTAAAGTGTCGGGGTTGTTGCCGAATATGGAGGAGGAGTTTAAAATCGAGACGTGTGTTGATGCGAATCTGGTGTCTATTGCACCTTATCGCATGGCACCTAAGGAATTAAAGGAGTTAAAGACGTAGCTTCAAGAGTTGCTTGATCGAGGTTTTATTCGACCCAGTATTTCACCTTGGGGTGCACCGGTGTTGTTTGTGAAGAAGAAGGATGGCATGATGAAAATATGTATCGATTATCATCAATTGAATAAGTTGATGATTAGGAACAAATATCCTTTACCACAAATTGATGATTTGTTTGATCAATTTTGAGGTGCATCAGTATTTTCTAAGATCTATTTGAGATTGGGATATTATCAATTAAAGGTGAAGGATGTGGATGTGCCAAAGACTGTCTTTCGTACGAGGTATGGGCATTACAAATTCTTGTTGATGCAATTTTGGTTGACCAATGCAGCAGCTACATTTATGGATATGATAAATCGGGTATTTCATGAGTTCTTGGATCAATTTATGGTGGTGTTTATTGATGATATTTTTGTGTACTCTCGTACTGAAAAAGATCATGATGTGCATTTGTGGATTGTGCTTTAGAGATTATTGGAGAATAAGTTGTATGCTAAGTTGAGAAAATGTCTGTTTTGGTTGAAAGAAGTGGTTTTCCTTGGACCCGTGGTGTCGGTCGAGGGAATTCGAGTGGATCTGTAAAAGATCGAGGTTATGGTGAGTTGGAAGCCACCTAAGTCGATAATTGAGGTGCATGGTTTTCTTGGGTTGGCTGGATACTATCGTTGGTTTGTGGATGGGTTTTTCAAAGATTGTTGCTCTTTTGACCAAGTTGTTGCAGAATAATGTTTGTTTTGAGTGGTTAGAGGACCGACAACAAGCCTTTGAAAAGTTCAAGGAAGCTTTGACGCAAGCTTTGGTTTTGATTCAACATGAGTTGGGAAAGGAGTTTGTGGTGTATAGTGATGCATCCTACGTTGGGTTGGGGTGTGTGTTGATGCAAAGTGGGAAAGTTGTGGCTTATGCATCTAGGCAGTGGAAGGTGCACGAGCATAACTATCCTACTCATGATTTTGAGCTTGCCACAGTTGTGTTTGCATTGAAGATTTAGAGGCACTATCTTTATGGTGAGAAGTGTGTTATGTACACGGATCACAAAAGTTTGAAGTATTTGATGTCGTATAAAAATTTGAATCATAGGCAATGACGATGTTTAGAGTTACTTAAGGATTATGATTTGACCATTGAGTATCATCCGGGTAAAGCGAATGTTGTAGCGGATGTTTTAAGTAGAAAAGTTGTTGTCGAGTTGAGAGCTATGTTTACTCGGTTGAGTGTAACTCGTTATAGAGGCTTGTTAGCTGAGTTTCAAGTGAGGCCATCCTTGTTGCAAATGATAAAGGAGAAACAACTGTACGATGATGAGTTGGTACCTCATGTTAAGGATATCATGGATGGAAAACCATCAGATTTTCATTTTAATGATGATGCAGTGTTGTGTTTTAAGGACCAGATAATGGTGTCTTGCAATGAGGAGTTGAGACGTACCATTTTGAGCGAGGCTCATACTAGTCCTTATGTTATGCATCCCGATAGCACTAAGATGTATCATGGATTGAAGGATGAGTATTATTGGGTTGGTTTGAAGAAAGATGTGGCTGATTTTGTTGCTAAGTGCATGGTATGTCAGTGTGTTAAGGCTGAACATCAATTTCCTTCCTGGTTGTTACAGCCGTTAAGGATACTAGAGTGGAAATAAGAGAGGATCACCATGGATTTATGAAGTGTACATATTCTTTGCCGGTTCATACGACGTATACTTTGGATAAGTTGGCAGATCTTTATATTACTGAGATGGTGAGGCTACACAGGGTGTCTGAGTCGATTGCGTCAGATAGAGATACGAAGTTTACAGTGAGGTTTTGGCAGTGTTTGCATCGAGCTTTGGGTACTGGTTGCATTTTAGCACTTCGTATCATCCTCAGACGGATGGACAGTCTGAGCGTGTAATCCAGGTCTTGGAGGACATGTTAAGGTGTTGTGTTATTAAAATCCAAGGAACTTGGGAAAAGCAATTGCATTTGGTGGAATTTGCGTATAATGATAGCTACCATGTGAGTATTCAGATAGCACCTTATGAGGCCTTCTATGCCCATGGTTTGAAAGACACTAATGAGAAAGTGAAGCTTGTGTCTGGTCGCTTGAAAGCGGCATTTGACCGACAGAAATACTATACAGATTTGAAGCGTAGAGAAGTTAAGTATGCTGTCGGTAACAAAGTGTTCCTGAAAGTTTCACCTTGGAAAAAGGTGGTGCGCTTTGGGTGTAAATGGATGTTGAGTTTGAGGTTTATCGGGCCTTATGAGATTTTGGATCATGTCGGTCTTGTGGCTTATCAGTTGTTGTTCTCTCTCGAGTTGGAAAAGATTCATGATATGTTCCATGTTTCGATGTTGCGGAGGTGTAGGTCGGATCCATCACATGTTATGCCAATTGAGGATGTTGAGTTGAGGCCGAATTTTTCCTATGATGAGGAACCGATAGAAATCTTTGATACCAGTGGTAAAGTTCTTCATGGTAAGATGATAGAGCTTGTCAGCACCGAGGAGTTGAGGAGGCCACGTGGGAGAGTAAGTCAGACAAGAAAGAGCAATTTCCTCATCTATTTTCTGTAGGTAAATTTTAAGGACGAAATTTCTTAAGTGGGGGAGGGTTGTAACGCCCTGGTTTTGGGCCTCGGAGTTTTGGGGTGGTTTGTCGGTCCGGTGGATCGAGATTAGGGATTCGAGTCAGATTCAGGATTTAAATTGAGTTAAATATTTTTATAAGAGATAAAAATATGGAAAATAGTCTAAAATCATTATTAAATATATAAATGATTTTGGTGAAAACAATTTTGGAAAATAAAAATCAGAAATATGACATTCTTATTTAGTAACCAAAATGCAAAGTTTACAAAACTATTTTTAGTGACTATTTTGTAAGTGGATCAAAACTTTGAACCTTTAAAGAGCTAATTATCCTAAAGGTTTTTATCAGATTTCTCCCTTTAATTAATTATTTTAAATGGGTTTTTTGAAAGTTATAAATAGTGGAGATAATTAATTAATCTCAATTTAAGCTTTTAATCAAAATTCACGTAACAAACATTGTAACTTCTTTCTCTCAAATTCTCTCCAGCCAAACACATTTCCAACTTCAATTTCTTTAGGTAAAAATCAGGATTTCAGAGAGTTTTTATTTCTAATTGATTTCTAAAGCTTTTACATCAAATACTTATTACTTCTATCTTGATTTTCGTGTTTTATCAAGCAATTAAGGGAGAAATCACCATTGGAGCTAAAGATTCGTTCTTCTCCTCTAATGAAAAGTTCTTTATTGAAATTCCTAAGTTCTTGATCCATTTTATATGATTTTCATTGGGTTTTAATTAATTAAAAATTAGATTTATGGTTTAATTGGTGATTTATGATAAGAATTGAGGAAATTCGTAGTTAATCTGTTTTTGCTGAGTTAATGATTGATTTACAGCTTGATTTTGGTTTTCAATATGTCAATGAGGTGAGTTTTAATGATAGAATCCCAAAATCTAGAGAATCTATAATTTGTTAGATTGATAGTTAAGAGATTTTGAGGTGTTGTGGTTAATTATTGTTTGCTGGAGGTATGAGGTAGTTTTGGGTTGTTGTTAGGTGTCATTTGATGTTATTCGAAGGATGAGATTCGTAGTTGTTGGTTGGGTTGAGGTTTTTGATGAATCAATGATGTTTTGGTTGATAGAATGTGGTGTTGTAGAGGATTATAGTTGGATAATGTTATTTTTTATTTGCTGTGAGTTTGGATGCATTATAATTCATTGGATCCTCTATTGTGATGTGTTTGAAACAAGAGAGAATAATCCGGAAGTGAACCTTGTTATTGAGGAGTTATCGGGAGCTTGATTTGACATCAGCAAGAGAGGCGTTACTTTGTCGGTGAGTGAGGTGGATAAGAATGGCTTTTTGAAGGTTTGAAAAGGTTTAATGGGAGTCTAGACTAGGCTTGATACGCTGTTCTAGGACTCGAAAGTAAGTAAAATGGGTTTTCTCTCCCGATTTCGGTTGGAAAATAATTTATAAATGCATTTGTTAAATGATTGTTTACCTCCTGTGTTATGCATGAAATAAGCATGGTTTAATGCTAGGAATTGATATGGAATGATGTTAGGTGAATTTAAAAAGCAATGCATGGTTTAAAAGAATGTTTAAGAACATGGTTTATGCATGGTTTAGTGCATGATGAAATGATTTGGATGATGCATAAGAAAACAGTGAGGTATGTTTATAAAAGTGGATTTTATTGGCAAGTGTATATTGAAAATGTTATGGAAATTTTATCGGATATAATTGATTGGCCATAGGATTTAAAGTGCACTATAATAAGTCACCCATGGTTGTAGAGGTAATACGAGAGGTACTTACTCCGATCATGTGAACCCCAATGTTGTTGAGGTAGCACTTAGATGGCTTTTACTCCAGCCATTGGCTGTAGAGGTTGATGCATCGAGTGTGTGTACTCCAAATTGGAGGATTAGCCTTGGTAGTGTAGAGGTAGTGCATGTGTTGCACAACTTCATGCCATTGAGTTGCAAGAGATTGGAAAATCTCTTGGGAAATTCGTGTATTCGATGTTAAGTTGATTTTTTGGAAATGTTGTATATGGTAATGGATCACTTGAAAGCCAATATAATGTTTTAAATGTATCATGTTGATGGATTGGTTTGTATAATTTGATTTATACATGTTTTTACTCCTTAAGCTTGCGTATGGGATGTTATGCATGGGAAGGCTTAAGTAGAGGGAATTGTATATGGGATAATGATGTAGAATCCATGATACATAATGCATATGGTGAATATGCTGGTTTTGGAAAGGTTAAGTGCATGTTTTGAAATAATGGCATGATGGTTTTGAAATGGTTTTAATTTGCATTGGATGATGCTTTGTGTTTTGAGCGCTCCTCACTAAGCAATGACTGCTTACGCTTTCTTTTATCATCAATCCAGGCAAGTGGGCCTAGCAAGCAAGGAGGGAACTTCCAAGACTTGGTTTTATAAAGTATGTTGAGTTTTAAAGTAGTAATAAAGGCAATGCGGCTTAAATGTTGTTGGGAGGGTTTGAGTGTTTAATTCTCTGTTTGAGCAAGTTTATATTGCTGTTTTGGACTTGAAATAAGCTTGGTTTGCTGGATTTTGCATATGGTATATGTTTTGGTACTTTTAGTAATTTGGTTTAGGAAGCATGCCTATAGTTTACCTTTAAACATGTTTGCTATGAGTTGATGTTGGATTTGGGTTACTATGATAGGTTCGATCCATGTTAATGTTGCTTGAGTGTTTGAAGCATGTTAAAGTGTAATGCTAATCATCAAAGTGTGTTAAAACAGCAAAAGCGGACATTTTAGGTCTAGGCGTATCAAAATGCGTATCCCTGTACCGTTACGGATAAGCCATACCATGCATGGTGTTTCAATACGTGGGATAGCCATTTCGATATAGGTAAACCATTCTAGGCATAGCGTTTCGATACAAGAGGTAGTGTTTCGGTACGGGTTAAAGCAAAATGGCAAGGTGTACCGATACGCATAGCTGTACCGGTACGATTTTGAGCTACTGGAATCTTGGTTTTATTAAGTGGCCAAGGCGTACCGATACACTAGCTCGTGTACCGATACAGGTAGTTGTTTTCCCAGTTATTTGGATGTTTGGAAGGTTTTTGATTTATTCACTTTGATCCTTGATTGTTATGAATGCAATTGCTTGTGTTTGTACGGTCAGATTGAGCTAAGAATTAACATGCAACCATGTAATCTGACTAATTGAGGATTGGTAACCTTAATTTTAGTAATGGTCCTTTAGCTTAACAGTTTTACGTTTTAGTCCCTAAAATATATTGTGTGCAACTGGTTGCCTTTCCGAGGTCCGTTTCCTTTGTAACTTCATCCGCTGCAAGCATGATCACCTAGGATTAATAATATTCATCTAGACAAGATAAAAGAAAAAATGACCGGTTCTCGTATCTTTCTCCGGTGAACTTTGGTAAACCTAATGTAGCTCGCTTGGTTCGGTCGGGCATCTAGGCCGGGTCGAGGGGGTTACATAGACTCACTTCCGAAGTAAGTTCATCTATTTGAACATCTTCTGTCAAAGCTTCTTACCTTAGTATTTAGCAACTAATAGTTGCCCCTTAAGTCTGTTAAGATATTAAGGTGCAATAAGCACACTATGTTAACCGTCGTATGGCAAAGGATTTGAGAAAGTTAAATACTAGTAGATAGGAAATAATGCCAAGGCATTTAGATTATTAAAAACAAAACATAAAACTAGCATTAATCGCAAACATCCCTCAACCAACTGTAAAAGCTTAGTTCATGGTTGGGGGTCCATCCACAAAACATCATCATTTCTCGTTACCATTTTGAAATAAAAACAAATAAAACTAAGAGAATGGGCAAGAAGGAGATGCATCGATGTAGCCCTTCAAATGCTCCAAAGCTCTCGGTCATAGTTGGTCGAACCACGTCGCCTTTCGGTTCACCACAGTGCAGCATCTCTTCGATCCCTCAAAAGTGGTGGTTTAAGCTCCTTTAAATAGGCTTGTGTGGAAACCATAGGATAAGCTTTTGAGTTTGAATTTTGAATGCGCAAAGGGATAAGACGCGTTATCCTCTTATCCTGATTTAAATCCTAGGGCTGACATGTACAAGGTCCAACAACTACCTTGACCAATCATCGGACACCAATCCTTTGCCAGCCGAACTTGGCATTGTTTGGTCCATCTATGCCAACTCTACTCGAAAATTCTCTTACTTCCTTTCCTGCGTTCTCTGCCAGCGCCTCTTTGCCAGGCCTGCCTGCCTGCCTGTGTCCTACATCAAAACCTTTAAATAACCTTTCACATTGGCAACAAAATAGCTCCTAACTCCTTATGCAAATGCATAAATTTAACAACAAAATGCAAACATATCTACTTAAAGGCAAGCAAACGTATTATGGAATAGCATAAAAATAGTACTTTTAGGGAGCTAATACACCCCCAAACCTAGCTCATTACTTTTCCTGAAGTAATGCAACTAAAAATCTATAAAAACAGAAAATAGGAAAAATAGCTCGGAAAAATTTGTCATGGTTCCAACACCTGCCAGCTAGCAAAATATTACCCTAGGTCTATCCTCAAATGTTCAGTGTATCAAATAAGCAAATTCAAGTGCAACAATATAGTTCTAGTCTTAGGTCATCCAGTGTGCATGAAGTGCGGGCAATATGCATCAAATTTACTCAACTCCCTTAGTCACTTTACTACCCAAACTCATAATTTTTATTATAAATATTTTTTTCTTTTTAGTCACTTTACTACCGTGAATACTCACGTTAATCCATATTACATCACTAAGCTAACCCATTACACTCATACCCTAAAGTTATGTTGACTTGAGAACTAAGAGGGAGCAAACTACGAAGACCCAAGTTCATTATTTTCCCTAAGGAAGAGGAGTCTTCTCAAGTTTTTCAGCCTTTGTAAAAACATTGTTGCCTTATTCAAGTGACCTAAGCTTGTTTTCCAGACTAGATGCATACCTTGTGTAGAGTAAAACTAAAGTTCCCTAAACTAGAGTTCAATTGCCAAGCTACTTGGCAAGAAATTGTAAATTCTAGTTTCTTCATCGGACAGATAATCTAGCACAAATTCTCGTAAACTAGCAGTGTTGGCAAATATTATAAGTACAAAATTAACCGAGGTAATTTTTTTAGTGGTTTGGTATGCATGTGTTAAATCCTATATGGCAAACAAAATGCAAACTGAAATATAAACATGAATGTCATGGCAATAAATGTAAGGCAACCCACACTTGTAACCCCCCTTAGCCCGACGTAGTCGAAATCGGACCAAAAGGATTACATTAGTTTGCCGAAGCAAACCCGAACTAATAACCTAAACCGGTCAATTTTTTTCTTTTTATCTCGTCTAAATGTATTTAATTAATCCCATAAGGTGTACATGACTTAGCGGAAATGATACATTAAACTAGATTGCAAAACATGGTCCTACTGCCCAACGATTCACATTAGGGACCAAAATGCAAATATCACAAATTACATGGCATTAGATACAATTAAGATTACCAACACTTAATTAATCCAATTTCATGCTCACAAGTTTAATTCCATTCCAAAACAATCACCAAATCTCAAACAATTGTGTTCACAACAATCAGGGACCAATTTGCAAGATTTCCAAACATCAGCAACACCAGATTGCATAAAAACAGCATACCAACACGTATTCCCGTATCGATATGGTGTGTTGACCACCTCGTACCGGTACAGCTTTGACCCGTATTGATCCACTTCACACTTCCTCAAAATTTAGAATTCCAGTAACTAGATTGCGTATCGATACGGTACCCCGCTTATCGGTATAGTGAGTTAAAAACAAAGGGATCGTACTGGTACTCAAACCTATGTACCAGAACCAGCACACATTTTCCTTAAGGTGTACCGATACAGTGGCTAGACATACTGATACCCTAAGCTTAGTTTCGACAACTTGTGCCTTATATAGACCCCGCGTACCGATCCTGAGGTACCCATACCAGTACGCAAAGGCCTGAAATGACCTCTAAGTCCAACATATGACACTTTGGCTCACTTCAATCAACCTTAACATTTAACTAATCAACATACAACATCATTAACATGCTTGATCACCAACATACCATCATTTTAATCAAACCTACCAAGACTAACCCATTATTTCACAACATCTTGTAACGCCTCAATTTCGAGCCTAGCGGTTTAAGAGCTAGTTAGATGGTCTGGTGGATTGGTTAGAGATTCGAGTATAATTCGGGAATAAATATTTTTGAGTAAGATAAAAATATGGAAAATGACTAAAAATCATATTTAAATATATGAAAAATATTTGTGAAATCAATTTTGGAAAATTGGATTTAGAAGGGTGACATTTTGGTTGGTGACCAAAATGTAATTTTTAAAAACTATTTTAAATGGTGACTATTTTGAAAAGGGTCAAATTCTTAGAATCTTTAGGGAGCTATTTTACCAATTTTTGGCTGGTGGTTTTTCCCTCAATTAAGGTTTTTAACATGTGCTTTATTAACTAATTAAAAGAGGTTTTTATAATAAAAGGTTGTTATTGATTTTTATAAGATTTGACGTAAAATGTTCTCTCAACTTTTCTCTCCACTTCTTTTCTGCCAAACACTCTTGTTTTCATCAAAATCTAGAGGTGAGAGATCGATTTTCATGGATTCTTGTTTTATAATTGATTCTTTATCTTTGATTTACAAAACCTCATTGAAATCTTGTGTTTTCAAGCTTTAATCAATCAATTGAAGGGGAAATCACACACTAAAGGTAAGGTTCGTTCTTCTCCTCTATTGATGGTTCTTTATTGATATTCCCAAGTATTTGATTCTTGATTTATGATTTATAATCGGCTTTTATGTTTTTATGATGATTATTTGATTTAATTGGGTTTAATTGATGAAATTGAGGTAGATTCGTATTAAATTTGATTTCCAGTGTTGAGGATTGATTTTAAGCATCTATTGGATGTTTCATAATGTTGATAAGTTGTTTTTAATATTGGAATCCCGAATCTCCATGAATCTTTAATTATTTAGGTTGTTAGATTTGTGTTTTTGAGGTGTTTTGGTGGTTGTTTTTTCTTGGAGATATAAGGATGGGGTAATCATGTTTTTAGGTGATAATTGATGTTAATGGAAGTGTTAGATTGACGGATTGTGGCTGGGCTATGTTTGAAAAGCATTGGATGAAGATTTCGGTTGTTGTTGTTGGGTAATTGTGAAAGGATTGTTGATGCTTTGTGAGGAATGGTGCTACAGGGGTTTGAATGCATTGAGATGCATTAATCCTCTGTTGTTATGTGTTTAAAATAGTGGAGGTTCATCTGAAAGCTATTGGTGAAGTTTTGGAAGCTACAGATGCTTGAATTCGCGTCGGGGAATTGAGGTTTCGCGTATCATTGAGTGAGAACATGATTTTAGCTTTGAAATGATTTAAAGGTGGTTTATGGGAGTTTAAACTGAGCTTGAAACGCTGGTTTAAACTCGAAAGTAAGTATAAAGTGGCTTTCTCTCTCGGTCGTGCTATTATGAAATGTTTTATGCACGTGTTTTAATTTGTATTGTACCTACTGTTTAAGCATGTTTTAAAGTATATGAGATATTGTTTTGATCATGAAATGATGATGGATGCACGTGGTAAGTGATCCATGTAAGTATATGGTTTATACTTGAATTTTAAGCATGTTTTGTTGCTTGGAAAATGGTTTTGTTCAATGCTTGTAAAAATAGTGAGGTAAATGGTGAATTATATTGGCAAGTGAAGTTGTGACACCCCTCGACCTGGCCTAGTCGCAAGACCAAACTGAACGAGCTACATTAGGTTTACCAAGGTAAACCGTAAAAAGAAAAAAAACTCGAAACGCGTCTATTTTTTCCTTTTATCTTATCTAGATTCAAATTACTATCCTATGTGTTCATGTTGACCACGGGTGAAAACTCAACTCAATCGGGCATCGAATCGTCATCCAGTTGGGATACAATTGCAATTTTGGGACCAAATTGTAATTTCGGAAAATTACAAGAACTTTTCCCATCTTTATGTTACCAACCTTCAATTAGTCAGGTTTCATGCATGCATGTTGAATTTCAGCTCAAAATACTCATCCATACTCATTCAATTGCATCCACAACATTCAGGGACTAAAACGCAAGAAAACAAAACTTCAAAACTACCAAATAACTCAATTAACGACTAGCCATATCGATACACTTGCATACCTATCGATACAATATTGCTATTTGAAAATCCCCAAATTCCAGTAGCCAAAACTCATATCGATAAGTCCTCGAGTACTGATACGCCCTACTTAAAACACATACTTCGTACTGAAACGATGACTGGTTTACCGAAATGCTATGCCTGGAAAGGCCTAACCGTACCGGTACACTCAGCCCGTGTACCAAAACACTGGCCACATTTGGCCTAAGCCCATATCGAAACACATGCCCGCGTTCTGATATGCTAAGCCTAAAATGGCTTGCCCGTACCGAAACAGAAACACGCGTACCGATACGCCTGGACTTGAAATATCCTCCTTTGTTGGTTTAACATGCTTTCAAACATACCAAAACACCCTAACACGCTTCTAACATGAATCCAACACATTCAAGGGACAAACCACAACAAAACATCACAGATTCATCTACCTTTCATGGCATCATACATTAAATGTAAATCTAGATGCATACCTCCTAGATATCAAGCCAAGCAAAGCATGAAATCTTAAACCATTGTCACAAACAATCCATAATGGCCATTTACAAAACAAGAGCAGTAAAACAACATTGCTCAAACATGGAGTTTAACAAAACACCTCCCAAAACAACAACATAAACCTCATTGCCCTTATTATTTATAGTCTAGTTCAAAACATACTCTTCGTATCAAGTCTTTAGCGATTCCATGCTGCCTTCAAATTTTTAATTCTCTGTATTGATGGACAAAGAGAGCGTAAGCACTATAGGCTTAGTGAGGAGTGCTCAAAAATAGCACACCATCAATGCATTTAAAACCATTCTCAACAACACATTGAAATCTCATTTCGATCATCTTTTAAACATCACTTAAATCATCGTTTAAAACATCATGCCTTGAAAACCAAGCACTTAACACTTTCAAAAACTGGCATATTAAACCATATGCAACATGTGTCATTAACCAACAGCAAATCCCATTGCTAGACCTCAATTTAAGCCTTCCCATGCATAACAAACCACATGCAAAGCTTAAAGAGTAAACATGTATAAATCACATTATACAACAAAAACCATTACATGACACATCCACAATTATATTGGCTTACAAGTGATCATTAACTAAGTTCAATTGACAAAATAGTTCATCAGATACACAGATTTAACAAGTGTCCTCACAACACTTCAAGCCATCTCAACCGAATATCCATACAATCACAATCGCGGTACATTACAACCGGGTACACTTACAACCCATGGGGCCACCAACCCCAACCTCAACCCTCAATTAGATGCTTAATCCACTAAAGGGAGCTTACGGTACCATATAACCTCTCGACCGTTAGGGTACTTTGATGTAGTATTTCGTACACTGTATAAAACTCCTCGACATCCAAGGCGACTCTTTATAGTGCACTATCAATCCTATGGTCAACCAACTATATCCGATAACAATTTTCAAAACCACATTACTTGCCAATATAATTCACCATTTACCTCATTGTTTTTACAAGCATTGAACCAAACTATTTTCCAAGCAACAAAACATGTTTAAAATTCAAGTATAAACCATATACTTATATGGATCACTTACCACATGCATCCATCATCATTTGATGATCAAAAAAATATCCCATATACTTTAAAATATGCTTAAACAGTAGGTACAATTCAAATCAAAACAAGTGCATAAAACTATTTCATAATAGCACGACCGAGAGAGAAAACCACTTTATACTTACTTCCGAGTTTAAACTTGAATTTCAAGCTCAGTTTAAACTCCCATAAACAACCTTTAAATCATTTCAAACCTGAAATCCATGTTCTCACGCACCGATACGCGAAACCTCAATTCGGCGATGCGAATTCAAGCATCCATAGCTTTCAAAACTTCGCCGATAGCTTTTGAATGAACCTCCCCTATTTTAAACACATAACAACAGAGGATTAATGCATCTCAATGCATTCAAACCATTGCAACAACATTCCTCACAAAACATCAACAATCCTTTCACAATTACCCAACCACAACAACTGAAATCATCATCTAACTCTTTCCAAGCACAACCCAGCCACAATCTATCAATCTAACACTTCCATTAACATCAATTTTCACCTAAAAATAGGATAACACCATCCTTATATCACCAGCAATAAACATCCACCAAAACACCTCAAAAACAACAACCTAAATAATTAAAGATTCATGGAGATTCGAGATTCCAATGTTAAAAACAACTTATCAACATTATAAAACATCCAATACATGTTTAAAATCAATCCTCAACACTGGAAATCAGATTCAATATGAATCTACCTCAATTTCATCAATTAAATCAAATAATCATCATAAAAACATAAAATCAAATTATAAATCTTAAATCAAGGATCAAATACTTGGGAATATCAATAAAGAACCAACAATAGTGGAGAAGAATGAACCTTACCTCTATTGTGTGATTTCCTCCTCAATTGATTGATTAATGCTTGAAAAACACAAGGTTTAAATAAGGTTTTCTAAATCAAAGATAAAGAATCAATTATAAAACAAGAATCCATGAAAATAGATTTTTTACCTCTGGATTTTGATGAAAACCAGAATGTTTGGCAGAAAAGAAGCGGAGAGAAAAGTTTATGTCAAATCTTATAAAAATCAATAACTACCTTTTATTATCAAAACCTTTTTTTAATTAGTTAATAAATCACATGTTAAAAACCTTAATTGAAGGAAAAAACACCAGCCAAACTTGGTAAAATGGCTCCCTAAAGATTCTAAGAATTTGACCCTTTTCAAAATAGTCACCATTTAAAACAGTTTTAAAAAATTGCATTTTGGTCACTAACCAAAATGTCACCCTTCTAAATCCAATTTTCCAAAATTGATTTCACAAATATTTTTCATATATTTAAATGTGATTTTTAGCCATTTTCCATATTTTTTATCTTACTCAAAAATATTTATTCCCGAATCTGACTCGAATATCTAATCCTGTCCACCAAACCATCTAACTAGCCCTTAAACTGCTAGGCCCAAAATCGGGGCGTTACAACTCTCCCCCACTTAAGAAATTTCGTCCTCAAAATTTACATGGAGGAAACAAATGTGAAAACTGTTCCAAATGTTCGTCTTGCGTTCCCACGTGGCCTCCTCAACTTCGAAGTGCCTCCACAACACCTTAACAAGCTCAGCCGTCTTGCCACGCAAAACCTTACTACTGGCATCAAGGATCTCTATCGGTTTCTCATCATAAGATAGACCCGACCTCAACTAAATATCCTCCACCAGTATAACATGCGATGGATCCGACCGATACCTCCGCAACATCGACACTTGAAACACATCATGAATCTTTTCCAACTCAGGAGGTAACCTCAACGCATCACCTTCTTCCAAGGTGACACCTTCAGAAACACTCGATCATCCACAACATACTTTATATCTCTGAGCTTCAAATTCAAATAGGATTTCTGACGATCCAAAGCCGCTCTCAAGCGCTCACATACCAATTTCACCTTTTCATTAGTGTCTTTCAACACATCAGGCATCAAAATGTGTTTTTCTCCAACCTCAACCCAGCACAACAGTGTACGACACTTCCTACCATACAAAGCCTCGTGCGGTGACATCTGTATATTAGCCTGATAACTATTATTATAAGCAAACTCCACCAAAGGCAACTGTTTTTCCCATGTTCCTTGGAACTTAATGATATAACATTTCAACATATCCTCTAAGACTTGAATCACGCGCTCTGGCTGACCCTCCGTCTGAGGATGATACGAAGTACAAAAATTTAGCCGTGTTCCCAAAGCACGATGCAAACACTCCCAAAACCTTGCTGTAAAGCATCGATCTTTATCCGAAACTATAGATTGGGGTATCCCGTGCAAACACACAATCTCAGAGATGTACAGATCAGCCAACCTATCCAAGGTATACGTCATATGCACTGGAACAAAATGTGCACACTTCGTAAACCGATCAATAATCACCCAAATAGAATCATTTTTGGTCAGTTTCAAAGGTAACCCAGGCACAAAATCCATGGTTCCTCTTTCCCATTTCCATTCCTGTATCCTCAACGGTTGTAACAACCCTAAAGGAAACTGGTGCTCAGCCTTTACTCGATGACATACCATGCATCGAGCCACAAAATTAGCCACATACTTCTTTAAACCAACCTAATAGTACTCTTCCTTCAAACCTCGATACAACTTCGTACTACAAGGATGCATAGAAAAAGGACTAACATGCGTTTCGGTCAAAATGTACGCCTCAACTCCTCATCTTCGGGCATCACAATCTGACCCTTATAACACAACACTCCATCATCATTAAAATGAAAATCCGTAGGGCTTCCATCCATGATATCCTTCACATGTGGTACAAAACTCTCATAATGCGGTTGCTTTTCTTTAATCAACTGTGACAAGGACAATTTCACTTGCAACTCAGCCAACAACCCACCATCACGTGTCACACTCAACCTAGCAAACATAGCCCTCAACTCCACAACAACTTTTCTACTCAAGGCATCAGCCACAACGTTAGCTTTACCCGGATGATACTCAATGGTCAGATCATAATCTTTGAGCAACTCCAACCATCTTCGTTGCCTAAGATTTAACTTCTTCTGCAACATTAGACACTTCAGACTCTTATGATTTGTATTAACCACACACTTCTCACCGTAAAGGTAATGCCTCAAATTTTCAAAGCAAAACAATTGCGGCTAGTTCAAGATCATGAGTATGATAATTACGCTCATGCACCTTCAACTATTTAGATGCATAGGCAACTACCTTACCCTCCTGCATCAGCATATAACCAAGCACAACATAGGACGCATCACTATAGACAACGAACTCTTTCCCTAATTTAGGCTGAACCAAGACCGAAGCTCGTGTCAAAGCTTTCTTCAACCTTTCAAAAGCCCGCTACCTATTCTCCAACCACTCAAAGCGAACATTCTTTTGTAACAACTTGGTTAAAGGAGTAGGTATACTGGAGAACCCCTCAACAAGACTACGGTAATAATTGGTCAACCCAAGGAAACTTTGAACCTCAGACACAAATTTAGGCACCTTCTAACTCATCACATCAACAATTTTGTGCGGATCAACACGAATCCCCTCAGCTAATACCATATACCCTAGGAAAACAACCTCCTTAAGCCATAACTCACACTTGCTTAACTTGGCATAAAGCCGATTAGCCTACAACGCCTGAAGCACAATCCCTAAATGTCTATCATGATCCTCCTCGGTACGAGAGTACACTAGGATATCATCGATAAACACAACCACAAACTGGTCCAAAAACTCATTGAACACCTAATTCATCATGTCCATGAAAGCAGCCGGTGCATTGGTCAAACCAAATGACTTCACCAAAAAGTCATAATGCCCGTACCTCATGCGAAAACCTATCATGGGCACATCCACATCCTTCACCTTCAGCTGATTGTATCTAAACCTCAAATCTATCTTAGAGAACATAAAAGCACTCCTAAACTGATCAAACATATCATCTATCTGCGGCAAAGGATACTTATTCTTTATCGTCAACTTGTTCAGTTACCGTTAATCTATACACATATGCAACGTACCATTTTTTTCACAAACAACACCAGTGCACCCCAAGGTGAAATACTCGGTCTAATAAACCCTCGATCAAGCAACTCTTGCAGTTGAGTTTTCAAATCCTTTGGGGCCATGATATACGGAGCAATTAACATGGGTGTCGTATCCGCATAAACCTAAATACCGAACTCCACCTCTCGATCTAGTGCAACCCCAACAAATCTTCCAGAAAAACACCCAAAAAATTACATACCCTGCGAATATCCTGCACCCTCAACTTCTTCGAACCAGGATTCGTAACATAAACCAAGAATGCCTGACATCTAGAATCCAACAGTCGTCTCGCTTCCAAAGTCGAAATAGCATTAGACAAGAACTTAGCGTTCTCACCAATAACCACCGCCTCAAAATCATCAAACAACTTCAGGGATATCTGTTTCGTCTCAAAATCTACCACAGCCCCATGCTCGGTCAACCAATCCATCCCAGAATCACATTAAAATCATGTAATGGTAATTCCATCAAATCCAAGACAAACACATGGCCTTGAACCATCAGCGGACATCTACAATATAACTTCCTAACCATGACTGTCTCCCCAAGAGAACTAGTCACTCTAACACCCACATTAAGAATTTCAACAGGTATATCAAGCAACTATGCATGCTCACTCAGGATATATGAATGGATAGAACCAGAATCAACCAACGAATACAATGACAAAGACTATAAAGAGAATATACCTGCAATCACACCAGTGTCATTACGACCCTCACGGTGCGCATACACTCTAACCGGTCCACCTTCCTCAGGATGGATAGCCATGGTATAAGCCACAATCTTCTGCCCCCATCTTTGCGCTGAAAAGGGCCACGACCACGACCTCTCTGTAGAGCAACAACAGGTGCAGCACCCTACCCACCTCTAGCCAACAAAGGAAAATCACATCTCAATTGGTCGCCAGACCCACAACTCCAACAAGCATTGGCTACAATAGCTGCAGGTGCCTGACCCTCTCTGGCCAAACGTGGGCAATCTCGCCTCAAATGATCACGAGATCCGCAAGCCCAACATGTATCATTCGGAGCTCTAACCTGGGTACCCTGCCCTTGCGCTCCATGCCCAACAACACCTCCACCGCGTATCTATTCAGGGCGATACCTCGTATCACAGTGTCTCTTGGCCTGACCACTGCCAAAACTAGAATCTGCCACTCTCTTACCAGAGTTAAAACCTCGAGACCTAGAAACTGAACCAAGTTTTAACTCGATATCCTTCGTTCACGTAACCAACACATCAAAATTTGTATAATCAACAACAATCATGTATGTCTTGACCTCTTGGACCATCCCATAGCGAAAACAATCACATCGCTTTTGCTCGTCAGGAACCAACTCTGGTGCATATTGGCTCAACCTCACGAACTGCACCTCATGCTCAGAAACAAACATACTACCCTGCACTAGAGCCATAAACTCTTTTTTCTTTTCATCCAAATACCAGACCCCCAGGTACCTCTTCTGAAACGCACCATAAAAGAACTCCCAAGTTATATCCTCAGGTTCTATCCCAGTTGTCACAGTAGTCCACCAGCTGTAGATATTCCCCTGCAACAGGGACACAACACAACCCAACATACTATCATCTGTACAACCCATCTGGCCCAGTATCCTTTTTGTACTAGCCAACCAATCCTTAGAAGCTTCCAGTGCTAGACCATGAAATTTAACTTCGCCCAGACTACGAAGACGCTCTAACGGTAAACTCGTTTGCCCAACCACTGGTGTCGACACATGAACACCCGCAACTGCTGCTTGGAACACACCAGTCATATCTTGAATCAAAGGTTCCATGTCACCCATCCCTAGCCCAACTAGCATAGGTGGTACTTGCTCTACATTCGCAGGTGGATTAGGTAGGGGAGGTGGCAACCCCTCAAGAGGTACAACATCCTCCTCATTTCCCTGCCCAATGGCAGCGGCAATCGTACCAGATCTCAACTCTCTCCTCGGTCCCATCATGCTATAAATATATCTAAGGTATGATATTTTACCAAAAACAAAACAATCAGACTAGCTTAAGCAAGGATCCAAGACTTCTATTTCAAAACAAAAACATTTCAGACTATAATAATAAGACAATGGGTTTTCTAAATTTCCCCCAACATGGCACAAAACAGTCAACATGCATATCACAATCACCGTGTATATCATAATTACAAACAACATATTACACTTCACTACAACATTACAAAAACCATACCAAATCCCAATTATCGCAAACCTAGGTTTGATACCACCAAATGTAACCCCCTCGACATGACCTAGTCGCAAGACCGAATCGGACGAGCTACATTAGGTTTACTGAGGTAAATCATAAAGAAGAAGCTCGAAACGCATCTATTTTTTTCCTTTTATCTTATCTAGATGCAAATTATTATCCTATGTGCTCATGCTGACCACATGTGAAAACTCAACTCAATCGGGCAACGAATCGACATCTAGTTGGGATACAATTACAATTTAGGGACCAAATTGCAATTTTTGAAAATTACAAGAACTTTTACCATCTTTATGTTACCAACCTACAATTAGTCAGGTTTCATGCATGCATGTTGAATTTCAGCTCAAAATACTCATCCATACTCATTCAATTGCATCTACAACATTTAGGGACTAAAACACAAGAAAATAGAACCTCAAAACATCCAAATAACTGAATTAATGACTGGTAGTATCGATACACTTACACGTATATCAATAAACTTTTACTATTTTAGAGTCCCCAAATTCAATTAGCCAAAACTCATATCGATACGCCCTTGCGTACCGATATACCCTGCTTAAAGATATACTCCCTACCGAAATGATGACTGGTGAACCAAAACACTATGCCTAGAAAGGCCTACCCGTACTGGTACACTAAGCTCGTGTACTAAAATACTGGCCACATTTAGCCTAAGCCCGTATCGAAACACATGCCCGCCTTTTGATACGCTAAGCCTGAAATGGCTTACTCGTACCGAAATAGGAACACACGCATCGATACGCATAGACCTGAAATGTCCTCTTTTACTGGTTTAACATGCTTTCAAACATACCAAAACACCCTAACACGCTTCTAACATGAATCCAACACATTCAAGGGTCAAAACACAACAAAACATCACATATTCATCAACCTTCCATGGAATCATACCTCAAATGTAAATCTAGATGCATGCTTCCTAGATATCAAGCCAAGTGAAGCATGAAATCTTAAACCATCACCACAAAAAATCCACAATGGCCATTTACAAACCAAGAGCAACAAAACAACATTGCTCAAACAGGGAGTTTAACAAAACACCTCCTAAAACAACAACAGAAACCCCATTGCCCTTATTACTTATAGTATAGTTCAAAAAATACTCTTAGTATCAAGTCTTTGGCGATTCCTTGCTTCCTTGCTGCCTTCAAATCTTTAATTCTCTGCATTGATGGACAAAGAGAGCGTAAGCACACTAGGCTTAGTGAGGAGTGCTCAAAAACAACACTCTATCAGTGCATTTAAAACCATTCTCAATAGCATATTGCAATCTCATTTCAATCATCTTTTAAACATCACTTAAATCATTGTTTAAAACATCATGCCTTGAAAACCATGCCCTTAACACTTTCAAAAACCAACATATTAAACCATATGCAACATGTTTCATTAACCAACAATAAATCCCACTGCTAGAACTCAATTTAAGCCTTCCCATGTATAACCATCCATATGCAAAGCTTAAAGAGTAAACATGTATAAATCAAATTATACAACATAAACCATTACATGACACATCCACAATTACATTGGCTTACAAGTGACCATTAACCAAGTTCCATTGACAAAATAGTTCATTGGATACACAGATTCAACAAGTGTCCTCACAACACTTCAAGCCATCTCAACCGGAATAGCAATACAATCACAATCGCATTACATTACAACCGGGTACACTTACAACCCATGGGGACACCAACCCCAACCCTCAGTTGGATGCCTAATCCACTAACGGGAGTTTATGGTACCATATAACCCTCAACCGTTAGGGTATTTGGATAGAGTATTTAGTACATCGTATAAAACCCCTTGACATCTAAGGCGACACTTTATAGTGCACTATCAATCCTATGGCCGACCAACTATGTCCGATAACAATTTTCAAAACCACATCACTTGCCAATATAATTCACCATTTACCATTTACCTCACTATTTTTACAAGCATTGAACCAAACCATTTTCCAAGCAACAAAACATGCATAAAATTCAAGTATAAACCATATACTTACATGGATCACTTACCACGTGCATCCATCATCATTCCATGATCAAAACAGTATCTCATATACTTTAAAAGATGCTTAAACAGTAGGTACAATGCAAATCAAAACAAGTGCATAAAACCATTTCATAATAGCACGACCAAGAGAGAAAACCACTTTATACTTACTTCCTACTTTAAACTAGTGTTTCAAGCTCAGTTTAAACTCACATAAACCACCTTTAAATCATTTCAAAGCTGAAATCCATGTCCTCACTCACCAATACGCAAAACCTCAATTCACCGACGCGAACTCAAGCATCCGTAGCTTCCAAAACTTCACCGATAGCTTTCAGATGAACCTCTACTATTTTAAACACATAAAAATAGAGGATTAATGTATTTCAATGCATTCAAACCATTGCAGCAACATTCCTCAAAAAACATCAACAATCCTTTCACAACTACCCAACCACAACAACTGAAATCATCATCTAACTCTTTCCAAACATAGCCCAGACACAATCTATCAATCTAACATTTCCATTAACATCAATTATCACCTAAAAACATGATTACCCCATCCATATATCTCCAGCAAAAAACAACCACCAAAACACCTCATAAACACAAATCTAACAACCTATATAATTAAATATTCATGGAGATTCGAGATTCCAATGTTTAAAACAACTTATCAACATTATAAAACATCCAATACATGTTTAAAATCAATCCTCAACATTGGAAATCAGATTCAATATGAATCTATCTCAATTTCATCAATTAAACCCAAATAAATCAAATAATCATCATAAAAACATAAATCAATGATTAAATACTTGGGAATATCAATAAAGAACCATCAATAGAGGAGAAGAACGAACCTTACCTCTATTGTGTGATTTCCCCTCCAAAACTTGGTAAAATAGCTCCCTAAAGATTCTAAGAATTTGATCCTTTCCAAAATAGTCACAATTTAAAATAGTTTTCAAAAATTACATTTTGGTCACCAACCAAAATGTCACCCTTCTAAATCCAATTTTCCAAAATTGATTTCACAAATATTTTTCATATATTTAAATATGATTTTTAACCATTTTCCATATTTTTATCTTACTCAAAAATATTAATTCTCGAATCTGAATCAAATCTCTAACCCAGTCCACCAGACCGTCTAACTAGCCCTTAAACCACTAGGCCCAAAATTGGGGTATTACATATGTGGTTTTGAAAATTGTTATCGGATATAGTTGGCCGGCCATAGGATTGATAGTGCACTATAAGAAGTCGCCTTGGATGTCGAAGGGTTTTATACGGTGTACCGAATACTCCATCCAAGTACCCTAACGGTCGATGGGTTATATGGTACCTTAAACTCCCGTTAGTGGATTAGTCATCTAATCGAGGGTTGGGGTTGGTATCCCCATAGGTTGTAAGTGTACCCGGTTGTAATGTACCGCGATTGTGATTGTATCGCTATTCCGGTTGAGATGGTTTGAAGTGTTGTAAGGACACTTGTTGAATCCGTGTATCCGATGAACTATTTTTGTCAATGGAACTTGGTTAATGGTCACTTGTAAGCCAATTTAATTGTGGATGTGTGATGTAATGGTTTATGTTGTATAATTTGATTTATACATGTTTACTCTTTAAGCTTTGCATATGGTTTGTTATGCATGGGAAGGCTTAAGTTGTGGTCGAGCAATGGGATTTGCTGTTGGTTAATGACACATGTTGCATATGGTTTAATATGCTGGTTTTTTAAAGTGTTAAGTGCATGATTTTCAAGGCATGATGTTTTAAACGATGATTTAAGTGATGTTTAAAAGATGATTGAAACGAGATTTCAATGTGTTTTTGAGAATGGTTTTAAATGCATTGATGGTGTGTTGTTTTTGAGCACTCCTCACTAAGCCTAGTGTTCTTACGCTCTCTTTGTCCATCAATACAGAGAATTAAAGATTTGAAGGTAGAGAGGAAGTAAGGAATCGCCAAAGACTTGATACTAAGACTGTAACCCCCTCGACCTAGCCTAGATGCCCGACTGAACTGAGAGAACTACATTTGGGTTGCCGGAGCAAACCGAAGAAAGATTACAAAAATTGGTCCATTTTTTCTTTTTATCGTTTCTATATACATATTATTAATCCTATGTGTACATACTTGCAGTGGGTAAACTTACAAAGGAATCAGACCACGGGAAGACGACCAATTGCATAACATACATTTTAGGGACTAAAATGAAAATCTGATAAAATAAAGGACCAAAACTAAAATTAAAGTTGCCAACCCTTAACTATTCCAATTACATTCTTACATGTCAAATTTGAGGTCAAAACGATCATCCAATCTCATACAATTGCATTTTCAAATGTTTAGGGACCAAAATGAAAGAAACAAAAACTTCCAAATATTCCAATCACTGAAATAATTGTAGCCCGTATCGGTACGCGTGTATGTTTTTCGGTACGCCTTAATAATTTCCAAACTCATATTTCAAAAGCTAAAACTCGTATCAAAACACTTGCTCGCGTATCGAAATACTTGCTCGAGTACCGAAATGCTATGCCTGAAAAGGCTTGCCCATATCGAAACACCCTCTCGCGTATCGAAACGATGTGCCTAAAATGGACTAGCCGTACTAGTATGGGGACACCTGTTTCGATATGCCTGGACCTGTAATGTCCCAAAATGTTGTCTAAACACACTTTGATGATAACCAAAACGCTCTAACATGCTTCAAACCCTTATACAAAATTACTAGGATACACTCCTAACTAGAACAACACAAAACCAACAACATTACATGGCATTCATACACCCCAAGATATTCTAAAGGAATAATTCGTAAAATCATTCTACCAAACAACCAAAACTCACATTAGGCACTTTTAAGGCATACTCACCATGCTTACACATCTAAAACAGCAAAACAAACTTCCTTGAACCATCAAAGCATAGCAACCACTCTAATTTCACTAGATGTATTTCTATGCACCCAACTAGCATCATTATAAGCAAGGATCTACACAAGTTTAACAACATCAAACCAATCATAAAATCCAGCACTTCACATGCTTAAAAACCACGAGAATATAGAAATACAAGTCCAAAAACATGGGGAACACATTCTCTTATTAACCGGAAACATAAACCGAGTTCATACTCATGTAGTCTTGCAGTTGGATCACTTTAAACCTTGCCTTTGCTGCCCCAACCTTAATGCTCTGCATCATTTGGAGAAACAGAGCGTAAGCGCACATGCTTAGTGATGATGCTCTTAAAACAATGATGCAATAAAAACCATTTGAAAACCAAAACCACTTGTTTCAAAACATGCTTAACAACCCTAGTATTTTTCCTTATCTCCCACTGAGAAATGCATATCAATCCTTATGAAACATCATATACAAATTTAATGCTTAGATCCCAAAGCATTAAACCATTTTACCATGCTTAAATCCCAAAGAATTAAATCATAAACCGTGCGTAAATCCCAAAGCATTAAATCATAAACCATGCTTAAATCCCAAAGAATTATAATAGGTTCAACACATGAACTTGCATATATTGGCATTTATAGTGACCCCTTATAGACGACCACTTTCCTTCATTAGCCGACCGCTAATCTTTAGGTAACCGACTGTTAACCTTACATTTCGGATACATGGATCTACCACTATAGTCAACCACTACCATGACTCATACCATGCCGACCGCATGATACAACACCTTTGCCGACAGCAAGATCAACATCAACAAGGGGAACCAACTGCTCAACCCAAGTGACAACATTATAGTTCGAGTGGCCGACCACTTACCTCAAGGACTCTTAACCACGATCAATTTTTATCATATTATAGTGCACTTCATCATGTGGCATGCCAACTATATCCGAATGTTTTCTCATCATGTCACATAGCCAATATATCATTTACAAAACCATTTACTCACTGTTTTACAATGCATTATACAAAATCACCACATATGCAAATCACATTACCAAAACAATAACACCATTCCCAACCGGAATGAAAACCAATGCTCACAAGCATTTCTTATACTTTTAAACCCCTGCATATGTACTTAAAATCATGCATTTCCAGTATATAAAACAAACCATGTTTATGACTGTAACCCCTTGACCTGGCCTAGTCACAAGACTGAACCGAGAGAGGTACATTAGGTTTACCAAGATAAACCGTGAGAAGAAACCCGAATCGCAACCATTTTTTCCTTTTATCTTGTCTAAAGGCGCAAATATTATCCTACATGTTCTTTGCAGTAGCAGGTGAAAACTCAATTTAATCGGGCATCTATTCGGCATCCAATTAGACTTAAATGTAAATTAGGGACAAATTGCAATTTCAGCAAACTTCAAAAATTATACCCAATTTCATGTTACCATCCTTTAATTAAATGTATTTCATGATTACATATTCAAAAGCATTACCCGATCTCACCCAATTACAACCGGAACAATCAGGGACTAAAACGAAAGAGAACAATGCAGCCCTTCCATGACATTAAGAGAATTAACTGCTTCCGTATCGATACGGTATTTTGCAACATCATTTTGGTACGCCAAGTACCGTACCGGTACGCCACTTCGAATACAAAAATTCTATTTAATTTCTTAAAACACCGTACCTATACGGTCATCTAGTGTTTCGGTACGCAGGCTCATTCCAAAAAGTGAAATTCAAGTAGCACTAAACCATATCGAAACGCATACAACCGTACCGAAACACCCTGCCCAAAATTGCCTAGCCGTACCGATACGGTCCCCTCGTGTATCGGTACGTCTGGGCCTGTAATTTCAAATTTTGATGGTTTTTCACTCGAATCTAGATGCATTTGGGCCCTAGCAACTTGCATACATGCATACAAACCACCATAAATACCTAGGCTCACATTTATACCAGGGTTAAACATCTAAATCAATCTCATGCTACCCAAGGATCACTCTAAAGGAATGCTTCTTATTCCACTTTACGAAACATACCTAAATTCACAAATAGACTATTCTCAGCATAAGTATCATGCCAACACATCCAAAACAGCATAACACACTTGCACAAACCATCACAACATGGCAAACTACAAGGAAGCTCTAGATGCATACCTAAGCAACCATTCATCCACAACTATAAGCAAGAATCAACATCAAACTTAGCAACATCAAACCATCCTCAAGAACCAGCATAGAAACATACTTAAAACCCATAAGAAAACATAATTACAACTTCCAAAAACCATGGCGAAGACATTGTCTTATTAACCGAAATATAAACCAAGTTTATACTCAAACTTGTAAATGTCCTTGGATCACTTAGACTTACCTCTTGCTGTCCCCAAACCTTAATGTTCTGCATCATTAGGAAAAAGAAAGCGTAAGCACACTTGCTTAGTGAGGATGCTCTTAAAATAATGATGCATTAAAAACATTTGAAAACCATATGCTTGTTCTCCAAAAACATGCTTACAACCAAAGCATTTTTCCATGATTCTAAAAGAATCAAGCATAATAACCTTTATGCAACATCATGTACCTTCCTTGCTTATATCCTCAAATCATTAAATCATAAACCATGCTTAAATCCCAAAGCATTAAAAATAGGTGCAACACACGAACTTTCTCATATATTGGCATTTATAATGACCCGGATAGACTATCTCTATCCCTTACATATCGGATACACATACCTATCATACCATGCCAAGTTAGACCACTACTGTACCGACCTTGCCTAGTTAATCTGCAAGATCACCGTCAATTTGGGTTGCCTAGTTAAACCGCATACCCCAAATGAGGTCCCCAATAGTCTGAGTGACCTTGTTAAACGGCCATACCTCAAGGACCCATGGACAAGGACCCATGCCTAGTTCATATTGTTTTCTCACCATGCCACATAGCCAAAATACCACTTACAAACTATTTACTTACTACTTTACAATGCATTATATAAAACATCACGTTTGCAAATCTCATTGCCAACTGAATAACACCATTCCCAACCGGAATAAAAAACCAATGCTCATTAGCATTTAATATACTTTTAAACCTCGACATATGTACTCAAAATCATGCATTTCCAGTAAGTAAATCATACCATGTTCATCACCAGAACATGCAAACAACATGCTCATATCCAAGCCGATATTCAAGAGCAAAATAAGGGAAACTTACTTCCGAGCTTAGGTAAGTGTCTTATGCTTAACCTAAACTCCCAACAACCTTTTAAAAACCTTTGTAAAGCATTTAAAACCAATTTCTACTCACCGATACGCTTTATCTTCCTTACCAACGTGATACAAGCTCCCGACAAGTAACAATCAATGTTGAACTTCGTCGCCTTGATTATCCTATGTTTTAACAACATAAAAGCAGAGGCCAAATACGTTAAAATGCATTCAAAACATTGCCTAACAACAATCTCTTGCAACACCTCGGTGTTTCCACAAGACCTTTACAAGCTCAATCGTCTTACCACGAAGAACTTTGCTACTGGAATCAAAGATTTTCACTAGTTCCTCATCGTAGGATAAATTCGGCCTCAACTCAATATGATCCACCAGCATAACATGCGAAGGATCCGATCGATACCTCCGTAACATAGATGCGTGGGACATATCATGTATTTTCTCCAACTCGGGAGGCAACCTCAACTGATAAGCCACATGACCAACACGCTCAATAACCTCGTATGGTCCAATAAACCTCGGACTAGCTTACCCTTACATCCAAAGCTCATAACCTTTTTCCATGGTGACACTTTTGAGAATACATGATCGCCAACCACGTATTCAATTTCTCTACGCTTCAAATCTGCATAAGACTTCTATGATCCGCATCCACTTTCAAGTGATCACACACAAGCTTTACCTTTGCATCTGTGTCCTTCAACACATTCGGTAAGGTAACATGCTTTTCTCCTACCTCATCCCAACATAAGGGTGTACGACACGTCCAGCCATACAACGCCTCAAATATTTGCCATCTGTATACTCGCTTGGTAGCTATTATTATATGCAAACTCAACCAAAGGTAAATGCTTCTCCCAGGTTCCTTGAAACTCAATAATACAACACCTCAGCATATCCTCCAAAACTTGGATAACACGCTTAGATTGCCCATTCGTCTAAGGGTGATATAAGGTGCTGAAAATTAACCTCGTACCCAAAGCCCTGGTGCAAACTTCTCAAAAAACCTTGCCGTAAATCTCGGATCTCTATCATACACAATGGACTTAGGTACTCCTTGCAAGCGCACAATCTCGGCAATGTTCAGATTTGCGGTTTGTCCAAGGTATTCGTTGTATGCACCGGCAATAAATGTGCACACTTCAGAATGGCCCGATCATAATCACCCAAATGGAATCCTTTTTAGATAGGGTCAACGGCAGCCCCATCACAAAATCCATGGTCATTCTCTCCCATTTTCACTCGAGAATTTTTAGCGGTTGTAACAACTCGGATGGAAACTGATGTTCAGCCTTGACCTGCTGACACACTATACACTTGGAAACAAACCCAGCAACATCCTTTTTCAACCCAACCCAGTAGTATGCCTCTTTCAACCCACGATACATCTTAACACTACCGAGATGCATAGTAAAAGCACTGAAATGTGCCTCCGTCAAATTAGTGTGCCTCAACTCTGGATCCTCCGGCACCACTATTCGATCCTTGAAACATAAAACTCCATCATTATCAGAATGGAAATCTGTCAGATTACCCTCTGATATGTCCTCAACATGCTCAACCAAAGAATCATCGTACGATTGTTTAGCTTTAATCAACTGCGACAACGTAGGCTTAACTTGCAACTCGGCCAACAACCCACATTCCCGCGTCACACTCAAATTTGCAAACATAGCTCTAAGCTCAACCGCAGCCTTACGACTCAATGCGTCCGCAACCACATTGGCTTTACTAGGATGATACTCAATTCTCAAGTTGTAATCCTTAAGCAACCCCAACCATCTACGTTGCCTAAGATTCAAGTCCTTTTGAGACATCAAATACTTCAAACTCTTATGATCCGTAAAAATCATACATTTTTACCATAAAGGTAGTGCCTCCAGATTTTCAAGGCAAAAACCACAGCCGCAAGCTCCGGATCATGAGGTGGATAGTTGCGCTCATGAAACTTTAATTCTCTCGATTCGGATGCCACAACCTTACCATCTTGCGTCAACACACAACCCAATCTAATATATGACGCATCGCTATAAACCACAAACTCCTTCCCCAATTCAGGTTGAATTAACACAGAAGCATGTGTCAAAACCTCCAACTTCTCAAAACTGTGTTACTGCCTCTCCGTCCACACATAAGGAACATTCTTTCACAACACCTTTGTCAACGGTGCTGCAATACTCAAAAACCCCTCAACAAAACGGCGATAATAACCAGCCAACCCAAGAAAATTACGCACCTCCGATATGGACTTAGGTTGCTTCCAATTAAGAATATCCTCATTTTTTTGTGGATCAACATGAATACCCTCCGCGAAAACCACATGTCCAAGGAACATTACTTCCTTAAGCCAAAACTCACACTTACACAGCTTAGCATACAACTGATTATCCTTCAACACTTGCAACACAATCCGTAAATGCCGATCATGTTCCTCCTCGATACGAGAGTACACGAGAATATCATCTATGAACACCATAACAAACATATCAAGATATTCATGAAACACCCTAGTCATCATATCCATGAACGCAGGCGGACATTTGTCAAACTAGAAGGCATGACCAGAAACTCCTAATGCCCATACCTCATACGGAACGCGGTCTTATGCACATCTTCATCCTTAACCTTCAGCTGATAATACCCCAATCTCAAATCGATCTTGGAAAGCACCGCCGCTCCAAAGAACTGATCGAAAAAGTCATCAATTCGCAGAAACGGATACTTGTTCTTCACCATAAACTTATTCAACTGCCGGTAATCAATGCACATACGCATCGTACCATCCTTCTTTTTCACAAAGAGAACATGAGCACCCCAATGAGAAACACTCGGTCGAATGAACCCATGATCCAACAACTCCTAAAGCTGTGACTTCAATTCTTTCAATTCCTTTGACGCCATCCTATAAGGAGCAATAGACACCGGTGCCGTACCCGTAAACAATTCAATACTAAATTTTACCTCTCTATCTGGCGGTAAACACGACAACTCTTCAGGAAAAACCTCCAAAAAATCACAAACAACTCGAATGTCCTGCACTCGAACACCCTTGACTTCAGGATTCATCATAATAGCCAAATAAGCTTGGCAACCTCCTTACATCATCTTTTCTGTCTGGGTAGCCAAAACAACATTGGACAAGAACTTTACATTCTCGCCAACCACCACAACTTCATAATCGTCAGCTAACCTAAAAGAAATCCTTTTGGATTCACAATCCACAATTGCCTTGTGCTCACTCAACCAATCCATACCCAAAATGTAATCAAAACCATGGAATGGCAACTCCATTAGATCCGCGGCAAACTCATGACCTTGCACAACCAAAGGACACCGCCTATACAACTTTCTAGTAGTAACCGTTTCACCAAAAGAAATGGTTACTAACATACCAACATCAAGGATCTCAATAGGAACATTCAACAATGATGCATGTTCACTCAAGATATATGAATGAGTAGACCCGAATCAATCAAAGATAAAAATGACAAGGATTGCAAAGTAAAGGTACTGCGATCACTTCAGTGTCATTATAGCCCGTGACGGTGAGCAAAGACCCGAGCCGGTCTACCACCCTCCGATCTCACCATCTGCGGCATAAAACATAACCCCCTGACCATCCTCGCGCTCTGAAAATTACCCCTGCCATGGCCTCAGCCCCTAATAGGTGTAACAATATGTACCGGTGCATCTCTCACAATACGAAGACAATTAAGCTTCAAGTGATCTGACGATCCACAAATCCAAAAAACTCCATCATTTCCCCAGCACATACCCGTGTGGCACTTACCGTATCGCTCATACTCCGCTACAGCACAAGCTCCATTGGCACCTTAGCCAACTCTGCCACCACGTTTGTGATTTGGCCTATGTCTCTTGTCCCTAAACTTCCTATTCTGCCTCCCAAAATAGCTAGAATCAGAAACTCTCTTACCCAAGCATGCACCCATGGCATGAACTGGTGCACCCAAGGACTGCTCGATATCCTTGGCCTGATTGACCAACACATCAAAATTCGAGTAATCTGCAGCCAGAATATACGTCTTAATGTCCTTAACAAGACCATAACGGAACCTGTCACATCTCTGCTGATCATTTGGAACCAACTCCGGAGCATACTGACTCAAGTGGACAAACTTCACTTCGTATTCAGCAACAGCATGCCACCATGTGTCAGCGTCATAAGCTCGCGCTTCTTCATATCCAAATACTAGGTATCGAGATACTTCCTCTTGAAAGCTCTTTGAAAGAACTCCCAAGTAACGTCTACCTCCGAAACGCCAGCAATTTTGGTCACCCACCAATGATATGCACCACCCTGCAACAGTGGCACGGTGCAACCCAACTTGTGCTCGTCATTGCATCCCATCTGATTCAAGATGCGAATCGTCTTTTTCAGCCAACCCTCGGCTGCCTCAGGGATCAAACCCTGAAATTCTTCACCTTCCAAACTCCTTAAACGCTCCAAGGGTAACCCTTTATTTACCACCACAACAGGTGTCGGTGCTTGTGCCTGCACTCCAGCCATCACTTCTTGGAAAGCTCCCATTATTTCTTGAACTAACAGAGTCAAATCACTATATACTGGCACCTGGTGAACCTAGGGTACTTCACTCCTCCCAACATCGATTGGAGGAACCATTGGAGGAGGAGGAAGTAAAACATTAGGAGATTCTCTTTATTCTTGTTATTTTGCCCTAACCCGGCAAAGATTAGCTATTGATCACATCTTACGTCGAGCCATGCTATCAAAAGCATCAAAACACATTAAAGTTATGCTAGTATCAGGCAAAGATCCAAGACAATGTTAAAACGTATTTTAAAACCTCAGAATCGGAAATGTGTCCCCAATTAATAGCCTAGCATGATATTAAACAATAACCGTATATATATACACAATCACCGTGCAACTAAAACAACATCAGCTAATCAAACAACAATATCCCAACTTTTCACAAACCCGCTCGATACCACCAAATGTAACCCTTGACCCAACCTACCTAGCCGCAAGATCGAACCGAGTGAGCCACATTAGGTTTCTTGAGGTAAGCCGTGAGAAGAAACCTAAATTGCAACCATTTTTTCTTTTATCTTGTCTAAAGGCACATATATTATCCTACATGTTCATTCCGGCAAAAGAGGTGAAAAACTAAATTTAATCGGCCATCTATTCGACATCAAATTGGACTTAAACATAAATTAGGGACCAAATTGCAATTTCAGCAAACTTTAAAAACTATATCCAATTTTATGTTACCATCTTTAATTAAATGTATTTCATTCTTACATGCAAAAATGAACTCAAAAGCATGACCCGATCTCAATTAATTACAACTAGAACAATCAGGACTAAAACAAAAAGAACAATGCAGCCCTTCCATAACATTAAGAGAATTAACTACCTCTCGTATAGATACACTAAGGCCCGTGATCGATACGCATTTTGTAACATCATTTTGATACACCAAGTATCGCATTGGTAAAACCACTTGAATAAAAAAATTCCATTTAATTTCTTAAAACACCGTATCAATACGGTCATCTAGTGTTTCAGTACACAGGCTCGTTCCAAAAAGTTAAATTCTAGTAGAACTAAACCGTATTGAAACGCATACAACCGTACCAAAACACCCTGCCCAATATTGCTTAGCCGTACTTATACGGTCCCCCGCGTATTGGTACGTCTGGGACTGTAACATCAAATTTAGCTGGTTTTTCACTCGAATCTAGATGCATTTGGGTCCTAGCAACTTGCATACATGCATACAAACCACCATAAATACCTATGCTCACATTTATATCAGGGTTAAACATCCAAATCAATCTTATGCTACCCAAGGATCACTCTAAAGGAATGTTTCTTATTCCACTTTGCCAAACATAACAAAATGTACAAATAGACTATTCTCAAAGCATAAGTATCATGCCAACACATCCAAAACAAAGATAATACACTTGCACAAACCATCACAACATGGCAAACTACAAGGAAGCTCTAGATGCATACCTAAGCAACAACCATTCATCCACAACAATAAGCAAGAATCAACATCAAACTTAGCAACATCAAACCATCCTCAAGAACCAGCATATAAACATACTTAAAACCCATAAGAAAACATAATTACAACTCCCAAAACCATGGCGAAGACATTGTCTTATTAACCGAAATATAAACCAAGTTTATACTCAAACTTGTAAATGTCCTTGGATCACTTAGACTTACCTCTTGCTGTCCCCAAACCTTAATGTTTGCATCATTAGGAAAAAGATAGCGTAAGAAAACTTGCTTAGTAAGGATGCTCTTAAAACAATGATGCATTAAAACATTTGAAAACCATATGCTTGTTCTCCAAAAACATGCTTACAACCAAAGCATTTTTCCATGATTCTAAAAGAATCAAGCATAATAACCTTTATGCAACATCATGTACCTTCCTTGCTTATATCCTCAAATCATTAAATCATAAACAATGCTTAAATCCCAAAGCATTAAAAATAGGTTAAACCACATGAATTTCTCAAATATTGGCATTTATAATTAAACGGACAAGATTTGACTATCCTTACATAGTTTATACACATACCTTTCATACCATGCCAAGTTAGACCACCACTCTGTACCGACCTTGCCTAGTTAATCTGCAAGATCACCATCAATTTGGGTTGCCTAGTTAAACTACATACCCCAAATGAGGTCCCCAATAGTCCGAGTGACCTTGTTAAACGGCCATACCTCAAGGACCCATGGACAAGGATTTTGCCTAGTTTATTATTGTTTTCTCACCATGCCAACATAGCCAAAATACCATGTTACAAACTATTTACCATTTACTACTTTACAATGCATTATATAAAACATCACGTTTGCAAATCTCATTGCCAATGAATAACACCATTCCCAACCGAATAAAAAACCAATGCTCATTAGCATTTAATATACTTTTAAACCTCGACATATGTACTCAAAATCATGCATTTCAGTAAGTAAATCATACCATGTTCATCACCAAAACATGCAAACAATATGCTCATATCCAAGCCGATATTCAAGAGCAAAATAAGGGAAACTTACTTCCGAGCTTAGGTAAGTGTCTTATGCTTAACCTAAACTCCCAACAACCTTTTAAAAACCTTTGTAAAGCATTTAAAACCAATTTCTACTCACCGATACGCTTTATCTTCCTTACCAACGTGATACAAGCTCCCGACAAGTAACAATCAATGTTGAACTTCGTCGCCTTGATTATCCTATGTTTTAACAACATAAAAGCAGAGGCCAAATACGTTAAAATGCATTCAAAACATTGCCTAACAACAATCTCTTGCAACACCTCGGTGTTTCCACAAGACCTTTACAAGCTCAATCGTCTTACCACGAAGAACTTTGCTACTGGAATCAAAGATTTTCACTAGTTCCTCATCGTAGGATAAATTCGGCCTCAACTCAATATGATCCACCAGCATAACATGCGAAGGATCCGATCGATACCTCCGTAACATAGATGCGTGGGACATATCATGTATTTTCTCCAACTCGGGAGGCAACCTCAACTGATAAGCCACATGACCAACACGCTCAATAACCTCGTATGGTCCAATAAACCTCGGACTAGCTTACCCTTACATCCAAAGCTCATAACCTTTTTCCATGGTGACACTTTTGAGAATACATGATCGCCAACCACGTATTCAATTTCTCTACGCTTCAAATCTGCATAAGACTTCTATGATCCGCATCCACTTTCAAGTGATCACACACAAGCTTTACCTTTGCATCTGTGTCCTTCAACACATTCGGTAAGGTAACATGCTTTTCTCCTACCTCATCCCAACATAAGGGTGTACGACACGTCCAGCCATACAACGCCTCAAATATTTGCCATCTGTATACTCGCTTGGTAGCTATTATTATATGCAAACTCAACCAAAGGTAAATGCTTCTCCCAGGTTCCTTGAAACTCAATAATACAACACCTCAGCATATCCTCCAAAACTTGGATAACACGCTTAGATTGCCCATTCGTCTAAGGGTGATATAAGGTGCTGAAAATTAACCTCGTACCCAAAGCCTGGTGCAAACTTCTCCAAAACCTTGCCGTAAATCTCGGATCTCTATCATACACAATGGACTTAGGTACTCCTTGCAAGCGCACAATCTCAGCAATGTTCAGATTTGCCAGTTTGTCCAAGGTATTCGTTGTATGCACTGGCAATAAATGTGCACACTTCGTAAACTGATCATAATCACCCAAATGGAATCCTTTTTAGATAGGGTCAACGGCAGCCCCATCACAAAATCCATGGTCATTCTCTCCCATTTTCACTCGAGAATTTTTAGCGGTTGTAACAACTCGGATGGAAACTGATGTTCAGCCTTGACCTGCTGACACACTATACACTTGGAAACAAACCCAGCAACATCCTTTTTCAACCCAACCCAGTAGTATGCCTCTTTCAACCCACGATACATCTTAACACTACCGAGATGCATAGTAAAAGCACTGAAATGTGCCTCCGTCAAATTAGTGTGCCTCAACTCTGGATCCTCCGGCACCACTATTCGATCCTTGAAACATAAAACTCCATCATTATCAGAATGGAAATCTGTCAGATTACCCTCTGATATGTCCTCAACATGCTCAACCAAAGAATCATCGTACGATTGTTTAGCTTTAATCAACTGCGACAACGTAGGCTTAACTTGCAACTCGGCCAACAACCCACATTCCCGCGTCACACTCAAATTTGCAAACATAGCTCTAAGCTCAACCGCAGCCTTACGACTCAATGCGTCCGCAACCACATTGGCTTTACTAGGATGATACTCAATTCTCAAGTTGTAATCCTTAAGCAACCCCAACCATCTACGTTGCCTAAGATTCAAGTCCTTTTGAGACATCAAATACTTCAAACTCTTATGATCCGTAAAAATCATACATTTTTTACCATAAAGGTAGTGCCTCCAGATTTTCAAGGCAAAAACCACAGCCGCAAGCTCCAGATCATGAGGTGGATAGTTGCGCTCATGAAACTTTAATTCTCTCGATTCAGATGCCACAACCTTACCATCTTGCGTCAACACACAACCCAATCTAATATATGACGCATCGCTATAAACCACAAACTCCTTCCCCAATTCAGGTTGAATTAACACAGAAGCATGTGTCAAAACCTCCAACTTCTCAAAACTGTGTTACTGCCTCTCCGTCCACACATAAGGAACATTCTTTCACAACACCTTTGTCAACGGTGCTGCAATACTCAAAAACCCCTCAACAAAACGGCGATAATAACCAGCCAACCCAAGAAAATTACGCACCTCCGATACAGACTTAGGTTGCTTCCAATTAAGAATATCCTCATTTTTTTGTGGATCAACATGAATACCCTCCGCGAAAACCACATGTCCAAGGAACATTACTTCCTTAAGCCAAAACTCACACTTACACAGCTTAGCATACTGGCCCGATTATCCTTCAACACTTGCAACACAATCCGTAAATGCCGATCATGTTCCTCCTCGATACGAGAGTACACGAGAATATCATCTATGAACACCATAACAAACATATCAAGATATTCATGAAACACCCTAGTCATCATATCCATGAACGCAGGCGGACATTTGTCAAACTAGAAGGCATGACCAGAAACTCCTAATGCCCATACCTCATACGGAACGCGGTCTTATGCACATCTTCATCCTTAACCTTCAGCTGATAATACCCCAATCTCAAATCGATCTTGGAAAGCACCGCCGCTCCAAAGAACTGATCGAAAAAGTCATCAATTCGCAGAAACGGATACTTGTTCTTCACCATAAACTTATTCAACTGCCGGTAATCAATGCACATACGCATCGTACCATCCTTCTTTTTCACAAAGAGAACATGAGCACCCCAATGAGAAACACTCGGTCGAATGAACCCATGATCCAACAACTCCTAAAGCTGTGACTTCAATTCTTTCAATTCCTTTGACGCCATCCTATAAGGAGCAATAGACACCGGGTGCCGTACCCGTAAACAATTCAATACTAAATTTTACCTCTCTATCTGGCGGTAAACACGACAACTCTTCAGGAAAAACCTCCAAAAAATCACAAACAACTCGAATGTCCTGCACTCGAACACCCTTGACTTCAGGATTCATCATAATAGCCAAATAAGCTTGGCAACCTCCTTACATCATCTTTTCTGTCTGGGTAGCCAAAACAACATTGGACAAGAACTTTACATTCTCGCCAACCACCACAACTTCATAATCGTCAGCTAACCTAAAAGAAATCCTTTTGGATTCACAATCCACAATTGCCTTGTGCTCACTCAACCAATCCATACCCAAAATGTAATCAAAACCATGGAATGGCAACTCCATTAGATCCGCGGCAAACTCATGACCTTGCACAACCAAAGGACACCGCCTATACAACTTTCTAGTAGTAACCGTTTCACCAAAAGAAATGGTTACTAACATACCAACATCAAGGATCTCAATAGGAACATTCAACAATGATGCATGTTCACTCAAGATATATGAATGAGTAGACCCCGAATCAATCAAAGATAAAAATGACAAGGATTGCAAAGTAAAGGTACCTGCGATCACTTCCGTGTCATTATAGCCCGCACGGTGAGCAAAGACCCGAGCCGGTCTACCACCCTCCGATCTCACCACTGCGGCATAAAACATAACCCTCTGACCATCCTCGCGCTCTGAAAATTACCCCTGCCATGGCCTCAGCCCCTAATAGGTGTAACAATATGTACCGGTGCATCTCTCACAATACGAAGACAATTAAGCTTCAAGTGATCTGACGATCCACAAATCCAAAAAACTCCATCATTTCCCCAGCACATACCCGTGTGGCACTTACCGTATCGCTCATACTCCGCTACAGCACAAGCTCCATTGGCACCTTAGCCAACTCTGCCACCACGTTTGTGATTTGGCCTATGTCTCTTGTCCCTAAACTTCCTATTCTGCCTCCCAAAATAGCTAGAATCAGAAACTCTCTTACCCAAGCATGCACCCATGGCATGAACTGGTGCACCCAAGGACTGCTCGATATCCTTGGCCTGATTGACCAACACATCAAAATCGAGTAATCTGCAGCGGAATATACGTCTTAATGTCCTTAACAAGACCATAACGGAACCTGTCACATCTCTGCTGATCATTTGGAACCAACTCCGGAGCATACTGACTCAAGTGGACAAACTTCACTTCGTATTCAGCAACAGCATGCCACCATGTGTCAGCGTCATAAGCTCGCGCTTCTTCATATCCAAATACTAGGTATCGAGATACTTCCTCTTGAAAGCTCTTTGAAAGAACTCCCAAGTAACGTCTACCTCCGAAACGCCAGCAATTTTGGTCACCCACCAATGATATGCACCACCCTGCAACAGTGGCACGGTGCAACCCAACTTGTGCTCGTCATTGCATCCCATCTGATTCAAGATGCGAATCGTCTTTTTCAGCCAACCCTCGGCTGCCTCAGGGATCAAACCCTGAAATTCTTCACCTTCCAAACTCCTTAAACGCTCCAAGGGTAACCCTTTATTTACCACCACAACAGGTGTCGGTGCTTGTGCCTGCACTCCAGCCATCACTTCTTGGAAAGCTCCCATTATTTCTTGAACTAACAGAGTCAAATCACTATATACTGGCACCTGGTGAACCTAGGGTACTTCACTCCTCCCAACATCGACTGGAGGAACCATTGGAGGAGGAGGAAGTAAAACATTAGGGAGATTCTCTTTATTCTTGTTATTTTGCCCTAACCCGGCAGTATTAGCTATTGATCACATCTTACGTCGAGCCATGCTATCAAAAGCATCAAAACACATTAAAGTTATGCTAGTATCAGGCAAAGATCCAAGACAATGTTAAAACGTATTTTAAAACCTCGGTAATCGGAAATGTGTCCCCAATTAATAGCCTAGCATGATATTAAACAATAACCGTATATATACACAATCACCGTGCAACTAAAACAACATCAGCTAATCAAACAACAATATCCCAACTTTTCACAAACCTGGCTCTGATACCACCAAATGTAACCCCTTGACCCAGCCTAGCCGCAAGATCGAACCGAGTGAGCCACATTAGGTTTACTGAGGTAAGCCGTGAGAAGAAACCTAAATTGCAACCATTTTTTCTTTTATCTTGTCTAAAGGCACATATATTATCCTACATGTTCATTCTGGCAGTAGGTGAAAACTAAATTCAATCGGCCATCTATTCGACATCAAATTGGACTTAAACATAAATTAGGGACCAAATTGCAATTTCAGCAAACTTTAAAAACTATATCCAATTTTATGTTACCATCTTTTAGTTAAATGTATTTCATTCTTACATGCAAAAAATGAACTCAAAAGCATGACCCGATCTCAATTAATTACAACTAGAACAATCAAGGACTAAAACAAAAAAGAACAATGCAGCCCTTCCATAACATTAACAGAATTAACTACCTCTGTATAGATACACTAAGGCCCGTATCGATACGCATTGTAACATTGTTTCGATACACCAAGTATCGTACTGGTAAACCACTTGAATAAAAAAATTCCATTTAATTTCTTAAAACACCGTATCAATACGGTCATCTAGTGTTTCAGTACACAGGCTCGTTCCAAAAAGTTAAATTCTAGTAGAACTAAACCGTATTGAAACGCATACAACCGTACCAAAACACCCTGCCCAATATTGCTTAGCCGTACTTATACGGTCCCCCGCGTATTGGTACGTCTGGGACTGTAACATCAAATTTAGCTGGTTTTTCACTCGAATCTAGATGCATTTGGGTCCTAGCAACTTGCATACATGCATACAAACCACCATAAATACCTATGCTCACATTTATATCAGGGTTAAACATCCAAATCAATCTTATGCTACCCAAGGATCACTCTAAAGGCATGTTTCTTATTCCACTTTGCCAAACATAACAAAATGTACAAATAGACCATTCTCAGCATAAGTATCATGCCAACACATCCAACACAGCATAATACACTTGCACAAACCATCACAACATGGCAAACTACAAGGAAGCTCTAGATGCATACCTAAGCAACCACTCATCCACAACAATAAGCAAGGATTAACATCAAACTTAGCAACATCAAACCATCCTCAAGAACCAGCATATAAACATACTTAAAACCCATAAGGAAACAGAATTACAACTCCCAAAACCATGGCGAACACATTGCCTTACTAACCGAAATATAAACCGAGTTCATACTCAAACTTGTAAATGTCCTTGGATCACTTAGCCTTGCCTCTTGCTGCCCGCAAGCCTTAATGTTTGCATTATTAGGAAAAAGATAGCGTAAGAAAACTTGCTTAGTAAGGATGCTCATAAAACAATGATGCATTAAAACCATTTGATAACCATATGCTTGTTTTCCAAAAACATGCTTACAACCAAAGCATTTTTCCATGATTCCAACTGAATCAAGCATAATAACCTTTATGCAACATCATGTACCTTCCATGCTTAAGTCCCCAAAGCATTAAATCATAAACAATGCTTAAATCCCAAAGCATTAAATCATAAACCATGCCTAGTTAAACCACATGATATCCCAAAACCTTGCATACTTAAACCACAAGATTTGACACCCTCGCCTAGTTTAACCGCGAGATTTCACCCTTGCCTAGTTAGACCGCAAGTGTACCGACCTTGCCGAGTTAATCCACAAGATCACCATCATTTTGGGTTGCCCAGTTAAACTACATACCCCAAATGAGGTCCCCAACAGCCCGAGTGGCCTTGTTAAACTGCCATACCTCAAGGACCCATGGCCACGATCGATTTTGTTCATATTTTATTATGCACTTTTAATCCTATGGCATGCCAACTATATCCGATTGTTTTCTCACCATGTCACATAGCCTATATACCATTTACTTACTGCTTTACAATGCATTATATAAAACATCATATATGCAAATCTCATTGCCAATGCAACAACACAATTCCTAATCGGAATGAAAACCAATGCTGATTAGCATTTAATATACTTTTAAACCCCGTCATATGTGCTCAAAATCATGCATTTCCAGTAAGTAAATCATACCATGTTTATCACCAAAACATGCAAACAATATGCTCATATCCAAGCCGATATTCAAGAGCAAAACAAGGGAAACTTACTTCTGAGCTTAGGTAAGCATCTCACGCTTACCCTAAACTCCCAACAACCTTTACAAACCTTTGTAAAGCATTTAAAACCAGTTTCCACTCACTGATACGCTTCGCCTTCCTTGCCAACATGATACAAGCTCCCGACAAGCAACAATCAATGTCGAACTTTGTCGCCTTGATTATCCCCTATTTTAACAACATAAAACCAAAGGCCAACTGCATTAAATGCATTCAAAACATTGCCTAACAGCAATCTCCTACAACTCTCAGGTTGCCCACTCAACAACCATCTGAAACATACCGAAATCATCCCCAATCACTTCCAAAACTTAACCCAGCCATAATATAACGATTCAAACCATTAAACTTCATCAATTAACATCCAAAACCCTTTTCCCAACATACTTTTACTTCCAGCAAAGATTAAACTCGAATATCGTCACAAAAACTCAAATCTAACAACCTAAATAATTAGAGATCCAAGAGTTTCAGGATTCTATTGATAAAAACAACTTATCAACATCATAATATATCAAAATATGTATTAAATCAATCTTAAACACTGAAAATCATATCCACTTCGAATATTACCTTGTTTCATCAATTTTACCCAATTTACTCAATCAAACATAGATAAAACATTAAAATCAGCTTACAATTCATAAATCAAGGATCAAATACATGGGAATATCAGTAAAGAACCATACAATATAGTAGATCATGGACCTTACCCCTATTGTGAGATTTCTCCCTTAGTTGGTTTGATAAAAGCTAAGAAAACACAAGATTTAAATGAGATTTTGTAAAAATAATGTTAATTAATCAATTACAAATCATAATACAAGTTAAAAAGACTTCTCACCTCTAGATTTGATGAAAACCTTAGTGTTTGGCTGAGGAGAGAATGGAGAGAAAAGTTGAGAGAAAAGTTACGCGAATTTTCTTTAAAAAGCTTAACTAACTTTTTAACTAAAATCCCTTTTTAATCAACTTTAAAAACACATGTTAAAATATCTTTAATTAAGGGAGAAATCATCAGAAAAAACCTGGTAAAATAGCGCTTTAAAGATTCTAAGAATTTGACCCTTTTCATTTTAGTCACCTTTAAAAGCAGTTTTCAAAAATTTCATTTTGGTCACTAGCCTAAATGTTCAATTTTCAAATCTTATTTTCGAGAAATTGATTTCACCATTATCCTTAATATAGTGAATAATGATTTTAGAATATTTTTCCACAATTTTATGACCTTCAAAAATATTTAAACCAATTTAATCCTGAAACTGACCCAAAACTCTAATACCGATCCATCGGACCCTCGAACCAACCTTTAAAACATCTAAGCCCAAAAATCGGGGGTTACAACGAATTAAACATGACTTACACATGCTCATATTTGAACCGATTTGCAAAGCCTCTAAAGGCATTTAGAACCAGTTTCCACTCACCGATATACCTCGTCTTGCTCGCCAACGCGAATCGAGCTCCCGACAAGCAAAAAACAACGTCAAGCTTTGTCGCCTTGATTATCCCATGTTTTAACCACATAAAACCAAAGGGTAAATGCATCATTATGCATTCAAACCATTGCCAACAAGCAATTACACGCAACTCTCAAGTTGACCACTCAAAAATCATCTGAAATATGTCGAAAACATCCTCAAACACTTCCAAAACTCAACCCAGCCATAATATAACGATTCACTACACTAAACCTTAAGAATTAACATCTAAAAACTCTTTCCCAACATCCTCTTACTTCCAGCCATGATTAAACTCAACTATCACCCCAAAAGCCCTTGATTAACAACCTTAAACATTAGAGATTCAACTTGTTTCAGGATTACAATGTTAAAACCAAGTTATCAACTCAATTAAACATCAAAATATGATCTAATCTGATCAAAATCCCAGCAAAACAAAACAAGTACGAAGGTCCACCAATTTCATCAATCAAACACAATTAAACCAATTTTCCTCAATTAAACTATCAAAACACATTAGAAAACAATTGTAAAGAGTCAAAAACTTGGGAATTTCAATAAAGAACCTTTCATTAGAGGAGAATAATGAACCTTACCTCTAATGGATGCTTTCTCCCTTAATTGGATGATCTACATGAGAAAACAAAGTTAAAACAATAAGGTTTAGGAAAACTAACAACAAAGAATCATTTACAAACAAAAGATTTAAGAAAAAAAAGGTTTACCTGAAGATTTAGAAGAAGAAATTGATGTTTTGCTGGAGAGATTTTAAGAGAAAATATTTTGAGAAAATTAGTTACGTGATTTTTGTTTTAAAGCTTTTAATTACAAATTAATTCTCCCCAACCTATTTATATTTTCTAAAACAATTTAAAAATAGCCAATTAAGGGAAAAAGTATGATATTAAACTTTTAGGGCAATTAGCTCCTTAAAGATTCAAAGTTTTGACTCTGTACGAAAAAGACACCAAAAATAGTTTTCAAAGTTTACATTTTGGTCACTAGTCCAAAATGTCTGATTTCCAAAACTCCTTTTCCAAAATTGATTTCATCACAATCATTAATATATTTAGTAATGATTTTAAAATATTTTTCCATAATTTTATCACCTTCAAAAATATTTAATCGGATTTAATCCCGAAATTGACTCGAATCTCTAATACCGGTCCATCGGGCCTTCGAACCAACCTTTAAACATCTAAGCCCAAAATCAGAGTGTTACAAATCCCCCTACTTAAGAAATTTCATCCCCAAAATTTACAGGGAACAAATGCGGAAATTGCTCCGATATGTATGCCTTGCTTTCCTACGTGGCTTCCCCGACACCATGGTGTCGCCACAAGACCTTAACAAGCTCAATCGTCTTGCCTCGAAGAACTTTGCTGCTGTAATCAAGGATATCCACCGGTTCCTCATCACATGATAAATCTGGCCTCAACTCAATATGCTTCACCGGCATAACATGCGAGGGATCCGACCGATACCTCCACAACATAGAGATATATGGAACACATCATGTATTTTCTCCAACTCGGGACGCAACCTCAACCGATAAGCCACAGGACCAACACGCTCAACAACCTCGTATGGTCCAATGAACCTCAGACTAAGCTTACCCTTACGTCCGAACTGCATCACCTTTTTTTCCATGGTGACAATTTCAAGAATACACGATCGTCCACCGCATATTCAATTTCCCTATGCTTCAAATTCGGTAGAATTTCTACCGATCCGCAGCCACTTTCAAGCGATCACACACAAGCTCTACCTTTTCATCCGCGTCTTTCAACACATCTGGCAAGGAAATATGCTTTTCCCCTACCTCAGCCCAACACAAGAGCGTACGACGCCTCCGGCCATACAATGCCTCATACGATGCCATTTGTATACTCGCTTGGTAAATATTGTTATACACAAACTAAACCAAAGCTAAATGATTCTCCCAGGTTCCTTGGAACTCAATAGTGCAATATCTCAGCATATCCTCCAAAACCTGGATAACCCGCTCAGACTGTCCATCCGACTAAGGATGATACGTGGTACTGAAGTTCAACCTCGTACCCAAAACCCAATGCATGCTCACCCAAAACCTCACTGTAAACCTTGGATCTCTATTCGAAACAATGGACTTAGCCACCCCGTGCAACCGCACAATCTCCGCGATATACAAATCTGCCAATTTGTCCCAAGTAAATGTTGTTTGCACTGGCAAAAAATGTGCACACTTTGTAAACCAATCCATAATCACCCAAATGGAATCATTTTTAGTCAGTGTCCAAGGTAACCCTGACACAAAATCCATGGTGACTATTTCCCATTTCCATTCTGGAATTCTCAATGGTTGTAACAAACCGAATGGAAACTAATGTTCAGCCCTGACCCGCTGACACACCATGCACTTAGAAACAAACTTAGCCATATCCTTCTTCAAACCATCTCAGTAGTATGCCTCTTTCAATCCACGATACATCTTAACACTACCCGGATGTATAGCAAACGGACTAGAATGTGCCTTTGTGAAAATAGTGCCTCAACTCTGGATCATTCGGTATCACTATTCAACCCTTAAAATACAAAACCCCTATCATCCTCAAAATGAAAATCTATCAGATTACTATCCGATATGACCTTAACATGCGAAACCAAGGAATCATTAAACGATTGCTTAGCTAAATTGTTTGTGACAACATAGGCTTAACTTGCAACTCAGCCAACAATCCACATTCTCGTGTCATACTCAACCTAGCAAACATAGCCCTAAGCTCAACCACAACCTTACGACTCAACGCATCCACAACCATATTAGCTTTTCTAGGATGATACTTGATCGTCAAGTCGTAATCCTTAAGCAAATCCAACCATCTACATTGCCTAATATTCAAATCCTTTTGCCACATCAAATACTTCAAACTCTTATGGTCCGTAAAAATAACACACTTCTCACCATAAAGGTAATGTCTCTAGATTTTCAGGGCGAACACCACAGCTGCAAGCTCCAAATCACGAGTCAGATAATTGTGCTCATGAACCTTCAGCTGTCTCAATGCATAGGCCACAACCTTACCATCTTGCATCAGCACACAATCCAAACCAACATAAGATGCAACACTATAAACCACAAACTTCTTCCCAAATTCAGGCTGAATCAACACATGAGCATGTGTTAAAACTTCATTCAACTTCTCAAAACTATGTTGTTGCTTATCTGTCTACACATAAGGAAATTTGTTCTGTAACAACTTTGTCAATGGTGCTACAATACTAGAAAACTCATCTACAAAGCGACGGTAATAACCAGCCAGCCCAAGAAAATTGCAAACCTCCGAAACAGATTTAGGTTGCTTCCAATTGAGAATAGCCTCAATTTTATGTGGATCAACACGAATACCCTCCGCAAAAACCACATGACCAAGGAATGTTACTTCCTTAAGCCAAAACTATCACCTGCTCAGCTTGGCATACAACTGGTTATCTTTCAGAACTTGCAACACAACCCGCAAATGCCGATCATGATCTTCTTCAGTACGAGAGTATACGAGATTATCATCTATAAACACCACCACGAATTGATCAAGATATTCGTGGAACACCCTATTCATCATATCCATGAGCTCAGCCGGGGCATTTGTCAAACCAAAAGGCATGACCAAAAACTCATAATGCCAGTACCTCGTACGAAAAGCGGTTTAATGCACATCCTTATCCTTAGCTTCAAATAGTAATACCCTGATTCAAATCAATCTTAGAGAACACCATTGCCCCGCAAAACTGATTGAACAAGACATCAATCTTCGGCAAAAGATACTTGTTCTTCACTGTTAGCTTATTCAATTACTGGTAATTAATGCACATACGCATTGTACCATCTTTCTTTTTCACAAAGAGACCTGGAGCACCCCAAGACGATACACTCGATCGAATGAACCTATGATCCAACAACTCCTGAAGCTGTGACTTCAACTTCTTCAATTCCTTCGGTGCCATTCTATGAGCAATAGACACCGGTGCTGTACTCGCGTATGTCTCGATACCAAATTCTACCTCACTATCCGGCGGTAAACCCAGTAATTGTTCAGGAAAAACCTCTAAAAAAATCACTAACATTTCAAATGTCCCACACCCGAACACCTTTAACTTCAGGATTCATCACGATAGCCGAATAAGCTTGATACCCTCCTTGCATTATCTTTTTCCGCTTGAGTAGCCGAACAATATTGAACAAGAATTTCACATTCTCGCCAAGCACCACAATTTCGTAATCATCGGCTAACCTCAAGGAAATCCTTTGGATTCACAATCCACAACCACCTTGTACTCACTTAACCAATCCATACCCAAAACACCGTCAAAACCATGGAACGACAACTCCATCAAAATCGCAGTAACTCATGACCTTGAACAACCAAAGAACATCTTCTATCGAACTTCCTAACCATAACTGCCTCATAAAAAAACTAGTTACTAACTCTTCATCGGCCTCTGCGAAGTTATCCATAAGTGTGGACATACGTGTGCATGATTCCTTATATGTCATCCTAGATGTCTATGCATATGGATGCATGTACTGACATATTTAAATATATAAATATAAGTGTTTTTGCACTATACATGTTCAACATCCACACCTACTTATAATTTTCCCGGTACTATTCCCTCAAATACGTCAAAAAACTTTAACAACTCTCAGTTGTTGATCAAAACTCTTCTCGGTACAACAGTACACGAGAACACCACCACTCTAGCCACTACACAAATCCAGGTATTTGGAGAATACCCAACTAACGCTAACCATGCCAAAATCTCAAGAAAAGACTTTCAGGTGAACATAACCACAATTCGGCCACCACCATGCTTGTGGCCCAGCTTTTATAGCTTATCACTCGATCTCTCATACTCGATAACTGACATGCCACCCTACGAAAGCAACATAAACTTACGCTTCCTCGCATCCAAATACTGAGGACCAAGATACTTTCTCTTAAAAACTCTCCGAAAGAACTCCCAAGACACATCCACCTCCGGGACACTCACAACCAAGGTCGCCCACCAGTGATAAGCATCACCTTGCAATAAGGACACAACGCAAGCCAACTTGCATACATTGTTGCAATCCATCTGATTCAAAATACGAATTGTCTTTTCCAGCCTTCTCTTGGTTGTTTCAGGGCTGAGATCACTAAATTCCTCACCTCCAACACTACAGAGACACTCCAAGGGAAAACCTTGATCAACCACTACAGAGACACTCCAAGGGAAAACCTTGATCAATCACTGCTTGAAATGCTCCCGTCATTGCATGGATTAACGGGGTCCAATCACTAAAAACTAGCCCTTGCGGAGCCTAAGGTACATCACCTACCCCAGAGTCAATAGGATGAACCAAAAGAGGAGGAGGAGGTAAAGTATTACGAGAATTCCCTACATCAGCATTATTCTACCCAGACTTGGCATTACCAGCCGTCGAGCAAGTCTCACGACAAGCCATGCCAAAAAAAGAATCAAAACACATTAAAGTCAAGCTAGCATTCAGCAAAAGATCTAAGGCAACCTTAAAAAACCCTTTTAAAACCTCAGTAATAGGCAATGTGTTCCCATTTCATAAAACAACCCGATATTAAATAATCATTGTATATATACACAATCACCGTGCATAACAAACATCACCAAATAGTCAAACAACAACATCCAACTTTTTGTAACCTGGCTTTGATACCAACAAATCTAACCCCTCGACCAGCCTAGATGCCTGACCGAACTGAGAGAACTACATTCGGGTTACCGAAGCAAACTGAAGAAAGATTACAAAAACTGGTCCATTTATTTATCTTATCTATATGCATATTATTAATCCTATGTGTACATACTTGTAGTGGGTGAATTTACAAAGGAATCAGACCACGGGAAGGTGACTAATTGCATAACATACATTTTAGGGACTAAAATGCAAATTTGATAAAACAAAAGACCATAACTAAAATTAAAGTTACCAATCCTTAATTAGTACAATTACATGCTTACATGTCAAATTTCAGGTTAAAACGATCATCCAATCTCATACAATTGCATTTACAAAAACTTAGGGACCAAAATGAAAAAAATAGAAACTTCCAAATATTCAAATAACTAAAATAAATGTATCCCGTATCGGTATGCATGTATTTTTTTTGGTACACCTTAATAATTTCCAAAACTCAGATTCTAGTAGCTAAAACTCGTACCGAAACACTTGCTCGCATATCGAAACGCCAAGCCAAAATGCTTGAGATTGTATCGAAACACTTGCTCGAGTACCGAAAAGTTATACCTGAAAAGGCTTGCCCGTATTGAAACACCCTCCTACGCATCAAAATGCTATTCCTAAAATGGCCAAGCCGTACCGGTATGGAGACACCTGTTTTGATACGCCTGGACCTGTAGTTTCCCAAAATTTTGTCTAAACACACTTTGATGGTAACCAAAACGCTATAACATGCTTCAAACCCTTATACAAAATTACTAGGATACATTCCTAACTAGAACAACACAAAACCAACAACATTACATGACATTCATACACCCCCAATATATTCTATAGGCATGCTTCCTAAAATCATTCTACCAAACAACCAAAACTCACATTAGGCACTTTTAAGGCATACTCATCATGCTTACACAACTAAAGCATCAAAACAAACTTGCTTAACCATCAAAGCAAGGTAACCACTCCAATTTAACTAGATGTATTTCTAAGCACCCAACTAGCATCATTATAAGCAAATATCTACACAAGTTTAACAACATCAAACCTATCATAAAATCCAACACTTCACATGCTAAAATACCATGGGAATACAGAAATACAAGTCCCAAAAACATGGCAAACACATTGCCTTATTAACCGAAAACATAAACTGAGTTCATACTCATGTAGTCTTGTACTTGGATCACTTCAAACTTTGCCTTTGCTGCCCCCAACCTTAATGCTCTGCATCATTTCGAAAAAGAGATCGTAAGCACACATGCTTAGTGTGGATGCTCTTAAAACAATGATGCAATAAAAACCATTTGAAAACCAAAACCACTTGTTTTCAAAATATGCTTAACAACCCAAGCATTTTTCCTTTTCTCCAACCGAGACATGCATAACAATCCTTATGAAACATCATATACAAATTTCATGCTTAGATCCCAAAGCATTAAACCATTTTTCCATGCTTAAATCCCAAAGCATTAAATCATGAACCATGCTTAAATCCCACAGAATTAAATCATAAACCATGCTTAAATCGCAAAACATTATAATAGGTTCAACACATGAACTTGCATATATTGGCATTTATAGTCGGATAGACGACCACTATCCTTGATTAGCCGATCACTAATCATTAGTTAATCTACCGTTAACCTTACATTTTAGATACTCAAATCTCCAATTATAGTCGACCACTACCATGACCCATACCATGCCGACCGCATGATACAACACCCTTACTGACGGCAAGATCAACATCAACAAGGGGAATTGACCACTCAACCTAAGTGACAACATTATAGTCTGAGTAGCCAACCAATTTCCTCAAGGACTCTTTACCAGGATCAATTTTTATTATATTATGGTGCACTTCATCCTATAGCATGCCAACTATATCTGAATGTTTTCTCATCTTATCAGATAGCCAATATATCATTTACAAAACCATTTACTGACTATTTTAGAATGCATTATACAAAATCACCACATAGACAAATCACATTGCCAAAGCAATAACACCATTCCCGACTGGAATGAAAACCAATGCTCACAAGCATTTCATATACTTTTAAACCCTTGCATATATACTTAAAATCATGCATTTCTAGTATATAAAACAAACCATGTTTACGACCTAAACATGAATTACACGTTCTCGTATCCGAACCGATATTAAAGAGCAAAAGAAGGAAATTAACTTTCGAGCTTAGGTAAGTGTTTCAAACTTATCCTAAGCTCCAAACATCATTTGCAAAGCCTCTAAAGGCATTTAAAACCAGTTTCCACTCACCGATACACCTCACTTTGCTCGTCAATGCGAATCGAGCTCTCGTCAAGCAACAAACAATGTCAAGCTTCATCACCTTGATTATCCCTTATTTTAACCACATAAAACCAGAGGGAAAATGCATCATTATGCATTCAAACCATTGCCAACAAGAAATTACCCGCAACTCTCAAGTTACCCACTCAAAAACCATCCAAAACATATCGAAAACATCCTCAAACAGTTCCAAAACTCAACCCAGCCATAATATAACGATTCAATACACCAAACCTTAACAATTAACATCTAAAAACTCTTTCCCAACATCCTTTTACTTCCAGCCATGATTAAACTCAACTATCACCCCAAAAAAACCCTTGATTAACAACCTTAAACATTAGAGATTCAACTTGTTCCGAATTACAATGTTAAAACCAAGTTATCAACTCAATTAAACATCAAAATCATGATCTAATCTGATCAAAATCCCAGGAAAATAGAACAAGTACGAAGATCCACCAATTTCATCAATCAAAATACAATTAAACCAATTTTCCTCAATTAAACTATCAAAACACATTAGAAAACAATTGTAAAGAGTCAACAACTTGGGAATTTTAGTAAAGAACCTTTCATTAGACGAGGAGAACAAACCTTACCTCTAATGGATGCTTTCTCCCTTAATTGGATGATTCACATGAAAGAACAAAGTTAAAACAATAAGGTTTTGGAAAACTAACAACAAAGAAACATTTACAAACAAAATATTTAAGAAAAGAAAGGTTTACCTGAAGATTTAGAAGAAGAAATTGATGTTTGGCTGGAGAGATTTTGAGAGAAATGCTACCTCTCCAAAAGTACTATTTTTAATGCCAATCTTACAATGTTTTTTCTTGTTTTTAGGTACATTTAGTTGCATAAGGTTGTTAAAATCATGCATTTGCATAAGGAGTTTAGAATTTTGTCTATGCCAGTGTAAATGGTTGTTTTGTTGGCAATTTTGCAGGTTTAGCATAGTATTTGGCACAGAAAAGCAACGCAGTAAGGAATGCCAAAGAGAATACCGAGTGCTGTTGGCACAGATGGACCAGACAATGCCAAGCATCGGTTGGCAGAGAAGTGAACTTGATGCCATGCCAAGAACCCTTGGCAATGCCAACCCAAAAAAATAGGACCAGATTAGGCTACGAGAAAATAGCATTTGACCAAAATCTGAAAAAATAGGAAGGCAAAAAAATAAGATGCCAAGTGTGTCTGGCACAGATGGATCGAACGATGCCAAGCTCGACTGCCAAAGGATCAACGACATATGATGTCAGCCCTATTGAAAACCTAATCAGCTTATCACCTTATCAGCTTATCACTTCAAATATGGATAAGATGATCACATCCCTTATCCCTTGGCACATTCAAATTTCAAACGTGAAGGCTTATCCTAGAGCCTCCTTGCATGCCTATTTAAAGACCAACCAACCAAGCATTATATGAGTGGGTTTTTGGATGAACTTGGAGAGTATTTCATTGATGATCGGAAGAGGAAGGCTACGTGGTTCGACCAACTAGACCGAGGGCTTGGAGCCATTGAACGGCTGCATCGAGAGACCCCCTTCTTGCCCATTCTCTTTATTTAGTTATTTTTATTTTTTATGATGATGTATTTTGAAAATGTTTATGGTTTTTCGGTTAAATCCCTCACCATGAACTAATTCAATAGTTGGTTGGGGATGTTTGCGTTGTAACACTATTTTCATGTTTAGTTTTTAATAATAAATATGCCTTGGTAATGTTTTATCTATTCGGCATACTTTAATGTTTTCTAAATACTATGGCAAGAAAGAGTTGGCACTGTTGGCCTATTGCACCTCAATATCTTAACAGACTTGGGGTGGCAACGATTAATTTGTTGAATACTAAGGAGAGAAGCTTCGAGATAAGTCGTTCAAGTAGATGAACTTATTTCAGGAGTGAAATCTACCCCTTAGGAGTATAGATTGGATCTTAATCAAATTGGTTTATTTAAAAGCATGCACTATAGAGATATAAGGGTTTTTACATGATCAATTTAGGGCAATGACCATCGAGAGAGGCTTTGCTAATTTTGAATCTGCTCGGCAAACAATGCCAAGACAGGTTGTTATAAAAGACTGGCACGGCATGAATAGCGTGAAAACCAGGCATTCCCTGCCAACGCTCATCATTCATTAAAGCATCTTCCGTGCCAACGTCTTTACTTTACTTTTATTTCTTTTCTTTTCAATTATTTCCAAAACCAACTTCAAAACAAATCAACTTTTTCTTAAGGCAAGTAACAATCAAAGCAATTGAATTCCAAGTCAATCTATGTGGGATCGATACTCAGCTTACCACCTGTATTACTTGCAGACCGTGTATACTTGCACGCAAAAGAATCCTTTTGGTATATTCTTATATTTTCCAAGACATATTTTCTTCCACTTTTGCCAGCATTAACTCAGAGAGTCTACAAGAAAATATCTTGAGAACATTAGTTACGTGATTTTTTGTTTTAAAGCTTTTAATTAGAAATTAATTCTCTCCAACCTATTTATATTTTCTAAAACACTTTAAAAATATCCAATTTAGGGAAATTAGCTCCTTAGAGATTGAAAGTTTTGACTCATTACAAAATATCCACCAAAAATAGTTTTTAAAGTTTACATTTTGGTCACTAGTCCAAAATGTCCGATTTCCAAAAGTTATTTTCCAAAATTGATTTCACCATAATCATTAATATATTTAATAATTATTTTAAAATATTATTCCACAATTTTATCACCTTCAAAAATATTTAATCCGATTTAAGTCCACCAGGCCTTCGAACCAACCTTTAAACATCTAAGCCCAAAACTGGGGTGTTACGAAGAGTATGTTTTGAACTAGACTATAAGTAATAAAGGCAATGAGGTTTCTGTTGTTTTTTTGGGAGGTGTTTTGTTAAACTCCCTGTTTGAGCAATGTTGTTTTGCTGCTCTTGGTTTGTAAATGGCCATTATGGATTGTTTGTGGTGATGGTTTAAGATTTCATACTTTCCTTGGCTTGATATCTGGCAAGCATGCATCTAGATTTACATTTGAAGTATGATGCCATGAAATGTTGATGAATCTGTGATGTTTTGTTGTGGTTTGTCCCTTGAATGAGGTGGATTCATGTTAGAAGCGTGTTAGGGTGTTTTGGTATGTTTGAAAGCATGTTAAACCAGTAAAAGAGGACATTTCAGGTCCAGGCGTATTGGTACGCGTGTTTCTATTTCGGTACGGGCAAGCCATTTTAGGCTTAGCGTATCAGAACGCGGACATATGTTTTGATACGGGCTTAGGCCAAATGTGGCCAGTGTTTCGGTACACGAGCTGAGTGTACCGGTACGGGTAGGCCTTTCCAGGCATAGCGTTTCGGTACACCAGTCATTATTTTAGCACAGAGTATGTGTTTTAAGCAAGGCATATCGGTACGCGAAGACGTATCGATATAATTTTTGGCTACTGAAATTTGAGGATTTTGAAATAGAAATATCGTATCGGTACGCGTGCAAGTGTACCGATACCACCAGTCGTTAATTCAGTTATTTGGATGTTTTGAAGCTTTGTTTTCTTGCGTTTTAGTCCCTGAATGTTGTGGATGCAATTGAATGAGTATAGATGAGTATTTTGAGTTGAAATTCAACATGCTTGCATGAAACCTGACTAATTGAAGGTTGGTAACATAAGGATGGGAAAATTTCTTATAGTTTTTTTGAATTGCAATTTGGTCCCTAAATTGTAATTGTATCCCATTTGGATGTCGATTTGATGCTCGATCGAGTTGAGTTTTCATCTGTGGTCAGCATGAACACATATGATAATAATTTGCATCTAGATAAGAGAAAAGAAAAAAATGGACACATTTCGAGTTTCTTATTTACGGTTTACCTTGGTAAACCTAATATAGGTCGCTCGAATCTTGGGACTAGGCCATGTTGAGGGGGTTACATTTGGTGGTATCAGAGACAAGTTTGCGATAATTGGGAGTTGGTATGGTTGTTGTAATGAAGTGTAATCTGTTGTTTGTGATTATGATATGCACGGTGATTGTGATATGCACGTTGACTATTTTGTGCCATGTTAGGGAAAAATTCAGGAAACCCATTGCCTTATTATTATAGTGTAAAATGTTTTGGTTTCGAAATAAAAGTCTTCGATCCTTGCTTAAGCCGGCCTAATTATTTTATTTTTTGCAAAATATCATCCCTTAGACATATTTCTAGCACGATAGGACCGAGGAGAGAGTTGTGATCTGGTACGATTGCTGCTGTCATTGCGTAGGGAAATGATGAGGATGTTGTACCTTCTAAGGGGTTGTTGCCACCCCCACCTAATCCACCTACAAATGTGGAGCAAGTACCACCTGGGCCAGGGATAAGTGACATGGCGCATTTGATTCAGGCCATGACTAGTGTGTTCCTTGCAGCAGTTGCAGGTGTTCATGTGCCAACACCAGTGGTTGGGTAGGCGAGTTTGTCGTTAGAACATCTTCACAGTCTGGAAGGAGTTGAGTTTTATGATCTAGCACCAGAGGCCAGTACAAAGAGAATACTGGGCCAGATGGGTTATATGGATGCCCGTAAGTTGGGTTGTGCTATGTCCCTGTTGCAGGGGAATGTTTATGGCTCTAGTGTAGGGCAATATATCTATTTCTGAGTATGAGGTGCAGTTCATGAGGTTGAGCCAATATGTACCTAAGGATATAATCGGGGAGTTCTTTTATGGTGCATTTCAGAAGAGGTACCTGGGGGTTCGATATCTGGACGAAAAGAAGAGAGAGTTTATGGCTCTAGTGTAGGGTTGTATGTCTGTTTCTGAGTATAAGGTGCAGTTCATGAGGTTGAGCCAATATGCACTAGAGTTGGTTCCTGCCTAGCAAAAACAATGTGATCGTTTTTGCTATGGGCTGGTCCAGGAGATTAAGATATACAGGCTTGTTGCTGATTATATGGATTTTGATGTGTTGGTTACGCGAGCCAAAGATATCCAGCATAAACTTAGTTTAGTTTTTGGGTCTCGAGGTTTTAGCTCTAGTAAGAAAGTGGTAGATTCTAGTTTTGGCAGTGGCCAGGCCAAGAGACACTGTTATAGGAGGTACCGCCCTGAATAGAGACGTAGTAGAGGTGTTGTTGGGCGTGGAGCGCAGGGGCAGGGTACCCAAGTTAGAGCTCTGTATAATACCTGTTGGGCTTGTGCATCGCGTGATTATTTAAGGCGAGATTGCCCATGTTTGGCTAGAGACAGGCACATGTGGCTATTGTAGCCAATGCTTATTAGAGTTGTGGGTCTGGCGACCATTTAAGACGTGATTTTCCTTTATTAGCTGGAGGTGGGCAGGGTGCTACACCTGTTGTTGCTCCGCAGAGAGGTCCTGGCCATGGCCCTTTTTAGCGTAAAGGATTGTGGCTATCCAGCCTGAGGGAGGTGGACTGGCTAGAGTATATGCGCACCATGAGGGTCGCAATGACACTGATGTGATTGCAGGTATATTCTCTTTACAGTCTTTGTTGTTGTATTGATTGGTTGATTCTGGTTCTACCATTCATATATCCTGAGTGAGCATGCACAGTTGCTTGATATACATGTTAAAATTTATAATGTGGGTGTTAGAGTGACTACTTCTCTTGGGGAGACAGTCGTGGTTAGGAAGTTGTATCGTAGATGTCTGCTGATGGTTTAGGGACATGTGTTTGCCGTAGATTTGATATAATTGCCATTCCATGGTTTTGATGTGATTATAAGACGGATTGCTTGACCGAGCATAGGGTTGTGGTAGATTTTGAGACTAAATGGATATCCCTAAAGTTGTCTGACAATTTTGAGGTTGTGGTTGTTGGTGAGAATGCTAAGTTCTTGCCTAATGTTGTTTCTGCTTTGGAATCGAGACGGATGATGGATTTTGAATGCCAAGCATTCTTGGCCTATGTTAAGAATCCTGGTTCGAAAGAGTTGAGGATGCAGGATATTCGCACAATATGCGAGTTTTTAGGTGTTTTTCTAGAAGAGTTATCGGGCTTGCCACTGGATCTAGAGGTGGAGTTTGACATTAAGGTTTATACGGATACAACACCGATGTCAATTTCTCGTATCGTATGGCCCCAAAGGAGTTGAAGGAATTAAAAACGCAACTGTAAGAGTTGCTTGATCGAGGGTTTGTTAGACTGAGTATTTCACCGTGGGGTGCACCGGTGTTGTTTGTGAAAAAAGAAGGATGGTACGTTGCAGATGTGTATAGATTATCAACAACTGGACAAGTTGAAGATAAAGAATAAGTATCCTTTGTCGCAGATAGATGATCTATTTGATCAGTTTACGGGTGCTTCTGTATTCTCTAAGATAGATTTGAGGCCTGGGTACCATCAGCTGAAGGTGAAGGATGTGGATGTGCCCAAGACAGCTTTTTGTACGTGGTACGGGCATTATGAGTTTTTTGTAATGTCGTTTGGTTTGACCAATGCATCGGCTGCTTTCATGGACATGATGAATTGGGTGTTCCATGAGTTTTTGGACCAGTTTGTGGTTTTGTTTATCGATGATATCCTACTGTACTCCTGTACCAAAGAGGATCATGATAGACATTTGCGAATTGTGGTTCAGACGTTGTTGGCTAATCAACTTTATGCCAAGTTAAGCAAGTGTGAGTTCTGGCTTAAAGAGGTTGTTTTCCTAGGGTATGTGGTATCGGCCGAGGGGATTCGTGTTAATCCACACAAAATTGAGGATGTGATGAGTTAGAAGGTGCCTAAATCTGGGTCTGAGGTTTGACGTTTCCTAGGGTTGGCCGGTTATTACCGTAGGTTTGTTGAGGGGTTCTCCAATATAGCTACTTTTTTGACCACGTTGTTACAAAAGAATGTTCGTTTTGAGTGGCCATAGAATAGGCATGGGGCTTTTGAAAGGTTGAAGGAAGCTTTGACAGGAGCTCCGGTCTTGGTTCAGCCTAAATCAGGGAAAGAGTTCGTTGTCTATAGTGATGTGTTCTATGTTGGGCTTGGTTTCTTGCCAATGCAATAGGGTAAGGTAGTTGCCTATGCATCTAGACAATTGAAGGTTCATGAGCGTAATTACCCTACTCATGATTTTGAACTCGCCGCATTTGTTTTTGCTTTAAAAATCTGGAGGCGTTACCTTTAGAGTGAAAAATATGTGGTTTATACAGATCATAAGAGTCTAAAGTATCTAATGTCGCAGAAGGAGTTAAATCTTAGGCAACGAAGATGGTTGGAGTTGCTCAAAGATTATGATCTGACCATTGAATATCATCTGGGTAAAGCTAACATTGTGGCTAATGCTTTGAGTAGAAAAACTGTTGTAGAGTTTAGGGATATGTTTGCTAGGTTGAGTGTGACGCATGATGGTGGGTTGTTGGCTGAGTTGCAAGTGAAACCGTCCTTGTCACAGTTGATTAAAGAAAAGCAACCGCATGATGAGAATTTGGTACCGCATGTAAAAGATATCATAGATGGAAGCCCTACGGAATTTCATTTTAATGATGATGGAGTGTTGTGTTATAAGGGTTGGATTGTAGTGCCCAAAGATGAGGAATTGAGGCATACCATTTTTTCTGAAGCACATGCTAGTTCTTTTTCTATGCATCCCGGTAGTACTAAGTTGTATAAAGGTTTGAAGGAAGAGTACTATTAGGTTGGTTTGAAGAAGGATGTGGCTGATTTTATGGCTCGATGCATGGTATGTCAGTGAGTAAAGGCTGAGCACCAGTTTCCTTCCGGGTTGTTACAGCCGTTGAGGATACCGGAATGGAAATGAGAAAGAATAACCATGGATTTTGTGTTTGGTTCGCCTTTGACACCGACCAAAAAGGATTTTATTTGGGTTATTGTTGATCGGTTTGCGAAGTGTGCACATTTTGTACCAGTGCATATGACTTATACCTTGGATAGGTTGGCCGATCTGTACATCTCTGAGATTGTGCATTTGCACGGGGTGACCAAATCTATAGTTTCAGATAGAGATCCGCGCTTTATAGTAAGGTTTTGGGAGTGTTTGCATTGTGCTTTGGGAACACGGCTGAATTTCAGTACTTCGTATCATTCTCATACGGATGGTCAGTCAGAGCGTGTGATTTAGGTCATGGAGGATATGTTGAGATGTTGTATCATTAAGTTCCAAGGAACATGGGAAAAGCAGTTGCCTTTGGTGGAGTTTGCTTATAATAACAGTTATCAGGCTAGTATAAGATGGTAGGAAGTGTCGTACACCGTTGTGATGGGCTGAGGTTGGAGAACAACACCTTTTCGATGTTTGATGTGTTGAAAGACACCAATGAATAGATGAAATTGGTATGTGAGTGCTTGAGAGCAGCTTTGGATCATCAGAAATCCTATGCGGATTTGAAGCGCAGAGATATAGACTATGTTGTGGGTGATCGAGTGTTTCTAAAGGTGTCACCTTGGTAGAAGGTGACTCGTTTTAGGCGAAAAGGGAAGCTTAGCCCGAGGTTTATTAGACCATAAAAGATCATTGAGCGTGTGGGTCCAGTTTCTTATTGGTTGAGGTTACCTCCTGAGTTGAAAGGATTCATGATGTGTTTTATGTGTCCTATGTTATACCGGTGGAGGATATTGAGTTGAGGTCAGATCTATCTTATGATGAGGAACCGGTAGAGATCCTTGACGCAATCAGTAAGGTTTTTCGTGGCAAGATGGTTGAGTTTGTTAAGGTGTTGTGGAGGCACCGTAGAGTTGAGGAGGCCACGTGGGAACGCAAGATGGACATGTTGGAACAATTTCCGCATTTGTTTCCTCTAGGTAAATTTCAAGGATGATATTTCTTAAGTGGGGGAGAGTTGTAACGCCCCGGTTTTGGGCCTAGCGGTTTAAGGGCTAGTTAGACGGTCTGGTGGATCGGGTTAGAGATTTGAGTCGGATCCGAGAATAAAATTTTTTGTGTAAGATAAAAATATGGAAAAATGCTTAAAATTATATTTAAATATATGAAAAATATTTGTGAAGTCAATTTTGGAAAATTGGATTTATAAGGATGACATTTTGTTTGGTGACCAAAATGCAATTTTTGAAAACTATTTTAAATGGTGACTATTTTGAAAAGGGTCAAATACTTAGAATCTTTAGGGAGTTATTTTACCAAGTTTTGGCTGGTGGTTTTCCCTCAGTTAAGGTAGTTATTAATTTTTATAAAATTTGACGTAAACTTTTCTCTCCACTTCTTTTCTGCCAAACACTCTTGTTTTCATCAAAATCCAGAGGTGAAAGATATATTATCATGGATTCTTGTTTTATAATTGATTCTTTATCTTTGATTTACAAAACCTCATTGAAATCTTGTGTTTTTCAAGCTTTAATCAATGAATTGAGGGGGAAATCACACAATAGAGGTAAGGTTCGTTCTTCTCCTCTATTGATGGTTCTTTATTGATATTCCCAAGTATTTGATCCTTGATTTATGATTTATAATCTGATTTTATGTTTTTATGATGATTATTTGATTTTATTGGGTTTAATTGATGAAATTGAGGTAGATTTGTATTGAATCTGATTTCCAGAGTTGAGGATTGATTTTAAACATGTATTTGATGTTTCATAATGTTGATAAGTTGTTTTTAACATTGGAATCCCGAATCTCCATGAATCTTTAACTATTTAGGTTGTTAGATTTGTGTTTTTGAGGTGTTTTGGTGGATGTTTGTTGCTGGAGATATAAGGATGGTGTAATCCTGTTTTTAGGTGATAATTGATGTTAATGGAAGTGTTAGATTGATAGATTGTGGCTGGGATGTGTTTGGAAAGAGTTAGATGATGATTTCGGTTGTTGTGATTGGGTAATTGTGAAAGGATTGTTGATGTTTTGTGAGGAAAGTTGATGCAGTGGTTTGAATGCATTGAGATGCATTAATGCTCTATTGTTATGTGTTTAAAACAGGGGAGGTTCATCTGAAAGTTATCGGTGAAGTTTTGGAAGCTACGGATGCTTGAATTCGTGTCGGCGAATTGAGGTTTCGCGTATCAGTGAGTGAGAACGTGGATTTCATCTTTGAAATGATTTAAAAGTGGTTTATGGGAGTTTAAACTGAGCTTGAAACACTAGTTTAAACTCAAAAGTAAGTATAAAGTGGTTTTTTCTCTTGGTTGTGCTATTATGAAATGGTTTTATGCACTTCTTTTGATTTGCATTTTACCTACTGTTTAAGCATGTTTTAAAGTATATAAGATAATGTTTTGATCATGAAATGATGATGGATGCACGTGGTAAGTGTTCTATGTAAGTATATGGTTTATACTTGAATTTTAAGCATGTCTTGTTGCTTAGAAAATGGTTTGGTTTAATGCTTATAAAAATAGTGAGGTAAATGGTGAATTATATTGGCAAGTGATGTGGTTTTGAAAATTGCTATCGGATATAGTTGGCCAACCATAGGATTGATAGTGCACTATAAAGAATCGCCTTGGATGTCGAGGGGTTTTATATGGTATACCGAATACTCCATCCAAGTACCCTAACGATCAAGGGGTTACATGGTACCGTAAACTCCCGTTAGTGGATTAAGCATCTAACTGAGGGTTGGGGTTGGTGTCCCCATGGGTTGTAAGTGTACCCGGTTGTAATGTACCGCGATTGTGATTGTATCTTTATTCCGGTTGAGATGGCTTGAAGTGTTGTGAGGACACTTGTTGAATCCGTGTATCCGGTGAACTATTTTTTCAATGGAACTTGGTTAATGACCACTTGTAAGCCAATATAATTGTGGATGTGTCATGTAATGGTTTATGTTGTATATTGTGATTTATACATGTTTACTCTTTAAGCATTGCATATAGTTTGTTATGCATGGGAATGCTTAAATTGAGGTCTAGCAATGGGACTTGCTACTGGTTAATGACACATGTTGCATATGGTTTAATATGCTGGTTTTTGAAAGTGTTAAGTGCATGGTTTTCAAGGCATGATGTTTTAATCGATGATTTAGGTGATGTTTAAAAGATGATTGAAATGAGATTTCAATGTGTTGTTTAGAATGGTTTTAATTGCATTGATGGTGTGCTGTTTTTGAGCACTCCTCATTAAGCCTAGTGTGCTTACGCTCTATTTGTCAATCAATGCAGAGAATTAAAGATTTGAAGGCAACGAGGAAGCAAGGAATTGCCAAAGACTTGATATTAAGAGTATGTTTTGAACTAGACTATAAGTATTAAGGGCAATGGGGTTTCCGTTGTTGTTTTGGGAGGTGTTTTGTTAAACTTCTTGTTCGAGCAATGTTGTTTTGTTGCTCTTGGTTTGTAAATGGCCATTATGGATTATTTGTGGTGATGGTTTAAGATTTCATGCTTTGCTTGGCTTGATATCTAGGAAGCATGCATCTAGATTTACATTTGAAGTATGATGCCATGAATGGTTGATGAATATGTGATGTTTTGTTGTGGTTTTTTCCTTGAATATGTTGGATTCATGTTAGAAGCGTGTTAGGGTGTTTTGGTATGTTTGAAAGCATGTTAAACCAGCAAAAGAGGACATTTCAGGTCCAGGTGTATCGGTACGCGTATTCTTGTTTCGGTATGGGCAAGCCATTCCAGGCTTAGCGTATCGAAAAACGAGCATGTGTTTCGATAGGGCTTAGGCCAAATGTGGCCAGTGATTTGGTACACGGGCTGAGTGTACTGGTACGGGTAGGCCTTTCCAGGCATAGGATTTCGGTACACCAATCATCGTTTCGGTACAGAGTATGTGTTTTAAACAGGGAGTATCGGTACACGAGGGCGTACCGATACGAGTTTTGGCTACTGGAATTTGGGGATTTTAAAATAGCAATAACATACCGATACACATGCAAGTGTAACGATACGGTCAGTCATTAATTCAGTTGTTTGGATGTTTTGAAGTTCTGTTTTCTTGCATTTTAGTCCCTGAATGTTGTGGATGCAATTGAATGAGTATGGATGAGTATTTTGAGCTGAAATTCAACATGCATGCATGAAACCTAACTAATTGAAGGTTGGTAACATAAAGATGGGAAAGTTCTTGTAATTTTTCAAAATTGCAATTTGGTCCCTAAATTTCAATTCTATCCCAACTGGATGTCGATTCGATGCCCGATTGAGTTGAGTTTTCACCTGTGGTCATCATGAACACATAGGATAATAATTTGCATCTAGATAAGATAAAAGGAAAAAATGGACGCATTTCGAGTTTTTCTTTGCGGTTTACCTCGGTAAACCTAATGTAGCTCGCTCGGTTCGGTCTTGCGACTAGGCTGGGTCGAGGGGGTTACAAATCCAAACCATCCAAATCTTGAGCACATTAAACCTCTTACAAATCCAAACCAGCATATAAAATTTGTACAAACAGGGAGTCTAGCAAACGACCCTCCCAAATAGCAAACGACCCCATTGCCATTATTACTTCAAGTCTATTATGTACTCATACTTAGCAAATTCTAGTCCTTGGATGTCCCTTAGCTTGCTCGCTGCCTCTAATCCCTATTATCTGCATTGATTGAAAAAGAGAGCATAAGCATACTAGGTTTAGTGAGGAGTGCTCTAAAACAAAACACCATCAATGCATTTAAAACTATTTACAATATTTTCCACAAAACGCTTTCCAAAACACTTTTAAAACATCACTTTTATATCATGCCTTAACAAAACCATACACTTAACATTTCCAAAACTTCCACATTAAAACATAAGCAATTCAACTCATGAATTAACAGCAAATTCCAATTGCTAACCTTGATTTATGCTTTCCCAAGCATACTACCAATGCTTGGCTTAAAGAGTAAGACATGTTATACTAACATTTAATCATAACATCCATCTCATGACACATTAGCAATTATATTGGATTACAAGTGATCATTCCCAACAACCCCACATTACGAAACATTCCTCCACAACTCCACTCTACAAGACATTTCTCCATAACTCCAATTTACAAGACATTTCTCCACAACTCCATTTTACAATCATAACATAACATCGCATAACACAACATCGAATACACAGATTTAACAAGTGTTCACCCAACACTTAACATACAAACTACCAATATCTATAAGGCTCACCAACGAGAGTTTTTTGTACACATAAACCCCTCCACCGTCACCCATGGTGGAGTTTTTGGTACACTATATAAACCCCTCAACACCACTCATCAGTAGATGTATAGCCCACTAACTGGAGTTTTTGGTACATCGTATAAACCCCTCAACCGTTAGGTTATTTGGATGGAGTATTCGGTACACCATATAAACCCCTCGACATCCAATGCGACTTTTTATAGTGCAATATCAAATCCTATGGTCAGCCAATTATATTCGATACATTTCCCAAGACCATATCATTCCATCACTTGCCAATATAATTCATTTCATTATCATATACTCATTGCTCTCATATGCAGCATCAAAATCATTAAACCAATGCAATCACCCTAGCATTAAACAATGTTCAAAAACATTAACAACACTTGCATTACCTCACAATGCATCATCATCTTTCTATGATCAATTTCCAGCATTAAATCATGCTCAAAACATGCATGTACGGTGAGTAATTTAAACATTGTAAAACAAGTGCATAAAATTATATGCCAAACTGAGTTCGAGAGAGAATTCGTCCTTTACTTACTTTCGAGCTTAGACCAGCATTTCAAGCTCAATCGAAACTCCCAAACACAATTTTCAAACCTTTGAAAAGCTAAAAACACGTTCTCACTCACCAACACGGTAAACACGCCTCCAAAGCTTCTAAAACGTCCGTTCAAGCTTGGGGACCAACCTCCCTATTTTAACCATCACAAAATAGAGATTCTAACACATCAAAATACATTTACAACCCAGCAACATCGAAATGCAATAATCCTCCTCAAATCCCAAGAATTACTCTTCCATACAAACCGAAAACATCACCAAACAACTCACAAACTTTACCAAGCCACAACCTATGGATCTCAACTATCAATTACCATCCAAAAACACATTAACATCACCATTATGCCTTCAGCAAACATTAAACACCCACAACTCCTCAAAAACTCATAACTACCAACCTAGAAAATTAGAGATTCATATAGTTTCAGGATTCCATTATCAAAACCCAATTATTAACACCATAAAACATCAAAATCATGTTCGAACTCAATCAAGAATACATCAAATCAGATTCAATTCAAAATCTCATCAATTTCCACAATTAAACCTCAATTAAACCAATTAATTCCATTATAACTATAAAATCTCATTAGAGAACGCATGTGAAGGACCAATAACTTGGGAGTTTCAATAAAAAAATATTGTATTAGAGGAGAAGGACGACCCTCACCTCTAATTGATGGCTTTCCCCTATAATTGGATGAATTTGCATAAGAAAACAATAGGATTTGATAAGAAAGCCATTGTATAATCACTTGAAATCAAAAGATTAATTAAAATAAGATTTTACCTGAATGTTTTGAAGAAGAAAATAGTGTTTGGCTGGAGAGAATTGGAGAGAAAATCTTTTGAAGAAAAGTTAGTTACGTCAAATTTGTTTTAACCTTTAATTATCCAATTAATTCTCCAAGCCCATTTATTATATTTTAAAATCACTTAAAATAACCAAATTAAGGGAGAAAGTCTAATATTAGACTTTGGGAAAATAGCTCCTTAAATATTCAAAGTTTTGACCCTTTACATTTAGTCACTAGAAAAACAAATTTTACAATCTTTACATTTTGGTCACTACCACAAAATGTCTTATTTCCAAAAATCATTTTCTAAAACTAATTTTACCATTTATCTTTATATATTAAATTAATATTTTAAAACATTTTTCCATATTTTTAACTCCTTTAAAAATATTTATTGCAAATTAATCCTGAAACTGACTCGAATCCTCTAATCCGATTTCTCAAATCTTCTGTTTGACCTAATTAACATTTAGGCCCACAACCGAGGCATTACAACTCTCCCTTTCTTAAGAAATTTTGCCCTCAAAATTTAACCAGCGGATCAGACGAGAAAACCACTCTATCATCTTCGACTTATCCTTCCACATGGACTTCTCAAAACCGTCCTAACACTGTAACACCTTGACGGAACTTTACCCTTCCTTCATTTGGTACGAGAACCCAGAATTCTACACTCTATCCATCACCACACATATCCATACAACTCAACATCCTTCGCACGCACAATACGCAACGGATCCCACTACCAACTCCGCAACACCGATACACAAATCATATCACTACACTTTCAACTCGGTAGATAACCTAAGCCAATAAACCACTCAATATTTAACTCCCTACACCACATCTAGTTTAAAAAATCCCAACTTCAAATTCTCCTTGTGCCCAAAGCGCACCACCTTCTTTCAAGGCGAAACCTTCAAGAGCGGCCGTTTATCAATGGTACACACACAACCTCCCTAGGCCTCAATTCCACGTAGAATTCCTAAAGATCTGAAGCTAAAAAAAATAGATAAGACGCTCCTTACCATTCTTAGCCCAACACAACACACACAGCATCCTTACCACTCAATGCCTCAAATGGCGCCCACTGAGCACATGCCCAAAACTGCTATTATAAGCCAACTCAACCAAAGGCAACTGTCTCCCCTAGATTCTCGGAGACCCGCATCTCAACCTCTCAACATAACCTCTGAAACCAAGATAGCACATTTGAATAACCATTCGCCTAAAAGCGATACGAAATGTTAACAAGTAACCGAGTACCTAAAGCATCGTGCAGGCACTCTCAAAACCTCATTAAAGACGTGAATCTCTATCCCAAACCATTGACGTAAGCAACCATGCACCTTCCCAACCCAGTCAATGATCACCCAAATAGGGGACCATTTCTAGTTGACGTTCAGGGCAACCCTAACACAGACTCATGATAAACCTTTCTCCTCTTTCCACTCTGAACTCTTCAACGGTTGCACATTCCCAGAAGAAAATTGATACATAGCCTTATGACGCTGACAACCCATACACTTAACCACAAATTCCACGACTCTCCTCTTTAAAACATCCTAGAAGAACTTTCCTTCCAGTCATCAACATATCCCTGCACCACTTGGATGCAAGACAACATAACTAGAAGGGATCCCAACCAATATTCGTCCTAACTCAACACCTTACAGCACAACTATTCAACCCTTGAGGCCTAAGCATGACCATTACCATGCCAAAATCCAACGATCTCTCCTTTACCACATTCACATCATGCACAACCAAGGAATCATAAAGGCTGATCTACCTAACCCAACCACCACTCTGCCTACCTAGGTTATTCCATACCATCGAACCTCACTCCTTCGATCATTCAACTTTAAACATTTCTTACTACTCATCCCTTACACGACAACGTCCAACCTAAGCTCTTAAAACCTTAACAACCACATTCATCTACCACCTAAAAACTACTATCATACAACCCAAACTATGGCTCTAACAACCCTCTTCATCCCTAGATCCCATAAAGCACATTTGCCAAACCACCAAAACCCAAAGAACCCTACACAAACTAACTTCCTAATGAACCATCTTATACCATCACCACACTAATTCCCGAAACCTCATCTGTAAGTGTCGACACATATATGCATGATTACTTACATACTCCCAATGATGCCTATGTATATGAATGCAAGACCATAATGTCAGGCCACATGCATGCATGAACTGACATATTTAAGTATATACATATAAATGTTTATGCATTATGCATGATCAACCATCCATATTTATCGATAACTTTTCCAGAACTAACACTCATACCCACTTGTCTATTTCAAATCTGATTACCCACAAACATCCACCCAACTAGTTTTGAAGGTATAACACCCAACCTTCGGTCTTCAAGCTAAACCCTTCCTAGATCCCCTAAGCAAGAGTGTACCACCACTCTATCTACCCACTCACCTAAGAATTCCCATAATGCTTATCTTGCTACAACCCCAAAGGTTTACAAAAATATTCGACAACCTAACAACACCTTACAACCCATTTTGCTAACCACCAACTTAATCTACTTGCTACTATTTACGACTGACGAACATTCTGTAACCAAAACTTCCAAAGCATTCTTCTTTCCACCATCCCTGTTCAAAGATCCAACCCAAAGCATACATTTCTTGACATCTGTCTACAATTACAAACAAGCCTCACCATTCTTATGATAGCATAACTTACTGCCAAGCTAACATCACCACTACTAACAATTTCGATAACTCCTCTAGCGTCACGCTACCCGAAGCCATAGATATCTCGAATTCTCATGGAACTCTACAACTCACTTCAACAATTCTAGAATCATTTCTTTCTCACATACAACCAACAAAAAAACTCCAACATTTCCGACCTAACACTCATGCACAAAAGACGATTTAACGCAACTAAAAACCATCAAACGTCACCACTAGACTAACAACAACAAGCCATTCAGCTTTTCTTCCAAACTGAACTACCGGACTTAGATTCTTTCTTGCACCATGATTTTCAAGGCCGATTAACACTCTAAAATTCCATATCAACGCATATCTTATCTTCTTTAAAGAAACCCCGTGCCAACTTTCACCAAGTTCCTTCTAATCATCAACACCAAGAACTCTACTATATATCTTTACCATAGGTTCAACATTCATCTCACACCCAAAGCAACAACAACAACCACATAACAAACCATAAGCCTCAACACCCACTATTTGGTGAGATATTCAAGCTCACAACATCCCTGTACCTGAACAACCAATCCTTACACAACACCTTATCAAACCCATTATACAACAACTCCATAAAATTTGTAGCAACCCCATAGTCCTAACCCAACAAAGAACATCTACGATACATCTTTGTACCACTCTCATTCATCACAACTAACAATCTGAGCACCACGTTAAGGATTTCAACATGCATATCAAACAACCTTACACTCTTACCCAAGGTGCAAACAACAAAGATTTTAATATGAAAATACCTGCAATCACTATGATGTTGCTTCATCCCTCATAATGTGCACTCACCCTCGCAGAACTTTCATTCCCAGAGTGGTCAGGCATCTCGGTCTTCCAACCCAAAACATCATGCTGATAAAAACCCTAGTCGTGCCCACGATCTTCTTGCGGTGCCTCAACAGGTGCTAGGGCCCGCGCACCCTTAACCAGCAGTGGACAATCACGCGTCAAGTGATCTCTGGAACCAAATCTCCAACAGGTATCAACAACCACAGGCACAGACGTTTATTCTTCCTTTGCCCACCTAAGGCAATCACGCCTCACATGGCCTTGCAACCCATAACTATAAAACATCTTTCGCAATTTCCTACACACTCTAGGGTATCTTTTTCCATAGTGCATACACTCAAACATCTTAATAGTGGAATCACAACCAAACCGTCTTAACTCAACTTTGCCCCTAATACGTCCAATGCTGAGTGGATGCCTCATTTCATGATGCCTCTTATGCCCACCTTTCCCAACTCTGGTTCCAACCCCCTTCTGGAAACCAAATCTCCCAACATGATCAGGTATTCCCAAACTCTGCTCTAAACCTACAGTTCTTATCCCTGATGCCACGGGTGCCAACTCACCGAACTCATCACTCCTCAACTTTTTAGGCCCTCCACCGGGGGTCCTGAATACGTAACTTCACCTGGTATAGATATAGGCATATGCATTCCAACCACAGCTGCTTAGAAAGCTTCAACTATTACCCGCTCTACTGGCATCAAATCACCATACTCTGTCCCAATACACACGGGTAATACATGCTCCACTACCTCAGGTGGATTCGGCGGTAGAGGCACCAATACCTTACGAAACATAACACCATCCTCAACTCCCTACTCCTCAACAATGGTCTTACCCGACCCTAACTCTCTCCTCGATGGCATCTTGTAAAAATGTATCTAAAGCATGATAATTACACTGATACAAAAATAACCAGGCTAGCTTCAAGCAAGGATCCAAGACTTTCATTTTAATCCAAAAATATTTTATAACTTAGTAATAAGGCAATGGGTCCCCAATAATACCCCAACATGGCATATATCGAACACCGTACAAATAAACAATCACCGCGCATAGCAAACAGCATGGAACAGTCATCAATAGCATACCAATTTTTGTAAACATATGATACAACACACCAACATCATCTCATTTTTCGTAACCTGGCTATAATACCACCAAATGTAACCTCTTAGCTTGGCTTAGCCTGTGACACCCTCTTCTCGTATCCATACATCAGGTAAGAGTTGAAAACGTTATGACTTCTTTAATCAAAAATCGGGGTACTTTAAAATTTTTAGAAAACTTCTCAATGGTCACCCATCCTAAAATTTCTCTTCCCAAGCACGCTTAACTTTATTTAAAACCGACATAAATTATTTATTCAAATTCCAAGCATAAATCAATTATCTTAGCATACAATTCATCACCTAAGGTTACTCTTAACTTTGAATTTTTCCAGAAATGCCAATTATCATGAAACCATAATGAACTTCAAAGGCCAATCACAACTCAAATAGGTTTAGCAAGTATACATGCCACCATAATAATCAAACCTCAATTAGGATGTCATTACTATGATTACATGTTGAGCTTTCCAATATTGATGCAATGCTCTTCTCACTTTCATCTTGATTTACCTACGTATACACAGTCAAACACACGCTAAGTACGAACTTAGTGAGGCAATAAAGGAAGTTAATAACAATACTTTAAATTTTATTTGACTTCATAGCTATGTTTATATAACATGATATACATATACCAAAGCATCAACTTTCACATTGCATTAGTATTGGTTTACTACATGCCAATGCCATCAAACTTTCATGCTTGTCTATTTTTCATAATGTGCCATATATGCATAAATGCATCATGATCACTAGACATGTATTACCATCATGTTAATCATATAATAACATAATATAAACTGGATATAAATTTCTTACCAATATGCTTGCCATTTATTCCAAAGGCTCATAAGCTTTTTCACATGTTTATCTTTTATTAACCAATAAACCATAGCCCATGTATAAGCCTATGAGGGCCCTGGGTACACGAGTCAAAACTGTACATAAGGTTGTGTTAACCATCTGCACGTAAGGTCATGCTAACCATATACACTAAGTGTCCTTTATATACACTATAGTGCTAAACCGAGTATACAGCATGTTGCTAAACTCTATGGCATGCCAACTATACCATGTCCCTCAATGACTTACTTGAGCATATTTCCACATTTACTTCATCCATGGAAATGTATATCAACATAATTTAATATGGGGCAGTTCATACCCAAAATAACATTCATAGTATAACATCATATATAACTAGTGATCCATGCATTTATGTTCAACCTTTGACATATTTAGAACATGTCAAATGTATGATCAATGACAAATATCATGCCAATATATAAACAAGGTAGACTTATTGCAAGTCTTCATAATAAAGTATAAAACATTCATGTATTATTTTATGTATGCATTGCGCTCACCTTGGCCACTTAACACAATGCCTCACTAAATCTTAGTTTGATCCTTTCTTTCATAGAACCTCGAACCTTCTTTGATTCAGACTTGACTAATAACTGAGATTCGAGGCTTAAATCGAGCTTGGAATTTTTTTTTCTTCTTTCCTCTTACTCCCATGGTACATGGATGGAAAAATATGAATATTTGTTCATCTTTTTCTATTCTTTACACTTGTAAATATTAAATGAATTTTAAATTCATTTTAATAGTAAAATTATCAATTTAGCCTTTAAATCCAATGGCTAATTTAATCTCATCCAAAATCAAGGGCCAATATTAAATCCATGCATATTTCATCTTCCAAAAACTTCCTCAAAATTTCAAAAATATTTCAAAATTGCCATCCTTGCTAAATGATCAATTTGCCCTCCATCTAATCTTTATTTACTAGTTAGTTTCAAAATTGACATTCCATTATAATCTAACTAAATTATTTCCTTCTCAACTGGCCATTATTCCATAAATATCATTTTTATGATTTTCCATGGCTTATGGAACAGTCTCTGAAATTTCAGTTCAATCCGATTTCCCGATATTCACTAAATACTTCTACTATGATTTTACCTTTACTGAGCTATCAGATCTATTCCAAAAATTCTATATTTCCATATTCGGAAAATAAATACTATTATCTCATAAAAACTTCATTTATTAAGGACTTAGACTAAATTTTCCTAACTCAGTCTATTATTCTCATAATTAACAAAAATCCTCTAAATAGTGAAATAACCATTTTGCCCTCAAATCCAATGAGTCCATAATGTACCTCATGTCATCATCCTTCATCAATGGCCTAGATTTAATCTTGAGTTGTAGTTACCAACTTAGCCCTTATAATTTTCCAAAATTACGATCTTACCATTTTTCATCCAACGACTCATATTTAACATGGAAAATCAATTTATATCCAATGTTTCATATTCTTCCAACACAAAGAAAATAACTTAGACATGTAAAATGAAATAATTAACCTTACCTTATCATCCTTCAAAATATCCTGGATATTCAATTCGATCAGATTATCCGAATATTTTTCTAAACTTTATCGCTTTATAGCCATTAATACAAACTCCGTACAAAAAATTTGGGTAACATGAAAATATCATTCTTAGGGTTAAACTATTCATTTACGGGACTAAAATACATAAATTTTGAAAATTATAATTTAGTCCCTAAACTTTTCCTAAGTTTATACTTTATCCACAAAACTTTCAAAATTTACATTTTGGTCACTAGCCAAAAATTGGGATATTACATAGCTAAAACTGAACCAAAAGGATCACATTAGGTTTGCTGAAGCAAACCCAAACTAATAACTTAAATCGATTCATTTTTTTCTTTTTATCTCATCTAAATGCATTTAATTAATCCCCAAAGATGTACATGACTCATAGGAAACGATACATTAAACCAGATTGCAAAACATGGTCCTACTGCCCAACGATTCACATTAGGAATCAAAACATAAATATCACAAATTACATGGCATTAGATACAACTAAGATTACCAACCCTTAACTAATCCAATTTTGTGCTCACATATTTAACTCTCATTCCAAAACAATCACCCAATCTCAAACAATTGCGTTCACAACAAATAGGGACCAATTTGCAAGATTTCCAAACATCAACACCTGATTGCATAAAAACATCATAGCGTATCGATACAGGGTAGCCCATACCGATACAGATTAATAAACCTAATGGCTCAGCATACCGATACATTTATTCCCTTACCGATACAGTGTGTTGACCACCTGTACCGGTGCGGCTTTGACCCATACCAATACCCTTTACAATCCCTCAAAATTTAGAATTCTAGTAACTAAAATGCGTACTGATACGATACCCCACTTATCGGTATGGTGCGTTAAAATCAAAGGGATTGTATTAGTACTTAAACCCGTGTACCGAAACTAGCACACATTTTTTAAGGCGTACTGATATGGTGGCTAGGTGTACCGGTACCCTAAGCTTGTTTCGACAACTTGTGTCTTATATAGACCCTACGTACCGATCCTGAGGTACTCGTACCAGTACGTAGAGGCTTGAAATGACCTCTAGGTCCAACATATGACACTTTGGCTCACTTCAATCAACCTTAACATTTAACTAATCAAGATACAACATCTTTAACATGCTTGATCACCAACATACCAGAATTTTAATCAAACCTACTAAGACTAACACATTATTTCACAACATCTAGAGGCATACTTCCTACTCAACATTCAAAACGTAAAGCCATCCATATCTCGAGTGCATTAAACCTCTTACAAATTCAAACTAGCATATAAAATTTGTACAAACATAGAGTCTAGCAAACGACCCTCCCAAATAGCAAATAACCTCATTTCCATTATTACTACAAGTTTATTCTGTACTCATTCTGTAACACCCTTAACGTATACTCGTAAACTGAATATACATTAAAGATGTTACTAAATCATTAGAAAAATCATGACTTGTAATTTTTTTTTTTTTTATTATTCAACATTTAGTTTGTAGTTTAACCCTTTCTCGGTTTTAAAATTAAAAACTATGTCGTCTAGATGCAACTAGTTTTGACCCTGAATTGGTTTACAAAACTTATAATTAAGTTATTGAAATAAAAATATAACTTAGGGTGAAAAATATGTACACTGCCTAGACCCTTTCTTGTTTATAAAATTTTTACGCGATTTAGGTTAAACTATATTTTAACAGTACCAATGTTCATTGTTACGATTAGCAAACTATGTTACTAAACTTTTTCATCATAAAAGAATATGTTTGAGTTGTATACTTATACTTGAAAACAATTCAACTTTAAAATATTTATATGCCCACTATATATCAAATTACTATATGGATGCACTTACTGTGACTTACTGTAGTAACTTAATTTTCCAAAGGTTCAGCCCCTCCTCGCTAGCCAAATCCGGAGAACCTAAGTGTGACATAAGACACATACTAAGTACGAACTTAGTGAGGCAATTAAATTTATTTAGTTAATCATGAAATAATGCAATACAATATGTCATAAATCATATGAATCATGTATCTTATTGCACAACCTATTCTTTATCATGGACATGCTTTCATCATGTAAACATTTGCATAACCCATGCTTTATCATGGTTATGTTCTCATCATGCAGTCATTTGCATAACATATGTTCAATCATGGTCATGGTTTCATCATGTAATCATTTGCATATCATGTATTCAATCATTATCATACTTTTATAATGTAATCATTTGCATATCATGTACTCTATCATATTCATGCCTTTCTCATGAAATCCTTTGCATATCATATACTCTATCATGATCATGCTTTTATCTTGAAATCATTTGCATATCATGTATGTCATGTACTTCTCTGTCGTGTAACATGTAACTTCTTTTTCATGTATCATGTAATCATGTAACATCTTTTTCATGTATCATATAATCATGTAATATCTGTATCATGTAACATTTGTATCATGTAACATGTAACATCTGTATCATGTAACATCTTGTTATTATTATCATCGTGTCTGGCTAAGGGCCCATAGAAACCCTGTAGCCTATCTACACCGTAGAGCCATGTAACATCTTGTTACTATTTTGCTCCTCATATAAGGACGCTCTTTGCTCCTTATATTAAAACACCTCGTTAGTGCATTTTGTACTATGGGTTTGAGTTCCCCAGGGCGTATCTTGTTTCATTTTAACTTGTTTCATTTTAACTTGTTTCATTTTAATATTATCATTATTCATGTATACATAATGCATCATTATTTATGTAAACAGTAATTCGTACCTTGTACTCCATCAAGCTTGCCATGTCGAATCATGTATCACGCCACGTATTATAAAGAAATACAATATCATTTTCAACATAATGCAAACATATAGAAAGCCACTCACCTGGGCCATTTAATAGTATGCCTCACTAAATTCTACTCAATCATTTCCTTCACAGTACCTCGAATCCTCTTTTGATTTGCATTTGACTTCATTAAACACATGGATACAAATGAACATTTATTAGATTCACTTCTAACAGTAGTTCAATCAAGTTATCTAATCATTCAATGTATATAGACTTCCAAAAAAAATTCCTTCTTTCCTTATACAACCCAAAAACTCATTTTGGTCCTTAATAACCATTTTGAACTTCGAATAGTTCTTCCAAGCTTGTTAACCAACAATTAGATACAAAAAGTATCAATTTCCATTTTTTGGTACTTTGTCCTATCTTCAAAGACTTACTTCTATAGAGCAGAATGCATATTGGATCTTAATTTCCTTCATACCGTAAGAATTAGATTCGATAATAGTTCTAACGGTATAAGCCACATAAATTAATAAAATCTACAAAAATTATGAAAATTCCATAAACTCTCGTCACAAGACTATTCTAACAGAAACTGCTCTCTAATTTTTCTAACCTTTATTCTATTAAAAATTTATATCTTTTAACTCGGAATTCGGAATCAATTTCCGTTTGTTGGAAACGAAACTAGACAATCATATTTTTACATTGGTATAAAATTCATCATCTAACCATTTTTATTGAATTTATGGTGAATTTTTGAACTCACTGCCAAAATTCAATCTTCTACATAGCTTTCCATAATTAACTTTTAATTTATACTAACTTTTTCTTATTTCTCTACTTGTCAATTTAGTCCCATCACTTGCTTCAAACCTTCATCAAATAATTATTCAAAATAACTCCCTCTAATTTTTCTTCTTTGCCAAAATAGTCACTAAAATGCAAAGGTAAGGATTCAAACTTCTTAACTTTGCAAATTAGTCCTCAAATAAACATTACTATCTTGATTCTATTATTTTAACTAAAAATCAGATTTAATCCCCATCCAAGAATCCATTTCCTATTTGGTCACTTAATTTTAACAAATTGTCAAAATGGTCACTAATTTGATTCAACATCAATTTAGTATTCTAACATCAATTTCATATCTCCAACATCATTAATTACATAAATACACTCCAATTTCATAAAGTTCAATTCAGTCCCTTAACTTTGAAGCTTGCCGAATTGGTCCCTATATATTTAACTTAGGGTTTTGCTTCCAAACAACAAATCAAGCTTACTAGATCATTAATTCAACATCACAAAACCTAAGTTATACTTAAATCCATAAACCCTAATCTTCTCCATACAAACCAAAATATGTAGGGCTTAAATCCTAACTCAATAACATGGTTTTAACATCATATAAGCTTGATTCCAACTTAAATTCAACCATGGAATCATAAAATTTCAAAAGCCCCAATTTTGTTCATAAACCCTAATTTCCTTCTCATGTAAATTTTTCATCAATCAAGCATGTATTCCATAAATTAATTACATCAAAAGATAGAGCTTGAAGAGTAGAACAACTTTGCAGTTCGAAAGATTACCTAAAAATCGAGTTTCGGGGCTTGAACCGAGCTTGAAAATTTTTCTCCCTTTTTTTCTCCCCTTAGTTCAAAATATTTCAAGAAAGATGAACAACTTGGTTCATCTTTTACTTATTTAAATCCACATGTTAAAATTAAATGAATTTAAAATTCATTTAAAATCCAATGGCCAATACTTAATCTTATCAAAAATCAATGGACATGATTTGATCCAAGTGTAATTCACCTTCAAAAATTGCCCTTAATATTTCAAAATATTTCAAAATTGCCATCCTTGTCAAATGACCAATTTGCCTTCCAACTAGTCTTTATTTACTAGTTTGCCATTCTTGTAAAAATTCAACCAAGTCTAGTTGGAATCCAACCAAATACAATAAAATATTCATAAAATAATAATTTTATGAATTTTCCATAACTTTTGGATCAGTCTCTAAAACTTTTCATTCGATCTAATATACCGATAATTTAACCCTTTACTCAGAATTAAATTATAGGATTCATCTTGAATCAAACTAAAAATATTCCCAACACTTGTAACGGACTTTTATAACCTTCCTTTATCATCTGGTAAAATGTCTAAAATTTTCTGATCAATTCAAGTATCTGAATTCCATTTAAACTTTGACTGTAATTTCCTAATAGTAGAAGCATCGGATCAATCCATAATCTTCACATTCGATCCACACCCCTAAATGATCTATTTATTTATAAAATAAAAGCCCCTAAATTTTAGAAAATTACAACTTTAGTCCTTTAACTATTCATACTTAGTCTTATACCACACAAGTTTTGTCTATTTATCATTTAGGCCACTAAACTTGAATCTTCAATTCCTATTCCAATTTTCCTCGAATTTTAATCAAACTTTGGAAATACCTAATTCAGCTCACTATCCATCCCATGATACTTTTAAACCTTAGAAATTTCCTTTCCAAAACCCGTAATTAAAGAAATCCTAACTTTTTCAAAGTTTTACTTTAGCCCCCAAACTTTCAAAATTTACATTTTGGTCACAGGTCAAAAATTAGGGTATTACAATTCTCCCCCTCTTTAATAAAATTCGTCCTCAAATTTTCAACGCATATTCGTTCAAAACAATTGTGGATATTGTTCCCTCAATTTCTTTTCAGTTTCTCAAGTTGCTTTTTCCACTTTATTATTTCTCCAAAGGATTTTAACCAGTGGAATTTTCTTGTTCCTTAATTCTTTAACTCTGTATGCTAGGATTTTCACTGGTTCTTCTTCATAAGTCGAATCCAATTGTAATTCAATTTCCACGAGGTGACGACATGCGAAGGATTCAATCGATACCTTCGAAACATAGATACATGGAACATATTATGAATCTTGCTTAATTCTGGCAGTAAGGCTAATTGATAAGCCACTGGTCTAACTCTTTTTAGAATCCCCAAAAGATCCAATGAACATGGGACTAAGTTTTTCCTTTCCTACTAAATTGTACCACCTTTTTCTAAAGTGAAACTTTTAGGAACACTTTCGTACTTAATATCTCTTCTCTTATTATCTCCATAAGACTATTGTCAATCCGCGACAGTCTAGAGATTATATTAAATAATTCTTACGTTATCCTCTATTTCTCGTGTTAAATCAACCCCTCTAATTTTTGGGTTATACTGAACATTTTGATCCTATAGCTTAAATCAATAAAGAGGAGTTCGGCACATTCTTCCATATAGTGCTTCGGGTGGTGCCATCTTAATACTTGTCTGATAACTATTATTACTGATAATCCTATTATAAAATCCATTATCACTCGTTCCCACTTTCATTAGGGAGTAGAAATAGGCTGAATCAGTCTAGGAGGTACTCAATTTTCAGCTTTCACTTGTTAGCAATTAGCATGTCAAGCACTTTGGCATAAATTCTAAAATTGTCCTTTTTCTTTCATGGCCACCAATACCGAGTCTTTAGATCTTAATACATTTTGCTACTTTCAGAGTGCGTAGTCAATGGGCTATGACAAACTTCAGTTAAAATCTCTTTCTTCAAATCACCATCATCAGGAAAGTAAACTTTCTCTCGATAATATAAGCAATCATTTGACTTAATTTCATAGTCCTATGTTTCTTTTTATTCAACTTGCTTCCTTCTTTCAATACATTTTATCCAAAAATTTCAAATCTTTGATTCGACCCAACAAAATTGGTTTTTAGTTGAAATTATGCTGTTGATAAACCATTTCTTCTCAACGACAATTGTGCATTCATTGTGCACAAAATAGAAGATGTCTTCCGGCTAAGAGCATCAATTACTATATTATTCTTCTCAAAATGATAATTTGTAACTATATTGCAATATCTTAGAAACTCAACTTATCTTCGTTGCCATAGGTTCATTTCTCTTTGCACCATTAGTTACTTTAAACCTTTGTTATCAGTGTAACTAGGACACTTCTCACCATACAAATGGAATACCTTTTTACGATAACTGAGTAAGTAGCAGAGCAATAATAAATAAATCCTTTACAAAACGTCTATAACATCCAACTAATTTCCAAGAAACTCTGGACTTCAGAGACATTTTTCGGTGTCTCCCATTCAAGAGTAGATTGTACTTTCTTGTAATCAACTCTTATTCCCTCAGCCGATACTACATGTCTAAGGAAAGTTACTTCTGATAACCAAAATTCATATTCAGAGAACCTTACATAAAGTTGCTTATCTCTTAGTGTCTGTAATACCACTTAAAGATGGTAATTATGTTCAGATTTTATCTTTAAGTATACCAGAATATCGCCTATGAAAACTTCTACTACAAACTGGTCCAAGTAAGGTTGAAATACCTTATTTATCAAAATCATGAATGCAACAGGGGCATTCGTAGGTCCAAATAGCATTACCAAAACTCGTAATGTCCATAACGAGTCTTGAATGTTGTCTTTAATATATCTTTCTTCTTTACAAAGAATATCGGAGTACCCCATGGTGATACATTTGGTCGAATGTAACCCCACTCTAACAATTCTTGTAATTGGATTTTAGTTCCCTTAACTCAGCAGGCGCCATCCCATATGGTGCCATTGATATCGGCTCTGTTCCAGGATAAACATCCATCCCAAATTGTATCTCCCTATCCGGAGGCAACCCTGGTAGTTCGTCCGGAAATACATCTGGATATTTCCTTACAGTTGGGATGTCTTCAATCTTTTTAGGTGGCATTTGTGTATCCACCACAAAAACTAAGCATGCTTCACATCCACTACACAACAACCTTTAAGCTGTTGTTGCAGAAATTACTGACTCTAGACAGTTAGTTCTTTCTCTAACAACCATTACTTCAGAATCATCGGGTCCTTGAAGTACTAGTCTTTTCTTTTTACATTTCACCTCTGCATCAAATGCAGATAACTAATCCCTTCCAAGAATAACTTTAAATTCACGAAATGGAAGTTCCATTAAATTCATCGGGAACTTAATCCATTGAATTACTAATGGACATTTCTTATATATTATAGTAACTCGTGCACTATACCCAAATAGGTTACTAGAAATCACATCACTGGAAATATTCTCCAAGGGTATCTTTCGTTGTACTACTATCTTGGTACCAATATATATTTGAGTTAGTCAAACCTGAATCAATTAAAGTAAATGCAGGCTCTCTCCATAGCCTTTGCTTTAACCACGGTATTCTAGTAAACCAACAAATTTATTCCTAATAATAACTCTTTAGGTCCGGGTAATGCACCTTGATTAACCACTCTCATATGGAATTCTCGGTCGGTATTAAATCAGCTGCTTACCGACTTAATCCATTAAATTCTAGCTCGTACTCGTAGACAATACGAGTACCTCTTGTTTCAAACTTAATAACTGTTACAACATATCTTTATTAAACTAATCGCCATCTTCTCGGCTTTAAACACTTCTTAAAGAATTTCCACATCGCTTCCTCAATAGGTACTAATTCTGTGGCATTGGACCATCAATTATGAGCATGTTCCCTTAGCAGGATATATCACCTTCTAATTTTTTAGCATCTATGCAGTTTAATTCCTATAGCATGACTTTGACATCGTTATGTCATAAGTTGGCAGCTATCGAACCACTTTCTTCATTAAATTCAGGAGCTCCTAACTTCTTAAGTTCCTTAATAGTCGACGCCCTTACTAGTGCAGGTGTCAGGGCTGGTTCGGGTGCTATTGTTTGAATTCTATTAACCACAACTTCTAAGGCTCGTACTAAGGCTCCATATTCTTATGCTGGAGCTCCCTACTACATAGGTGGTTCAGCTAGGATAGGAGTTAGAGGTGGAATATTCTGTACCTCTTTACTTCCACTTTAGACCTTCACTTGATCCCTATAATTAAACATTTAACACAATCTAGCAGTACTTAACATTATTTATTCCTACTATAACTTATTCATGTTACACCGATAGTACATCATTAACATGACATCCTAGGGGCATGTACTTAACATCAAATCATATCAATCTCGGTTTAACCTCCAGAATCGGCTAAACCTGGCTCTGATACCAATAAATGTAACACCCTTAACGTATACTCATAAACCGAATATACATTAAAGATGTTACTAAATCGTTAGAAAAAATCTTGACTTGTAAATTTTTATATTATTATTATTATTAAAAATTCAGTTTGTAGTTTAACCCTGTATCGGTTTTAAATTATAGGATTCATCTTGAATCAAACTAAAAATATTCCCAACACTTGTAATGGACTTTTATAACCTTCCTTTATCATATGGTAAAATCTCAAAAATTTTCGGATCAATTCGAGTATCCGAATTCCATTTAAACTTTGACTGTTTATCATTTTGGTCACTAAACTTGAATCTTCAATTCCAATTTTCCCGGGATTCTAATCAAACTTTGGAAGCACCCAATTCAGCTCACTATCCACCCATGATACTTTTAAACCTTAGAAATTTCATTTCCAAAACCCATAATTAAAGAAATCCTAACTTTTTCAAAGTTTATACTTTAGCCCCCAAATTTTCAAAATTTACATTTTGGTCAGTAGTCAAAAATTAGGGTATTACACATACTTAGCGAATTCAAGTCCTTGGATGTCCCTTAGCTTGCTCACTGCCTCCAATCCCTATTCTCTGCATTGATGGAAAAAGAGAGCGTAAACACACTAGGCTCAGTAGGGAGTGCTCTAAAACAAAACACCATTATTGCATTTAAAACCATTTACAATCTTTTCCACAAACTGCTTTCCAAAACACTTTTAAAACATCACTTTTACATCATGCCTTAGCAAAACCACTCATTTAACATTTCCAAAACTTCCACATTAAAACATATGCAATTCAACTCAAGAAATAACGACAATATTCCAATTGCTAACCTCAATTTAAGCTTTCCCAAGCATACTACCAATGCTAGGCTTAAAGAGTAAGACATGTTATACTAACATTTAATCGTAACATCCATCTCATGACACATTAGCAATTATATTGGCTTACAAGTGATCATTCCCCACAACCCCACATTACGAAACATTCATCCACAAATCCACTCTACAAGACATTTCTCCACAACTCCATTTTACAAGACATTTCTCCACAACTCCTTTTTACAAGACATTTCTCCACAACTCTATTTTACAGTCATAACATAACATCGTATAACACAACATTGGATACATGGATTTAACAAGTGTTCACCCAACACTTAACATGCAAACTACCGGTATCTATAAGGCTCACCAACAAGAGTTTTCAGTACACATAAACCCCTCTACCATTGTGATACCCGTGGTGGAGTTTTTGGTACACCATATAAACCCCTCAACACCACTCATCAGTAGATGTATGGCCCACTAACGGGAGTCTTTGATACACCGTATAAACCCGTCAACCGTCAGGGTACTTGGATGGAGTATTCAGTACATCGTATAAACCCCACAACGTCTAAGGCGACTTTTTAACGTGCACTATCAAATCCTATGGCCAGCCAATTATATCCGATAAGCTTCCCAATACCCTATCATTCCATCACTTGCCAATATAATTCATTTCATTATCATCTACTCACTGTCTTTTATATGCATCATTAAAATCATTAACCCAAAAAATCACCCTTGCATTAAACAATGTTTCAAAACATTAACAACACTTGCATTACCTCACAATGCATCATAATCTTTCTATAATCAATTTCCAGTATTAAACCATGCTTAAAACATGCATATACGGTGAGTAATTTAAACATTGGAAAACAAGTGCATAAAATTATTTGCCAAACCGAGTTTGAGAGAGAATTCTTCCTTTACTTACTTCTGAGCTTAGACCAACGTTTCAAGCTCGGTCTAAACTCCCAAACACAATTTTCAAACCTTTAAAAAGCTGAAAACACGTTCTCACTCACTGACACGCAAGGTTTTACTTGCCAATGTGGTAAACATGCCTCCAAAGATTATAAAACGTCCATTCAAGCTTGAGGACCAACCTCCCCTATTTTAACCATCACAAAATAGAGATTCTAACACATCAAAATACATTCACAACCCAGCAACATCAAAATGCAATAATCCTTCTCAAATCTCAACAAATACCCTTCCATACAAACCAAAAACATCACCAAACAGTTCACAAACTTTACCCAACCACAACCTATGGATCTCAACTATCAATTAACATCAACTCCCATCCAAAAACACATTAACGTCATCATTATGCCTCCAGCGAACATTAGACACCTACAACTCCTCAAAAACTCATAGCTAACAACCTAGAAAATTATAGATTCATATAGTTTCAGGATTCCATTGTCAAAACCCAATTATTAACATCATAAAACATCAAAATCATGTTCTAATTCAATCAAGATCACATCAAATCAAATTCAATTCGAAATCTCATCAATTTTCACAATTAAACCTCAATTAAACCAATTAATTCCATTATAACTATAAAATCTCATTAGAAAACACATGTAAATGACTAATAACTTGTATTAGAGAGAATGACGAACCTCACATTTATTATATTTTGAAATCACATGTAAACCAATTATCCAATTAATTCTCCAAGCCCATTTATTATATTTTAAAATCACTTAAAATAACCAAATTAAGGGAGAAAGTATGATATTAGACTTTGGGTAAATAGCTCTTTAAAGATTCAAAGTTTTGACCCTTTACATTTTAGTTACTAGAAAAACAGATTTTACAATCATTACAATTTGGTCAATACCACAAAATGTCTTATTTCTAAAACTCATTTTCTAAAAATGATTTCACCATTTATCTCTATATATTAAATAAATATTTTAAAACATTTTTTCATATTTTTAACTCTTTTAAAATATTTATTGCAAATTAATACCAAAACTGACTCGAATCCTCTAATCTGATTCCTCGAACCGTCGATTTGACCTAATTAACATTCTAGGCCCAAAACCGAGGCGTTACAACACCCCCAAACGTAAGGTGTGCATTGTCCTTAATGCATGAAAACAACACATATACACAAATGAAAAATGCATGAACATGTGAATGAAAATGAAATGAAATGCAAGGAATTTAAGAAGTGGAAGACTCCCCTTCGGAGGGTTCTGGACGTGAAATGCGTGTTTTTCTTTTGATGAAGCTATCTCAATTGGGAGCCATATGTTTTTTGTGCTTAAGGCTGGGCTTTGATGTGGCTGTGGAAGCTCCAAGGTCGTGGAGAACTTCCTCAATAATCTTTACCGGCTCAGAACCAGCCGGGACTTTCGTGGCAGCAACCTTGGCTTGGCATTGGATTCCTTCATCCTCAGACATAGGTGGTGTGTCGGTTCTAGCAGAATTAACTTATACTGGAGAGACTGGGACAGTGGCATCAGACTGTGTAGGAGTATGGGTAGAATGAGGATTGGTTGGCATGTCATCCTTGGAAACAGTCCCTAGCATGCACATATTGCTAGAACAAGAAGTTCTGCTCCTCAACTTTCTCAAACTTTTGGAAGATAACCTCCTAGTGTTGGTAGATTTGGGAAGCATTGCCACAGATCCAGCTGGCAGAAGAGTCACTAGCTTTGCCTTTGAAACCTTGGCCTAGGGCACAAATTCGGTAGTCTTTTCCTTTCCTTTCTCTTTCAACTCTATGGCAGTCAACTGCCTCTACAGAGTAGGGTTATGGTGGTCCCCTTGTTCTTTTGGACGCTATCTGAATCGAGCTGTGGCATACTGTGTAGCAAATAGATAGTAGAAATCAGTGAAGGAAAAAACAAACTTTTTTTGGTCTTACCAGCACACTTAAAGGCATCTTCGATGATGAGCCATCCAATATTAATCTTGCGGCCAATCATAATAGAGTGCAACAGTGCCAATCTTTCCTCGAAACTATCTTATTGTGAGTGGTCGCCATAAGGTTTGCCTTTAAGAAGTGATTCTAACCTCATGGCTAAGACTTTAGTGCCAACCACTTTACAGTACGATAGTCTTCTCACACAGTTCCTTCAACATCATCTTCCTCTTAGAATCATCCAAGGATTTTGTAAACTTGGTGTGTTCTTCCTCTATTCCATCCAAAGAAAACATATTATTTATATAACCTTTTATCAAAACATACGCACTTACCTCGCACCAGGGCGAGTCTTTGGTCGTAAGATGAGCATAGAATTCTCAAACGATGTTGGCATAGACTTCTCCTGGTGGTTGGTAGAATTTCTCCCACTTGTGTATCTTTATCACCGTGACAAACTCTAGGGAATAACCCAATTTTGGCACGTTCTTAAACTCAAAACCTTTCTCATAGCAGAAGGTTCTTAATGCAAAATTCTCCTCATATTTTTGTGGATCTCTTTATTGAAAAAGATCTTGAAGAGCGTTGAAGAAGATGCTATAAAAATCTTTTGAAAACTCGAATGGTTTTTTTTGTTGTTGTGAAGAAAGAAAAGTAAATCTTGCTTTTCTTTCTTGATAAAGACGATAGAAAAAAGAGTGAAAATTTTTTAGCTAAGAATCGGTTAGGGTTTAAGTAGATGAATGGGGTAAAATGGTTGAGTATCTTAAATGGTGTTTTTAATTTGGTCAGTTGAGTAGGGATAATGATAAGGGTTAATTTGTTTGGAGAGGATAAACAATAATGTGATAAGGGGTAAAGTGATAAGACGACGTGGGAAAAGATGAAGTGATAAGGTGATTAGGTTTAAATTTGAATTTCAGCTTTTCACCTTAGGCGGCTAGGGTAAAATTAAACACTTAGAAAAGCAAATTATTCTCTCTTGGGCTGAGCTTTACCAAGCCTTGGGCAACTATGGTCAAATTCAACGCTTTGCAAAAAATTTCATTCTCTCTTGGGTTGAGATTTATCAAGCCTGGGGTGGCTATGGTAAATTTCATTCTCTATTTTTTTATCGTCCCATGCCTGTCCTCTGCCTTGGCATTCTACCTGGCAACAAAATCATATATTCACTCAAAAAAAACCTTTAACGTAGTAAAAGAAAGATACAAATAAAAGGAAGATAAATAAATGAAAAATACTAAAAATAAAAACATCTAACCTACTATATACACAAATCAAACAATGCTGATGATGATCACAAAACTTCTGCCAAGAGGATAATCTCCTTGGCATGCTTTTGAGTGTCTTCCAAATAGTTTTTCAATCTTTAGCCATTTACCTTAAAAATTATTCTCGTCTTGAAATCCTTGATATCCACTACTCAATGAGCATATGGTCTCACAACTTCAAAGGGTCCCAACCATCTAGACTTGGGCTTACCTAAAAACAACTTTAGCCTCGAGTTAAATAAGAAGACATGTTGGCCTACCTCAAATTGCCTTGGCAATATCCTATTGTCATGCCATCATTTTGTTCTTTCCTTGTAGAGTTTGGCATTCTCGTAAGCTTGTGTTTTGAATTCCTCTAGTTCGTTTATGTTCAATAAGCATTTTGTACCAGCAACTCTCTACTCCATATTGACCTTTTTGATTGCCCAATAAGCTCTATGTTCCAATTCCACTCTTGCCTTCCCAAAAATGAGCCTATAGGGAGAAGTCCCCAACGTAGTCTTAAAGGTTGTTCTGTAAGCCCACAAGGAATCATCTAGTCTTAAGGACCAGTCCTTCCTCGTTGGATTCACAATTTTTTCCATAATGTTCTTAATTTCTTTGTTTGAGATATCCGCTTGGCTATTTTTGGGGGATGGTAAGCTATGGTAATACGTTGTTGGATTCCATACCTACATAGAGCTCTAGAGATTAAATTGCACTTAAAATGTGTATCTTCATCATGAATAATAGCTTGGGGTACCGAATCTAGTAAAGATATGCTTATGAAGGAACTTGGCAACAACCTCGGCATCATTTGTTGGCAAAGCCATCGCCTCTACCCATTTTGACATGTAGTCAAAAGCCACAAGGATATATAAGTTCTTGAATAATGGGGGAAAGAGACCCAAGAAGTCTATTCCCCATACGTCAAACAGCTATATTGGCATAATATTCTGGAGCGGCAATTGATGTCTGCTAGAGATGCTACCCGTCCTCTGACATCGATCACATGCCTTGGCAAAGTAATGAGCATCTTTAAACAGCTTAGGCCAAAAGAATCCAGATTGTAATACCTTGGAAACGATCTTTATTCCAGCAAAGTGTCCTTCATACAGTGTTGCATGGCATAACTGTAGAATGTTGTGCTGCTCATCCTTTGACACACATCGGCAGGTCACTTAGTCAGCACATTGTTTGAACAAAATTAGTTCATCCCAATAATATTGTCGAACATCTCGTAGAAAACAACTCCTGGAATTTCTCACCAAATTCGGTGGCAAAATATTGCTTACCACGTAATTGACTATGTCAGCGTACCATAGCATTGAATTGACTACAAGTAAGTATTTATTGGGGAATTCATCTCTAATGGCAGTGGCTCCACCTTCCTCTAGGTGATGCTCTAATCGTGATAAATGGCCAGCCACCAAGTTTTCAGTATCCTTCTTGTCTAGAATCTCGAGATCAAATTCTTGTAGCAGCAGGGTCCATCAGATTAGTATGGGCTTAGCATCCTTCTTTTCCATGAGGCATTTCAATGCTGAGTGATCTGTATACACCACAACTTTGTTACCACTTGATAATTTCTTTTTTAACTATCTCTTTCATTCTCGGGTTCAATCTTCTCTGGCCCTCAATTATTTTGCCATAATATTCCTCCAAGATTATTTTGTGCATGCAAATAGTTGGGTTTATTCCTCGGATATCATCCAAGGTCTATCCTAGAGCTTGCTTATAATTGCTTATAATTTTCAGCAATCTTTCCTCCTAATCATTAGATAGATCAACAGCAATGATCATTAGCAAAGTAGAGTGTTTACCTAAATAGGTATACTTGAGGTGGTATGTCAATGGTTTCATTTCCAATTCTGGTGGCTCCTCAATGGATGGCTTAGGTGCCTTGTTTTCTCTGCCAGCTAAAGTAATTAACAACTTTATTATCCAAGGTTGGTCCTTTAGTGTCTTTATTCATCTTATTTTCATCATCCAATTCTATAGCATCATCATATGCTTCTTAGCACAATTATGCCACATCTATAGTGAAAATAGACTCTGCCATCTCATTAGCTTGCCATTCTTCAGGTTTATCTGCGCATCTAAGAGCTTGAAACACATTAAATGTAACATGTTGGTCATTCAGGCGCATAATAAGTTCACCTTTATGAACATCAATTAAGACTCTACCTGTGGCAAGGAACGGTCTATCCAATATAATTGGGACATTTATACCTGCCTCATAATCTAAAATGATAAAATCATCTAGAAATATAAATTTATCTACCTTTATCAACACATCCTCAATCTTACCCTTAGGATGTGCAAAGGATCGGTCTACCAACTAAAGTGTTATAATGGTAGGCCATGCTTCGATGCAGAGCTTTTTGAAAACATACATTGGCATCAAATTGATGTTTGCTCCCAGGTCACACAGTACCTTACCCATGAATCTATTGCCAATGCTACATGGAATAGTAAAACTTCTTAGATCATTCAGCTTTAGTGAGAACTACAGTCTCAAAATAACCCAATTTCTTTTTTTGGAAAAAAATGTCCTTCATGAATTTAACATAGTTTGGTATCTTTTCAAAAGCTTCTACTAACGGTATGTTGATCTGCAACTACTTAAGAACTTCCAAGAAGCGTTTAAATTGTTGATCCTGGTTGTGCTTCTATAGTCTTTGTGGAAATGGTGGAGGTGGGTAAGCAAATGCTAACTCTACCGGTTTTGCCAAGGGTTTGCTGGCATTAGACTGAGGTCTGGCATCGCTTATGTCTACTTTTTTCCTCTATACTTTTTTTGGTTCATCCGCTGGTCTCTTTTATTTCTCTTGGCAATTAACTGGCAATTTGATAGGTATCTTAGCCTCGCATTGTTTGCCACTTCGAAGAGTTACAACTTTGCATTGTTCATTGTCTCTCTACCGAGCATCTTCTGTATCACTCGGCAAAGCTCTCTATGGTCGATTACTGAGTGCATTGGCAATCTGTCTGATCTAAATCTCCAAGTTCTGCATAGATGTTGCCAAACTCTGGACAGTTGCATTATTTCTCTCCATATATTCTGTCAAAGTCCCTTGGTTGTTCCTCTATCCTATACAAAAATTGCTTTGTGCCCTCGATGGCATGACATTCTAGTTGAAACCTTGCTGAGCATTGTTATTCTAATGCTTGGCATTAAACTAATTACCTTCTTAATTTCCCCAAGCTAAGTTTGGGTGTTGCCTCCATCAGGCATTGTAAGTATTGGAATTTACATTATTATTATGATTGAAATTGCCAACAAAATTTACCGACTTAGGCTTGGCAGGGTAATCTTCCATATAATAGTCTTTCACACATATTGTGCAGAATAGGTCTAATGCCTTGACCTCTTGGGATTCTTTATTCTTTTGCAAAGTTCTCACCATGCTAGTAAGATTGGAAATCACAGCGTGGATGGATTTTAGCTCATCTAGCACTAATTTCCTACTAGTTTTAGTTTCAATCCCTAATCTGGCAGTAGGATACTCAAAATCATTAGTTGAGACCCTCTCAAGGATGCCAACTGCCTTTGTATAATTCTTGTCAAGCAGTGAACCACCTGTCGAAGCATCAACAACAGTCCTGGAATGAGCATTGAGTCCATTGTAGAAAGTCTCTATCTGGGTCAACTTAGGAATCCATGCATGGGACACCTCCTCAACAAGTCCTTGAATCTCTTCCAGGCATCATTTAGGGTTTAATCATCAGCTTGCCTAAACGTCATGATCTCACTCCTCAGCTTGGCAGTGAGTTTAGGTGATTGGAATTGTAGCAAAAAATGTTGGCATAGATTTCCCCACGAGGTGACAGAACCAGGTGGCAAAGATCTAAGCCACATTTTTTCTCTATCTCTCAGGGAAAATGTGAACAATTTCTGCTTCACTGTATCTTTCGATACTCTAGGATGTTGAAATAGCTGGCAAACTTACATGAATTGCTTCAAGTGTTGCCTCGGGTCTCTAGTAAGTGCTCCATCGAATTGCCCTACATTCAAAAGCGTTTGTATCATCTCTGGTTTAAGTACAAAATTCGGTGTATTTACCTCTGGACCAATCAATCCTGGCATCAAATTGTCTATGTTCGATGCCGAGTGTTCTCGGCTAGGTCTCTCTTCCTCCACATTAACAGCTGAGGTAGAAGGTACGACCGACATCCCATTATGTATTGGTGGATTTCCCTGATTGTTTGGGTTACCATCGGCTCCTTTATTGCCTGGATGTGTCATCTCTCGAGCTTTTCTTTTTAACCTCCGTAAGGTTTTTTCAATTTCTAGGTCGTATGGCAATATTCCACCAAAGGGCGATTTCTGGTCATCACCAGTTAAAAATAAAATAATAAAATTAACGAAACAAGTAAAAAACAAAATAATAAATTCCATCGCAATCCCTAGCAACAATGCCAAAATCTTGTCTAACGCTTGGCAAATGATTGAATATTTAGTGTAAAAGTGCAAGAAAATAATGCCAAGGAGAGTCTTATGGGTGCAAGTATACACGGTCAGCAAGTAATACAGTAGTAAGCTGAGTATCGAATCCACAGGGATTGAACAAGAACTTGTTTGCTTAATGTTTACTTGTTCGTAAAAGAAAAAATGTTTGAAATGGTTTGGATTTTTTATTGAAAAGATAGCAAAAACAAAGTTGTGAAAATGGAATCAGTATAGCAACGAAAGTGTATTCGAATGAATGATGAGAGTTGGCAAGGGATGTCTAGATTTCACGCTACTTATGCCAGCCTTTAATAATATCCTTCCTTGGTTTTATTGTTGAGCAGATTAATGGTAGTATTGCCTCTTTCGATGGCAATACCCTAAGTTAACCATGACCCCTATATGTCTATAGTGAAGCTTGTCAACCTTTACTCCTAAGGGGTAGAATCACTTCCGAAGTAAGTTCATCTACTTGAACATCTTCTTTCGAAGCTTGTCACCTTAGTATCTGGCAGCTGATCGTTGCCCCTTAAGTCTGTTAAGATATTAAGGTGCAATAAGCACACTATGCCAACTATCGTATGGCAAAGGATTTGAGAAAGCTAAGTACTAGCAGATAGAAAATAATACCAAGGCGTTTAGATTATTAAAATCCAAAGGTAAAACCAGCGTTAATCATAAACATCCCACAATCAACTATAAAATCTTAGTTCATGGTTGGGGGTCCATCCACAAAACATCATCGTTTCTCATCATCATTTTAAAATAAAAACAAATAAAACTAAGAGAATTGGCAAGAATGAGATCCGTCGATGCAGCCCTTCAAATGCTTCAGAGCTCTCGGTCTTACATGGTCGAACTACGTCACCTCTCGGTTCACCACGGTGCAGCCTCTCTTAGATCCTCTTCAAGTGGTGGCTTCAGCTCCTTTAAATAGGCTTGCGTGGAAACTCTAGGATAAGCTTTTGAGTTTGAATTTTGAATATGCAAAGGGATAAGAAGTGTTATCCTCTTATCCCAATTTGAATCCTAGGGCTGACGTGTACAAGCTCCAACAATTACGTTGACCAATCATCGGACGTCAATCCTTTGCCATCCGAGCTTGGCATTGTTTGGTCCATCTATGCCAACTGCTACTCGACAGTTCTCTTGCTTCCTTTCCTGTGTTCTCTGCCAACGCCTCTCTGCCAAGCCTGTATGCTTGTTCTCTGCATCAAAACCATCAAAATAACCCTTCATATTGGCAACAGAATAGCTCCTAACTCCTTATAAAAATGCATAAATTTAACAACTAAATGCAAACATATCTACTTAAAGGCAAGCAAAAGCATTATGAAATAACATAAAAAATCAGTACTTTTAGGGAGTTAACATCATACTTCCTTCACCTAACTGAGAACTTGATTTAGCGGCTCTTTCTAAATGGCGTGAATGCAAATAAAAAACATCTTCTGGATAAGCTTCACGACCCGACGATCTTTGTAATAGAAGAGACATTTGGCGATAAGCCTATGCTTGCTTGGAAAGATCATCATAAATTATTAAGGTGTATCATTCATGATACATAAAATATTTAGCCAAAGCTGCTCCTGTATAAGGAGCGAGGTATTGTAATATAGATGGGGAATACGCCATTTCGGCAACCACAATAGTGTACTCTATCGCTCCCCTTTCTTGGAAAGTGGTCACTACTTGAGCCACAGAAGATATTTTTTGACCAATAGCTACATAAATACATATTACATTTTGCCCTTGCTGATTGAGAATTGTATACGTGGCTAGTGTTGTTTTTTCTACAACCCCAAAAGCTTTTTAACTTAGCCAAAAATCTCCAAATGAGATTCAATCTTCCTCCGAATCCAAATCGTCATTCACCTCATTAACAACACATTCTCACGTCATTAATAGTTAAAAAACACAACAACATTATTCTAAACCAAAATTCCTTCCAACAATTTCTTTAAAGACCGAAATCTCACTAAAATATTGAAATCTTCATCCAACTTTAAATCATACATTTAACCTCAATTCTAACATCAAATCAATCCTAATTACTCATATACTACCTTTATTAACAGTAGATTTCACAAGAAACCCTAATCATAAAAAATGATCAATTCTACTCAAGAACACCTATCCAAAATCCATCAATTCAATTAATTATGGTTTTGATTTCTCAAAATCAAGTTTAGATTCTTAATTAACTGTAATAAATCATCATAACCCAGTGCAAAAAATTAGGTTTAGCATAGATTTTAAGATTTCACCATTAACAAGCTTTAAAGCTCAAGAACATTATAAATCCCATTTTAATCTCAAATCATAAATAAAAAATGAAATATAGAATGCAAAACAGGTGCAATATCTTTCAAGAAGCTTTAGAATTACCTTACGTGATGTGAAAAACAAATTTAGAGAAGAAACCCTTCAATCAACGTGAAATGTAGAAAGAAACTTGTGAAGAGAAAATAGATAAAATTTTGAAGTTAGGAAAGAAATTAAGAGAAGATTTTAGTTTGTAATGAAATCGAAAACAAGATGAATAATTTGTTTTAGAAAATGAAAGAAAATATTGGAAACCAAAAATGAAAGGAATAGCTCTCTTCTAAAAGAAATACCGTGGTGCACTGGCGCTGACATCAGGTTATTTAGGCGATTACATCTCTCATCGTAGCACATTAGTACCAATATCTTATTATCTAGTCGTAGCACGTTAGTGTCGATATTCTGTCCCAATTAATCGAGTTAAGCATGCATCTTATGCTATTATATATACGATACTATACGTATATATGCAAACTATGTACCACGATTAGATACATTTCTTGATTGATATTTTATGACTGATTATTTGAATGGAAATAGTGAATGTCAAAATGCTTTGCTTTAAATATTTTATGAATTATATTTGGAACCTGTTAATGCCATGCTTTATCATATTATATTTATGCTTAACCTATATACTTGTTTTCTTGACTATTTCATCGATCTTTAGGTGTTTGGTATTACTGGGATTTTTCTAAAAGCTCACTCTCCGGCTTTCCACCATCATAGTTTAGTGAGTTTGAGCATTGCTTGGCACATCAACATCGTATCTAGGAGTTTCAGTTGCATTTCTTGCATAGTACGGTATAAATGCATTTAGTGAGCATGTAGGTCACAACATCTTTTATTTTTATTTGAGACCATATTTCTGAATTTTGTTTTTGGTCATTGTTAAATGCTTTATTTAAATGTTTTTAAATTTACTTGAATTTTATTGCAGGTCACTCCTATGGCTCGAATGTGACACCTTAGATCGGGTTAGTTCTTTCGTACCGGGTATATAGTGTTGCAAAAAAAATAACCAATGTCAACTTAATATATTTGTTACTTTTTTCATATGTTGGTTCAATTTAAAAAAAATAAAAATTAAGGGTAAATGAGACGGAAAAAAATTTAAGAGCTAAAATAATATTTTTAAGTTAAAAATATCAGTAAACCTAAATTAAATTTCCAATGACAAATAGAGATAGTTATAATAAGGAATTATAGATTATAGGCTTAAGGGTGTATAAAGTTCTTGAAGTTTTGAAAAAGAAAAACAAATTCAACTCTTATACTTTTTCTTTTGCACCCAATTAAGTTTTTAACCAAGAAATTGACAAATACTAGGGATGTAAAAAGCTGACCCGACCTGCAAAACTGACTGAAACTGATTATAGTTAGAACTGCTTGTGACCCGAAGGACTGGTGATCCAAAACTGATCCGAGTATGACCTGGTGTTGACCTGAACCCGAATTCGACCTGGAAATTTTGGATCTGAACCCGACCTGAGAACGACCTGAACCGAATTCAACCTAATAATGTGATAACTATACCCGACCTGTATCCGACCTGATATGAACCCGAACCCGAGATTAACCTGGTAAATAACTAATATTACCCGACCTGTTATGGACCTGATCTGTAATTGACTCAACCTGTTAATGATCCGACTTGTTATTGAATTGATCTGATAATTACCTGTCTTGGTATTTACCTGACTTGTAAGTTATAAATTACAAATTTACAATTGATGAAGTTGTAACTTGTAAGAATATGAATTTATTATATTAAAATGAGGAAAAATATATCTTCACAATTTAAAGTACATGATCATCAAATTAATAAATTTGTTTAAGATCATGAATTTATTTGTTATTGGAAATATTAATTATGATCACTAAATTAATAAACTTGTTTCCTAGATTATGATAATTATATTAAAGTTTATAAACATTAAGTTAATAAGTTTAATTCGTGGTTATTAACTTTATTATATTAGAAAATAGATTATGTAAAATGACTTTAAATATTAATAAATTTACTTCATAATTTTATAAATATATATGGGATATATAAATATATATTAGAAAATAGATTATATAAATATATAAATATATATAGGATATATAAATATATATATGTAAATATATATTAGAAAATAGATTATAACCATTAAGTCAATAATTTTATTATATCAATAACTTTATTATATTAGAATATATATATATATATATATATAATTAAACGTGATTTAACTTTTATGAATTGTGATAATAAAAATAATTATAAGGGATAGCAACTTTATAAATTAAGGGGATTATATAAAATGACTTTAAATATAAAAAACTTTATAAATTGTGACTTTAATTCATGATTGCACCTTATTAATATCAAAACATGAGAAAACTTTATAAATGAGATAGCAACTAAACAAATTCTGAAACTTTAAAACTTTATAATTGTACAAATTAAATTTATTACAATTTAGTACACTAAAATTCCAATTAAATAAACTAAATAAATATATATTAAAATTTAAGCTCTCAGATCTTATAGCAAAAGTTTTATAAGGCTAAAGCCAGACTTTGCTACCAGAAATTTCTTCATCGAGCTTTAACTTAGGCTGCCAACATGATTAAATTAAGGGTAACTTTTCAGCTTTAAAAAGCTGAATTGCCACCAGCCTAATTTAATCATGAGCAACTAGCAACTACTTAGACTACAATTTACATTGTAAATTCAGCATCCAGACCAGTCCAGGGGCAGCAAGCAGCATCCAGATTTCAGTTCAGACCATTGTTGGTAGCAAGGAACAATTCATCATTCAGACCAATAAAACATTCCAGTGGTAAACATATCAAACATTTGAAAGAGTAAAGAAATAAAGATAATAAAACAGTTTCAGTGGTAAACATTTCATACCAGACAACAGTGTAGGCATCAGGCAACAGGCAGTAAGCATCAATCCAGCAAGCATCAAAACACTCAAAGCCTCAAAGACACCCTACAAAAAGAAGAAAAAAATCATTAATAACAATAAACAATTTGAAATATTAATTAAATAAAGATAATAAAAATAAAGTAAATCATATATTTACCTCTAAAAGGCAGAATCATTAACCACAGTAAGATATTCCTTATCCCTTTCTTCCGGTTCGAATCCATACAACCAGTTTCGAGTTGTTACAAAAAATTCAACATTTTTAGGTAAGAGTTTAGCTCTCAACTTATTCAAGATTCGACCCTCATGCTAAAGAAGATTCTGAAGCAACAGAAGTAATTGGAATGGCCAAAATATCTCTGGTCATGCGGGCAAGAACCAGATAAGAAGTACTTTGTGTTTTCCAATACTCTAAAATATCAAATTCAGAATCTTCACTATGAGGGACAAGGGCATATTAATGTACGATTCAACATCATAATTCCCACTCCTTGAAGCAGCTAGATTACCATCAAAACTCTGAAAAGACAAAAATAAACTAATTTAGTATTTAAAAATAGAATACAAGTAATTCAAATAAAAGAAAATATGAAAACTAAATTATGTAATCTAACCTCAAACAGAGCAGATCTTTTAAATGGTCGAGGTCGACTGAAACCAGACCCACTTGTCACTTGACTTGTGTTACTTTGGACAGAAGAAGAACTACAAGGTGCAGATTTTGAATAAAAGATATATAAATTAACAAACTCAACATAAATAGAAGTTACCCTTCGTTGAACCTCATCGTCTACATAAAGAACACTGTACAACTCTTTCAAAAGTTGTAATTTATATCGAGGATCAAGCAAAACAGCAAAAGACAAAATCATTGAGTGATTTGCCTAGTATTTTTCATATAACTCAAGCATAGGTCCTGCCATTGCAGAAATACCTTCGAAAGGATCATTGTGAGCATCACACAGCAACTTCTCAATTGCAACAACGTTAGTCAAGTACAAGTTAATTGTTGGATACTTAGATCCATAAAATAGAGTTGTAATTTCATAAAAAGGCTCCAGAAAATCACAAATCATCTGAATAGTTTCCCACTCAGAATCACTAATCATATCCAAGTCATTTTCCCTATTAACAAACAAGTTAATGGCTAACTTAGCATCAAGTGCCCTGTGAATCATTGAGTAAGTAGAGTTCCATCGAGTAGGAACATCCAACAACAACTTACCACGAAAAGAAGAATCATAGTCTTTCACAGCTAAATCAAAGGCACAAAGCCTAGAATCAGAAGAATCAATAAACTTCACAATTTCACGCAATTTAATAAAAGAAGAATCAATTACCTTCAAACCTTTTTGAACTATCAAGTTCAAGACGTGGGCAGCACACCTTATATGAAAGTACTTACCATTGCATGGAAGAGGAGAAATGGCATGCAAATCATCTTTAAGACGCTTAATGCATTGTCAGGAGTTATGGTGAAAGCTTTTTTTAAGACCCCACTCACATAACATCTTTTTAACAAACTTATAAATTGACTCATCATCATGGGGTGGAGGAAAACGAAGAAAATTTAATATTTTAGACTGCAGTTTCCAGTTATTATCGACATAATGTGCAGTGAGAACAAAATAAGAACGTGAAGTGCAGGCAGACCAACCATCACATGTAAAGCAAATCCTACTTGAAATATAATGCATTGAATCCAGTAAATATTTTTTATGCTTGTCATGCTCAATCACGCAATATTTAGTAATGGTATACCTAGAACTATCCTTTACACTAGCATTAAGGTAATGATGCAAAGCCCTCAATTTTTCATGCTCAACCATACTCAAAGCATAACCATGATAGAGAATAGCATCAGCAAATAATTCACAGTACTTATTTTGATCGAAAGAATGTAACATTCTAGGATTTTCAGCAAGATAATTTTTATAGGCTTGACATTTATTAGTATGTCTTTTAGGGTTAGATGTACCAATATAAGAGTCTACTTTATACCTTTTGGTTTGGCAATACTTATATTGGGCATAAATACCACCTTCAGGGGCCTTGATGAAGGTATAATGGTCCCAAACAAGAGATGTTCTTCTCCCAAACTCTGTTGAACTTGAAGCCTTCCTCTTAGTCTAACGCCATCAACTGCTTGGGAAAGCTGATCATTTACATCCCCTTGTAAAAAAATTACATTAGTACATATATAAAATAGAGTCACTGAAATAGAAACAATGAAACATAATTTCCCTCTTTCGGAGAGATGATCATTCTGGCCTCTTTCCACGTGTCCTACATAATACAAAAACAGAAACATAAATAAAAATCAACATATCACAAAAATAGAAACATAAATACGATTATGAAAGGAATTTTTACCAGAAAAGTTCAGCTCAAAAGATTGAGTATCCATTGAACCCTGAAAATAAATCAAAAAAGACATATTTAGGGTTTTGAAATAGATTCGATCAAAAACAGAAACTCAATGATTTAATCCTTGTACGTGGCGTTGTTAAACCAGCCCCTGAGGTCCTTTAAAAACCTCATTTGACACCAGTAGTATCGCAAGACGGGATGTTCAGCCAATATACTCGGATTAAACCATTGAAACAGAACCCATAACACACACACACACACACACACATATATATATATATATATTAACAATGAAATAATGAAACAAAATATACAGAAATCGGAAAAAGAACTGAGAGAGATCAAATTCAGAGATATACCTGAGAGTTCAGATTCAAAGATATACTTGAGAGATGAGAGAGAGAACACGGTTAGCAAAAATGACAAGTTAACACAAACAACAACAAAAATAGAAATCAAAAAAACAACTGAGAGTGTTACTTAAATTACCCAAACCAACAGAGAGGCTGAGAACTTTACACCAGAACCCAGAAATGATAGAAAGAGGGGAAGCTTTAGAGTCTGAGAGCTTTAGTTTAGGGTTTTTAGTTTTTGGAAAAAATAATTTTGGGGATTAGGGTTTATAATTTGTAGAAAAAAAGTTTTTGAAAATTGAAGGGTTAGAGAATTTGAAGAGGTTAGAGGAGAATAAGGACGGATTAGAGAAAGAAGATGAAAAGATTTTTGGGATTAGAGAAATTTTTAGGGTAGAACATAACAAATTTGGGTTTCAATTTGGTCCTGGTCACTTTGAAATTGAGCTTAAAATTTTGTTTTGTTCACAATTTGGTCCTTATTTGATTTAAATTCAGGTTTGGGGTTTGGGTTACTATTTAGGGTTTATGGGATTATTTTAGGGATTAAGGGTTTAAGGGCTAAGGTTTGAGGTTTACAGGTATAGTTTAAGGGTTAAGGTTTGAGGTTTATGGGTTAGGGTTTAGGGTTTATGGGTTAAGGTTTGAGGTTTATGGGTATAATTTAGGGGTATATATAATACATACATACATAAATAACATACATACATATATATAGTTTAAGGGTTTAAGGTTTAAGGTTTAGGGGTTAAGGTTTAGGGTTTAGGGGTATACATAATACATACATTAATATATACATACATATGTACGTAATATATATACATACATAGTTTCGAGGTTAAGAACTTAAGGTTTGAGGATTATGGGTATAGTTTAGGGTTTAGGGTTTAGGGGTTAGGGTTTGAGGTTTTGGCTATATTTTAGGGGTATACATAATACATACATACATATAGGTATACATAATACATACATTAATACATACATACATACGTACGTAATATACATACATAATATACATACATACATAGTTTAGGGGTTAAGAACTTAAGGTTTGAGGTTTATGGGTATAGTTTAGGGGCATACATACATACTACATACATACATAACATACATACATTATACATAACATACATAGTTTAGGGGTTAAGGTTTGAGTTTTATGGGTATAGTTTAGGGGTGTACAGTTACATACACATACATACATACATACATACATACATACATACATACATACATATATTTAATTAATTAATACAATACACATATATAAATTATATACATATACATACTAAAACTTATCTATATTTATTTCTATATACATATTACATATACCTAAATATGTATACGTGTGTATATATATATATATTACATTTACATATACATACTAAAAGTCTAAAACTTACATACATATATATATATATGTATACATATATACATACATATACACATATATAAAATACATACATACATATATTTAATCAATTATAACAATACATATATATTATATATATATATAAATATACATACTAAAAGTCTAAAACTTACATACATACATAATATATGTATGTGTATATATATACGTATACATATTATATATACACATACACATACACACATACATTTAATTAATTATAACAATACATATATATTATATATACATATACATACTAAAACTTACCTATATTTATTTCAATATACATATACATATACATATGTTTATATATATATACTAAAAGTCTAAAACTTACATATATATGTATATATATATATACGTAACATATACATATACATATACATATACATACATACATATATTTAATTAATTATAACAATATATATATATTATATACATACACATACTAAAACTGCCGATATTTATTTCTATATACATATATATTGTATATATATACAGATACATACTAAAAGTCTAAAAGTTACATACATACATATATATAATATATATGTATATGTATTATGTACATATATTCATATGCATATAGTCATATATATACACATATACATATATATATATATACACATACACATACATACATACATTTAATTAATTATAACAAGCATATATTTTTATATTATATATATAAAAGCCGCCATTTTTTAAATTTGCCGTCCAATTTTTTTATTACTGATTAATTACCCTTTAAGTCCTTACTCGTTTAAATTTTTTCAATTTAATCACAATTGTATATATATATTTTAAATTGTAACATTCACTTTTAAATTTTAGTTTTATTCAATTTAGTCACAATTATATATATTTTGAATTGTAACATATTCAGGCATCCCAAGAGATATTTTGGTTCATATTAATCTCTAAAATTTATTTTTATCCAAAATTTACACACAATTACCAGACCGAAGTCTATTTGTACACGTAAGACCTGACTTGAACTGCAACCGAAACCTATATTACCCGACCTGAATTTTATCTATCAACGACGTGACCCGACCTGAACGTGGCCCGACCTGAAGTCCACCCAAACCTAAATTAACTCGTTAATTAACTGATTTGGACCCAAACCATTTTGGCCTGAACTGAAACTTACCCGACCTAAAATTAACCCGACCCGAACCCGAACTTAATCTGATTTGAAATCAACCTGACAATGACCCGAAACTGAGTCGACCCGAACCCAACCTGATCCGAGTCAGACTATTAAATTGACCTGACATAACCCGTATCCGATTTGACCTGACCTGACATGGCCCGACCTGGAACCTGAATGATTACTCGATTTCACACTGACTACTTTCCCTGTATCTTCATCTTCATGCTTCACATATTTATAAAACTGCCATTCACTCCACCTTTACTACTTTTTTTACACTCTCCAAAAAGCCATTCCCCCACACAAGCCTCAACATTTTTCAATCCCACTACCTCATTTTTTCCCTCATCCATTTTCATAATTACTCTCCTCACATCCTTCATTCACAAAAAGCTCACTCCTAAGCTTTTCCCTTGCACCAGTCTCGGCCATTACCCTACACCAAATTCACTCTTCCCCATTCTTTTTTTCATACATCAAACAACAACCGAAAACACACTGCCCTATATCATTTGGATAGCCCCCAACCCTCACAGCCTCTTCACCGATTCATCAATCCCACTCTCCTAGCCAGCCACCACTAAGAATCATCCACTGCCATACACGTTAATTCCATCACCCAAAATTCTCATGAATTCTTGATCCCTACACCACCGAATCACTCCAACATTACCACCACTCGAACCACGAAAAAAGCCCTTGAACCGAGCTTCTCAACCCCACCATTAACCAGTGAAATTTGATTAATCGAGCATAAATATTTGGGTTTGGGGTATATCTTCTCTTTTTATATTTATTGTATTTTGTATATTCCATCCTTATGGTTTAATGAAATATTGATTGATAATTTTCGTTATTTATTTAAATTTCGTTCTTACATGTTTTGAGTTTTCTTTGTTTGTATGTTTATGTATGTAGTTTGATATTTGCTGAATAATTTTGACTTTATTGTTGCTTACCTTGCTCATTATTCGAATGTGACTTGTTTAGTTCGTTTTGGTAGCTTTTAGGTCTAGTCTTAGGATCTAAAAATTTAATTTAACTAATTTAAATTATGCCCTTAGCTTATTAGGGGTGTAAATTAATTAAATTAAATTTAGTATAGGTGAGTTGAAACCTTTAGGTAAAATATGGTTCAAATTAATTTAATTAATTTAAATTTATCATTGGCTCATTTGGATGAATGTCAAATTAATTAAATTAATTTACTATCTCTTAATTATTTTAGGGCAAAATTGACATAGACTTAGATGGAAGCTTAATTAAAATCATAATTATTAATTTGATTATTTTAAATAGTATCATTGGCTTAATGGACGATGGTTTAAAATTAACCAAATTAATTATTTTGATTCAAGATAATTCATAAAGTGTTAAGTTTTCCTATGTTTTAGGATTTAATTAATTTAGGGTTAATATTAGACTAACCTAGTTAATAATTAAATAACTAATTAATTTTCCATAATTTAGGCCTTTTTAAGTTAGAGCTTTAATGGGCATAGGGCTTTTGTTTCAAGCTTTTATTTGTCTTGCATTTTTAATTGTCATTCATGTGACTTTTAATATTGTAATTGGACATATTAATTAATTAACTTAAATCCTAAAAAGGAGGTATTTGTTAATTCTAATATTTGTGTCGTAATAGTCATGACTTAACGAATGTTGACTAAATAATCGAATTAATTCTTACCGTCTGAAGGTAAACTTAATTTGACTTAAAAGTTGATAAGTCATAACTTCATATTTAAATGCTTTCATCATGCATAAAGGTGATGTCGGTTTAATCTATGGCCCGATGTATAGTCACTCTTATTAATTAAAATGTTTAATTAATTCAATCTCATCAATTTGACAAAGCCCGTTTAATTAACGTCTATATTCAATCAAGAGCATTTAATTAAATTTAAATTTCAACAATTTCCATCGAATAAAAACAACGTATGTTTTGGTACCGATTTCCGGGCATGATAGGGGTACTAATCTTTCCCCACACGTAACCAACTCCCGAACTCATTCTCAAACGAATCTTTGGTTTTATGGTGTCTGGCCTACCTAAGTGGCCGGTGGCGACTAACTTTTTATTTCCAAATACCAAGTAACAATGCAGAATTCCCCCTTTTCAAATATTTTTTTCAAAGCTTTTGGTGAGTTTTTTTATGAATTTTAAAAAAGGGTCGCTACAGCATGGCGACTCCGCTAGGGGACCAAAATTTTTTTACAAAACAAAAAGATAGTTAAGTAAAGAAAATATGCATCATTTTTAACGATGGAAAATTTGAAACTCAAATTGAATTTAATTAGTTCGTTTTTTAATATATGACTTTAATTACACGAGCTTTGATAATTGGTGGACTTGAATTAATTGCTCATTTAATTTCTAAGGAATCATCGACATGTGTTGTATCATGACCATCAAACTCTATACCCGAGCTTTTTCCTTTAAGTGAGAGTGAAATGCCACATACCCACGTTAGTAGCCCTCCACAGGTCAATAATTTACTTCCAAAATCCACGCCTTTTGACACGTGATCAGCCATCCACTTCACTAGGTCGTGCTTTTCCTCGAACTGAATCCAATTTGCAAGCTTGTAATAGGCCGGAATTGAGGTTCTTGTTACCTTACCAGGTAATAAGATAGGTTTGGGTACCCTTTTAGAACAAAACCCATGCATGAAAACTTAAGAAACCTACCCAATTAGAGCCATACGGATAACCATAGCAAACTAGAATTTACCTGGATAAAAAAGATATGGATACTGAGCTTTGACAACAGCCTTGGGCTCTCACGTAGCCTCATCATGACCACGATTACGCCACAAGACCTTGACCATCTTGATGGTCTTCCTTCGAACAACCTTCTTATCCTAGGAAAGAATCCCAACTAGCTCCTCCTCAAAACGCAAGTCGGTACGAATCTCAATCTCCTCCAGAGGAATAATATGGGACAGATCAGCATGGTAGCGTCTCAACACAAAGATATGGAAGACATCATGAATACGGTTAAGCTTAGGTGGTAACTCAAGCTGATAGGCAACTGGTCCAACCCGACGAATGATACGGTAAAGCCTGATGAAATAAGGACTCAGCTTGCCTTTTTTTACCGAAATAAAGTACCTTCCTCTACGGAGATACTTTCAAGAAAACCTCATCTCCAACCTCATACTCAATATCCCGACATCTTAAATCGGTATAAGACTTCTGTCTGTCAAAAACAGCCTCAAGCCGATCCCGAATCAATCTAATTGTCTGCTCAGCCTCATGAACGATATTCGGTCCCAAAAATATGTGCTCAATAAGCTCGGTCCAACCAATAGGTGTACGAAACTTACCCTCATACAAAGCCTCATACTGTGCCATCTTGATACTAGCCTGGTAGCTGTTATTGTAGACAAAACTCCGCAAGTAGTAAAAAATCGTCCCAACTACCACTATAATCCATAACACATCTTCTCAACATACCTCAAGAATCTGGATTACCCACTCAGACTGGCCATCGGTCTGCGGATGATAAGCAATGCTAGAATTCAATCGATTCCCTAGAGCAGTGTGAAGAGACCTCCAGAACTTTATTGTGAACCTTGGGTCCCGATCAGAAATGATAGACAAAGGCACCCTATGAAGTCTAACAATCTCTGAGATGTAGAGTTTAGCTAACCTACTCAAAGAATAGTTAACTCGAACAGGAATGAAGTGTGCCAACTTAGTGAATCGATCCACGATAACCCAGATTGAGTCTTTCTTTGAGGGAGTCAAAGGAAGACCACTGACAAAATCCATGTCACACGCTCCCATTTCCACTGAGGAATCTTAATGTGCTGGAGTAACCCAGACGGACATTGATGCTCTGCTTTTACCTTCTGACAAGTCAAACACTTCAACTTAAACCCAACAACATCCCTCTTCAGGCCCTTCCACCAGTATCTCTCACGAAAATTCTTATACAACTTGTCCCCACCGGGATGCATAGAGTAGGGACTGACATGGGCTTCACGAAGAATAACCTGCTTCAAGTCAGAATTCCTCGGAATACAATACTGACCCGGAAACACAGTACACCATCTTGATCAATAGAAAAATCCAGAGATGTACATTCTTTAACCTCTCTTATACGGTGCATCAAGAACGGATCACTAGGCTGCTCAGCTTGAATATCTGAAATCAACGTAGGAATAACCCAAAGTTCTGCCAAATGACTGACATCCTCATACAAACTCATATGAGCAAATAGGGCTCTCAAATCTGATATGGCATTACGACTCAAGGCGTCGGCAACAACATTAGCCTTGCCTGGATGATACTCAATTTCGCAGTCATGGTCTTTAAGAAGCTCTAACCAACGTCGCCGTCCCAAGTTCAGTTCCTTCTGATTGAGAAGATATTTCAGACTCTTATGGTCTGTGAAGATATAATTCTCTCCATAGAGATAGTGTCTCCAGATCTTAAGAGAAAATATCACAGTAGCGAGCTTTAGGTCATGGGTAGGGTAGTTGCACTCATGCGATTTCAGCTGACGGGACGCATAGGCTACTACCTTACCATCCTACATTAGAAAACATCCCAATCCGGTGTTAAAAGCATCGTTGTACATAGTGTAAGCCTTCCCAGGCTCAGGCTGAATTAGGATCGGTGCTTCAGTCAATAGGGTCTTAAGCTTCTCAAAACTAGTTTGCTGAGCCTCAGACTAGGAAAAAGGAATATTGTTGCTCAGAAGTTTAGTCAACGGAGCTACGATGATCGAGAAACGCTCAACAAACCTCCGATAATAGCCGGCAAAATCCAAGAAACTTTGAATCTCAGGAATATTCTTGGGTTGCTTCCAACTCATGATAGCCTCGATCTTCTTTGATCAACCCGAATGCCCTCGGCAAAAATGATATGCTCCAAAACATCACCTTTGATAGCCAGAATTTGCACTTACTAAATTTTGCATAAAGCCGTTTCTCCCTCAGAGTTTGTAGAACAATCCGGAGATGTTCGTCATGTTCAACCTTAGATTTAGAATAAACTAGAATATCGTCTATAAAAGACTACGACAAACTGATCGAGATAAGGTTGAAACACTCTATTCATAATATCCATAAAGACGGCATGAGCGTTAGTCAACCCAAAGAGCATCACAAGAAACTTGTAATGACCGTAACGTGTCTGAAAAGCTATTTTGAATACATCAGAATCCTTAACCTTGAGTTGGTAGTAACCAAATCTCAGGTCTATCTTAGAGAGCACCGTAGCTTCTCGAAACTGATCGAAAAGATCATCAATACGAGAAAAGAGATATTTATTCTTGATCGTCAGCTTGTTCAGTTTTTGATAATCGATGCACAACCAAGTGTCCCGTCCTTTTTCTTAACAAAAAGAACAGGGGCTCCCCACGGAGAAACATTGGGTCGGATAAATCCCATGTCTAGTAGTTATTGCAACTAAACTTTCAATTCTTTAAGCTCTTTTGGTGCCATCCGATAAGATGCCATAAACACAGGAATTATGCCTGGATAAACTTCAATACCAAACTCAATCTAATCATGCCTTGGCAGAACACCAGGCAGTTCTTCTAGAAATACATCAGGAAAGTCTCTCACAACCCGAATATTATACATCCAGAGTCTAACTATCTCAGATCAAGAATATAAGCAAGGTAGGAAATAGACCCCTTCTTGATCATCTTCTCGGCTTTGAGAGCCGATATTACGTTAGATAGAAAACCCTGACGTTCTCCAAAAAGAACTCCATCAAATTAGCCAGAAAAATTTCCCTTTGAATCTCAGGAGGACAATTTTTATACACCCTAGAAACCACAACAGGGTTACCTACCGGACTATGTACGGTAACAGCATTAGCAACATCCTCAATAGGAATTTCAAGACCCCCAGATATAGAACTCGCAACATAGGAATGAGTAGAACCATTATCCAACAGTGCAAAGTAAGAAATAGAATGAATAGAAAATGTGTCAGCAATAACATCTAGCTCATCTTGATCCTCATGGTTCATGGTAGCATAAACCAACCTTTGTTGTCTCACCCCTGAACCATCTGAACCTATACTCTGAGCAGGCCTACCCCTACCAGCAGTACCCGAAATAGCAGCAGATCTACCATGACCTTTCCCTCTACTAGGAGTCTGAAAAGATGCTTGAGACTGACTCGAAACATAAGCAGATGAAGGTGCCACCGTATAATCTCTAAAAATGTGCTCAAAAGAACCACATCGAAAACAAGCACACTCTACCTCCTACACTCGCCTGGATGTCATTTCTTGCAAAAAGAACATTGTGTCACCCTACGAGAACTAGACAAACATCCAACACTGGCGGTCGGAATAGTAGATGTCACTGGTCTAGCTCTGGTTTAACTCTGATGGTCATACTCATCTCTAGTCCTCTTCCTAGACTGATTCCCTTGACTGTGCTAAAATGATGAGGTTGACTGCCTCCTAGCCCTATCAGTACCCTAAGACTCCTATTGTTTCTTCATTAATTCTATCCGCTCAGCAGTTCTGACTCATTGGGTGATCTTATACTCCTTATCCTAATGTAAAACAACCCCGGTCTTGGTAGAAAAATGTAGCCCTCTCAGAAACCAATCACACTTCCCTTTTTCTGTAGTAACCAGTCCCGAAACATACTAGAGAAGCCTTAAAAACTCTATCTCATAGTCATTAACACTCATATCCTTCTGCTCTAGATTTATAAAGTTATCTCGATACTTTGCTAGATACTCAGGTCCAACATACCGGTCCTAAAATGACTGTCTGAAAAACTCCCATAAAATCTGATTGGTTGGAACAACTTTTTCCTCTACTTCCCACCAGTTTTGGGCCTCAACCTGCAGTAATGATACATCAGCTCTCAAATTTTCGGTCAGCAGGATATTCCATCTCAACAAGCAAACGTTGAAGTTTCTTCAGTCAATACTTCACATCAGCCGGGTTTGTACCCAACTTGCCATCAAACATGGTCATCCCAACAGCTAAGAACTCGGTAGATATAGGTTTCCTGACACCCTCAAACTGGCAGAAGTAACGAAGCAACTCCCTCTACATTGTAACAGAATCCATGCCCATTGTCTCACTATCCTCGGAATCACGTGGACCAACATTCTGCGTCTGCTAGCCAAGAGCTGTATTATGGGCTTTAGCTTAATCCCCAGGTTGTTCCTCTATATCAGTATTGTGTACCTCATCCTGATTTTGAGCCAGATCCGCAGAAGGTAGAGCATCACTCTCGACAGTAGTAGAACGACCTAGGCCACCACCATGTCCGGTCGGTAATCTAGAACTCCTACGAGGTGGCATAGATCACAAAGAAGATAATCCTAAGTTAGAGTCGGTACTTGAAGTTTCTATTCAAAATAAACATAATCTTTAAAATATTATATTTATTAGAAATACCCGTTTTGCCGAAAAATATTTAGTAAGCATGCAAAAATTATTTTTTAAAATTTCATGCGAGCCATACAGTCTGAGGGTTGAACCGAGGCTCTGATACCACTAAATGTAACCTCCTAAATTTGACCTAATTTCTTAAGTCAAATCTTGGAAGTTAAGTTTAAAAAACTTGTCCCTAAAGAAAGGTTATTAGGTTTAATAATTCAAGTTACAACTTAATTATAAAGATCAAAACCACAAAATTTGTATCATTTAAATAAAACATAGTCGTTTAGCAAAATTCTAAAAGTCGTTATAAAATCCGAAAGAAATTCAAATAATAAATGAATATCAAACCAATAAGTCTCAAATAAATATAATGTCCAAGTCCCAATTACAAAATATCCGAAATAATAATAGATAAAATCAAATGTCTGTATAACCATACTGTATAATAAGATAAAGTCTAATAATACGAAATCCTCCAAATACCGTACGCCTAAGCCTGAGTATTTGAAAGAATAACTAAGGGGAGTAAGCTTTGAAGCTCAGTGCGTCTCTAGAGTGCAAATCAAAACACATAACAGAAATCCAAAAAACACCATAGTTTAACAGTCATATCCTTATGCATATAATAAGAGACATAAATGTAATGTCATGCACCCATCTCCATACACCATCTGAAGAGTAAGGTTCCCCAAAACCACTCTAACTACATCGTCACCATCCGAAGTGGAATCTCGACCTGAGGGTGGAGCCACTGATTCAAAGCGAAATTCAGCCCAAAAGGTGAACCCACTGAACTTCCCTATACAATTTTCCAACCAAAATGATATGACAAATTCCAATTTTATTTTTTGAATCCGAGTGTATATCCGATCTACTAATTTAATCCGAGTGCATACGATATAAATCTTATATTAATTTAATCTGATTCTGATATTTGATGCGTGATATACCATCATACAAAACATACCATAATTCACAGATTATTCAATCAGTCACATATACAATGTGCACGCATAACATAGAGCACAGAAATGATATAGCAGAAGAAGAGACACACCTTAGGCAGCTAATAACTCAACGTCGACAGTGACGTCTCCCACGTTCAGCTCTAGTATTAGGTCGGAAAGAACACGTGCAGAACTCACATGCTGTGTAGAAAGAGGTCGAACAGGTGGAGGAAGAGGAAGGTTCTCAGGTTCCGAGTCAACGTCACCTGAACACAATCATATTCATATCAAATTTCGATATTCAAAATTCTCAAAATACTGACTATAATTAATTGCAAATTGATAAACGATCTATCGGGTTTGCATTTGGGAAAACGGGCAGCGGATTTGGAATTAAAATGTCGAAAAACGTAAAGTTGACTCGGGTCAAAAAAGTCAATGATGACATCATCAAAAAGTCAACGCTAACTCCAGCCAAAAAATCAATGCTGGCGTTAGACAAAAAGTCAATACTGACATCAGCTACGGTCAACGGTCATGGGTCGGGTCACCATGTATGGCTCGGTTCACAGGTCTCGATCTAAAGTTAACCCGGTTCGGGTCATTGGTTTTTTTCGGTTCTGCCATTCACAACTTGGGCTCACAATCCATCCCTGTAATGTTTCCAAACGGGCCCTCTAACGCAACCACCCACAATGGGCCTCAGGGCTTGGACTTTCATCTTGGACCAAATAATGGCCTACCAACGTAAACCCAGGGCTGCTTCAGATCTTAAGGTTTATAGAACCTAGCTTGCTGGCGGCCGAGACATTGGATGACGATGGCAAGTGTGATAACAACTCTAGCAAGGACGGTGATGGCTCACTGCAGCATCAAAACAGAAGCCAAGCTCATCTTCGACCAACAACCACCGAATAAGGGAATTGACAACCAAACCAAAAAAATAATGAACATGGAAACTGAAACACCAAGGCTTACCCAACACTCGAAATGGATAGATGGCAGATTTTACAGTGGCACAAGGGTGATTCAAACAGTTTATCGTCGGTTTTGAATAATCGGTCGACAGCTCAGGACGATGGTTAAGTGACTTTGGGCGAAACAAAAAAAAAGAGTCGAAAGGTAGTTTTGGATCAACGACGACGATGTTAAGGCCTCGATTGGAGTTTGGCCGGAGTAAAATGGCTGGTGAAGAGTTATGAACGAGAAGTTGAGGGAGAAAGCAAAGTTGGGTGCGACTGCCGAAAATCACTAAAATGAGATATGAAGAGTCAGCCAACAAAACAAAAATAGGGTAAAGCCAAGAATTTGTGTAAATTGCATCACAAGGGCTCTCTACTTTACCCGCGTTGCACGGTGGCCACTAAAGTTCTGAATTTCTCAATTAGGTCACTGAATTCAATTAGGATTTTAAATTTTAATTTTCCTAAAATTTAGGGTTTAGGAATTAGGGATTTTATGAATTGGGGGAAAATTGGGGTGTTACAGAACCCATGCGTGAAAACTTAAGAAGCCTACCCGATTAGAGCTATGCGGATAACCATAGCAAACTAGAATTTATGTTGTTGGGCCATTTTTGGTTGTATTCAATTCTTATTTCTTTTTTGATTTATTTGTTTATTTGTGACTAATTCACTTTCTTTCCTCGTTTTGTTTGATTATTTTTGTGCATGTTTATGGCATATTCATTGAAGTGTTGATTCGAGAACAATTTAAAATTGAATGCTTTCATAATGGAAGAAAGAGTCCATAATAACGAGTTAAAGAATCCCGAAGTCCAAGATCATCCAAGAAGTTGAACAAATGCTAATCTAGATGTACCTTATGCGGAAATCATTTTTTTCTCGTTGTAATGGGATTCAATCTTCATTATAGAAAGTTGTTTAACGAAAATGTTCGTCGAACAACATTTTTGCATTCATTTTGCATATCAACACCTCATTTGCATTTATTCTTGCCTTATGGCATATTTATATAGCTTCATACATTTTTATGACGTAGTTATTCATAATATTAATATTGTTTAAGTTTCTGATTTTGTTCAGTAAAACATTCATGTGCAGTTATTACATCATTTTGTTGCCACTTGGGAAGGGTATTCGCTTCAGAAAGCATAAATGAAAAAATGATTTCTAGTCAACACAACTTTAGGACTATGAATGACCTAGTGGCCAGCGTAGACAAGCTCGAAAAGCTCCATTAACATGTGATCTAGAATCAGCAAGAGATAATGGCCTACACGAAGATGTTTTGAGATGAAGCAATGGGGCAAATCAGTGAATTGAGGGGTATGATAGTCACCAAAAGAAAAGGTTACACAGAATACTCTTCCATGAAAAAAGGGATTGGGAAAACAAGGGTGAATCAAGATTGCAACTAAATAACATGAGAGATTTTGTCTGATGAAGACCAGGCTGTCATTAACCAACATGAGGTAATTCGCACTTCGTCAGAATGTCCTACCAACTTGGTATTAGATAAGGTCGAAGATGTTTTTTTGAAAATTTTATCTTCTCTTGAAAACAAAAGCTCAAGTGAAAATATATCGCAAGTAGGAGAAAGGGCAAAATAGAACAAGGAAATAAAGACAATTGCTGCATTGACATCCAAATTACCACAAGCTCTAACTAGAAATATGCAAAGCTCGAGTAAAAGAGAAAATAAAGCTCCAAGGAAAGAGAATGAGGACACACCTTACACTCATCTACTAGTAACGTATACCGAGTTATACTCTCAGTTGCTCAAGAATGATTTAGTCCAACCGTACTATGTTACTCCCTTGCAACCTCCTTAACCAAAATGGTAAGACTCCGAAGCATAATGTGTATACCATGAGGGAATTACTGGACACCACATCGATGACTGTAAAGCGTTTAAGAGGCTGGTTCAAAACTTGATCCTTACGGGAGTTTTGAAAGTCAACCCGCCAAATACAGCAACTAACCCTCTGCCTAATTGTGACAAATAGTAAGGAGAATCACATTTTTTAGAAGGGTGGAGGTTAGAAGAGTTTGGTGGGATGGAAGACCGGTACCGATTGACCTAAGTTTGTGATGCATCATGTTATTGTACCTATCTCTTTTGGGTTTCCTCTACTTTTTTGTGCTTATGGAAGCAATATTTGAAAATAACTTTTTCGCTTTTGGCCCAAAGTAACAAAAATATTTTGAAAGGGCACATGTAATGTTTTTCAAAATCAATCAAATGATACTAGTTTCGTATGATATTTTGTTTTAGACAAATAAGTTATATAATGTAATTCTTTAAATATTGCATTCATTACTATGAGATGGTTTTTGTTTTCCCATGCATATACATACATCATTTTTATCATGAACCTAAATATTAATTGCAAGAATGACTTAGATTCGAGTCTAACAATCAATTTCGAGCAGTTTATGTTTAAATAAAAATGAATACTGTAATGATACTAAAAGTGTGAATATATTCGGTTCTATTTAGGTAGATGAAAGGAACAAAACGAGTTTCAGGTAATGGGCAAATCCCATTGAGTGAATTTTCCTCTCAGGCATTTGTTGTTTAAGAGCCTTGAATCGAGTGTTGACCCTAAACTTCTACCCCCTGAAGACTATTTTGATATCCATGTATAGGATGACGAGTGGCATTTCTTCATTTCCCTTCACAAGTAAGAAAAATATTCATTTGTTGTCCCCCTTTGAGCCTGATCGTTTCTTTTCATTTGAACCCAAACCAATGATCACCCCCACAGTGAGGGGCAAAGAGAACGAGAATTTTGTTAGCAAATTAAAGTCGCCCAGTTTTTGATCACACTACAAAGATAGTGCTTCATGAATAAGCACAAGAAATGAGAACCGATGTACTGGATACAAAGGCCAGAGCAACATCAGAATAAGCCATTGAGAGAAAACTTATGCTCGAAGACTTGGCTAAACCAAGCTAAAAGTTTGCCAACAAGAAGGCTAAAATAATCAAGAGTGAAAGCACCAAGTCAGAAAGTTCAATAAAGGATATCAAAAGCCTTGAAGATTTGATTAAATTCGAATGAGAAGCGCATCAACATTCAGTCAGGATACAAGCTACAAAAGAAGAAGATGAACTCTAAGGTGAAAACCCAAAAATGGGAAGTCTAGAGCAATCCAAGAAATAAATAAAGGATGTTTTCATTTGAGCACTTTCCAGTCAACAAGTGCAGAGAAAATACTTCACCAGGAAAAAATGATCATTGGTTTCATCACCCTTAAGCATTTATTTGGGCCTATATATCCTTTCATTCATAATTGTAAACCATAGCTTACATTACAAGCCTACGAAGACCATTCAGATCATATGTGGATATCTGAGTTGGATAATTTTATCTTCAGATAATATCCCGCCTATAAGGGTTAACCTTTTTCAAGGAACGTTAAACTTCGAGTGCCTGATTGACACTTAAATGAGGGAAGGATGGGGGATGGTTAGTTACTGAGGTCTATAGAGCCACTTAAATGGGATAGAAATTATGTATGGGAAATGTTTCTCTTAGAAGCCTAATAGCTCATAAAGGACTTCACATGTACACGTGTCACTACAACCCTCACGGTCCTTTATACATAAGCTATACTTGGGTTGATATTTGTGAATTTGAAACAAAAACACTATTTCACTTAATATTCGGCTGTCTAATTTTAATATTATTTTTACAAGTTCATTTTTCCAAAATTAATTATTTTCTCTAACTCATCTTTATAAGTTTTTGAATTGAAATGAGCTAAAAGCCTTTTTCACCCTAAATTTTGAAAATGGGACATACTTTACACGATATTTAAAAAAAAATTAAAATAACTCATCACCATAGTTTTTTACATTAAAATGAGTTTAAGGTTGTTTTTTGCCCTTAGTGTCAAGAGATGGGCAAAATTTTGCAACATGGATTCAAGAACAAGAGTAAACAACAAAATTTTGGGGCAAATTTTGTTGGGGCAAGAAGATAACCAATCCATTCAATGACAGAGACATTTCAGAGCCCAAATTCAAAAACATTAAAGTGAGCAAGATATGAGAAGAGCAATTCGGAGTGAAAATCCGAAAAAGCTTTGGAACAAGGAGATATGCAAAGATTTGAACCCGACTTTAAGATGGGTTATGTTTGCTGCAGAAAGATCTTTAAAACAAGAAACCTTGATCTTTCTCAAAGATGAGGTCACCCAAGTGGTCCTTGATTTGCATTATTCATGCATCATGAGTAGTTATACATCCTTAAGTTAGGAGCATGCTAACTCATATCATTCATTTATTGTTTATTTTCAAAAAAATCATTAAAAATTTTAATTGAGGAATGAAGAATTTTAAATAAGAAGAACATATTCAGACCTCGAAGAATGAAGAATTCCAAATGAAAAGAACATCTTCAAACTCCAGACTTTGGCAGAACAATGAAGAAATTCATAATGAGAAGAATAGCTTCAACTTTCAGCAATTTCAATTGAGGAATGAAGAATTACAAATGAGAAGAACAACTTCAGACCTCGGAGAATAAAAAATTTCAAATGAGAAGAACAGTTTTAGACTCCAAACTTTGGCAGAAGATTAAAGAAATTCATAATGAGAATAACAACTTCAATCTTTAGTAATTTCAATTGAGGAATGAAGAATTTCAAATGAGAAGAACAACTTCAGACCTAGGAGAATGAAGAATTTTAAATGAGAAGAACAACTTCAGACTCTAAACTTTGGCAGAAGATTGAAGAAATTCATAACGAGAATAATAACTTCAACCTTCAGCAATTTCAATTGAGGAATGAAGAATTTAAATGAGAATAACAGCTTCAGACCTCAAAAAATAAAAAAATTTAAAAGAGAAGAACATCTTTAGACTCCAAACTTTGGCAGAAGATTAAAGAAATTCATAATGAGAAGTACAACTTCAACCTTAAGCAATTTCAATTGAGGAATAAAGAATTTCATAATGAGAAGAACAGCTTCAAGCTTTGAGCATCCAGTAAGACCTCCAGTGCATAGCTTTAATATAGTTCGAGCATCTGTAAGACCTCTAGTGCAGAGTGATTCAGGCAACTAGTAAGACCTTCAGTGCATGGTATTAAGACCTTCCGAGCCACTAGTATGACCTTCAGTGCGTGATGATTCGGTATCGAAACAGAGAAGTTGGACAAAATTAGTGTTTTTTTTTGTCTTTGCTCTATTTTTGTGTTATAAAAATAAACAAAGAGGGGCAGCTGTAATCACTAATTTTGTCTAAATTTTGTTATTATTATATTTGGATATTATTATTATTAAAAAAAGAAAAAAAAGTTAGAAAGCATGGGAAACCATGCTTTCACGTCACTCACTCATTCCCCCAAAACATCCCCCATGCTCTTATCCCTTAACCAACACTTCATCACCCACTTTCACCATATCTTCATCTTCATGCTTCGCCCATTTATAAAATCGGCCATTCACTCTACCTTGACCATTTTTTTTCACTCTCCAAAAAGCCATTCCCCCACACACGCCCCTTTACCACTCGGCCTCAACGTTTTCCAATCCCACTGCCTCATTTTTCCCCTTATCCATTTTCATAATCACTCTCTTCACATCCTCCATTCACAAAAGCTCACTCCTTAAAGTTTTTCCCTTACACCAGTCTCGGCCATTACCCTACACCAAATTCACTCTTCCCCATTCTTTTTTTTTTCATATATCAAACAACCACCGAAAACACACTGCCCTAGATCATTTGGATAGCCCCCAACCCTCATTGCCTCTTCACCGATTCATCAATCCCACTCTCCTAGCAAGCCACCACTAAGAATCATCCCCTGCCATACACGTTAATTTCATCACCCAAAATTCTCATGAATTCTTGATCCCTACACCATCGAATCACTCCAACATTACCACCACTCGAACCACAAAAAAATCCCTTGAACCGAGCTTCTCAACATCAACATCAACATGTAAAATTTGATTGATCGAGCATAAACATTTGGATTTGGGGTATATCTTCTCTTTTTATATTTATTGTATTTTGTATATTCCATTCTTATAGTTTAATGAAATATTGATTGATAATTTTTGTTATTTATTTAAATTTTGTTCTTACATGTTTTGTGTTTTCTTTGCTTGTATGTTTATGTATGTAGTTCGATATTTGTTGAATAATTTTGACTTTACTGTTGCTTATCTTGCTCATTATTCGAATGTGGCTTGTTTAGTTTATTTTGGTAGCTTTTAGGTCTAGTCTTAGGATCTAGAAATTTAATTTAACTAATTTAAATTATGCACTTGGCTTATTAGGGTGTAAGTTTAAGTTAATTAAATTAAATTTAGTATATGTTAGTTGAAACCTTTAGGTAGAATAAGGTTCAAATTAATTTAAATTTATTCTTGACTCATTTAGATGAATGCTAAATTAATTAAATTAATTTACCTTCTCGTAATTATTTTAGGACAAAATTGACATAGACTTAGATGGCAGCTTAATTAAAATTATAATTATTAATTTGATTCATTTTAAATAGTATCATTGGCTTAATGTGATGCTGATTTAAAATTAATCAAATTAATTATTTTGATTCAAGATAATTCATAAAGTATTAGGTTATCCTAGGTTTTAGGATTTAATTAATTTAAGATTAATATTAGACTAGCCTAGTTAATAATTAGATCACTAATTAATTTTTCATAATTTGTGCCTTTTTAGGTTAGGGCTTTAATGGGCATAGAGCTTTTGTTTCAAGATTTTCTTTGTCATGCATTTTTAATTGTCATTCATGTGACTTTTAATATTGCAATTGAACATGTTATTAATTAATTAATTTAAATCCTAAAAAGGAGGTATTTATTGATTCCAATATTTGTGTCGTAACAATCCTGACTTAACCGATGTTGGCCAAATATTCGAATTAATTCTTACCATCTGAAGGTAAACTTATTTGACTTAAAAATTAATAAGTCATAACATCATATTTAAATGCTTGCATCATGCATAAAAGTGATGTACGAAATTCATACCATAAATTAACACGACAGTCAGACTTATTCGATGTCGATTTAATCTAGGGTCTGATGTATAGCCACTCTTATTAATTAAATGTTTAATTAATTCAAGCCCATCAAATTGATAAAGCCCGTTTAATTAAAGTTTATATTCAATAAAAAGCATTTAATTAAATTCAATTTAAATTTTAACAATTTCCATCGATTAAAAGCAATGTATATTTTGGTACCAATTTCCGAGCGTGATAGGATGCTAATTCTTCCCCACACGTAACCAACTTCCGAACTTATTTTTAAACGAATATCTGGTTTTATGGTGTTCGGCCTACCTAAGTGCCTAGTGGCGACTATAACTTTTCATTTCCAAATACCAAGTCTTGTTTTCAAAAACACAGTAGAATTCCCCATTTTTAAATATTTTTTTCAAAGCTTTTGGTGACTTCTTTTTTATGAATTTCAAAAAAGGATCGCTACAATGGGAATTCGTGATATTAATATAGTTGAGATAGGAACATACAATACAAGAGTTTACGTATGGTATGTGACAAATGTGAAGTGATGAATAGCTTACCAGAAGTATAATATGAAAATAAGTCTAGCTAAGCATTCGTGTGAGATGAATCGTTGTGTTACGATGTTATGGACCTTTTAAGATAGAACTGCTACCTTGCAGTGTTGTAGATTCCCTATATTCAAAGACATTTGCCATTTTTTTTACTTTTTATAATTTTTGAATATTTTAATAAAAGAATAGTTCTCTTTGTTGGATATTGGTTTTCGTGGGAGGATGATATACATGACAGAAAAGAAACCACAACTGCTTCGAATATGAGAGTAAGGTTGGACCGGGGAGGTGCTAATGGGGAATGGTGGGATCAGTTCCTTAATTTTTCCCATCACTCATTTAACCCATTTGTTTTCAGACCATTGTCCGTTGTTGTTAAATGCGTAGAATGCAACACCACGCCATGATTCGCGACCATTTCGGTTTGAGGCTACATGGTCGATGTAAGACTTTTGTGATGGTGAGGTCAAATACCTTCTGGTAGTGTTCCAGTTCGACTGCTAGCTGTGGGTGCTAGACTGATTAAATGGGTTAGTAAATTGAGAAAGCAAAAAAAAAAAAAAAAATCTCTTATCTCCGAGTCATAGAAGAAGCTGGAAGAACTAATTGAACTTGATCCTTCTGAAAAGGTGCTAGGTGACATTGTGGAGTCAAAGCTGGCCTTAAATATGGAATATGATAAGTCAGAACTTTATTGTGAACAAAGAACTAGATCAAATTGGATTGAAGATGGAGATTGAAATACGACTTTTAGAGGTAATATAATCCGAAGTCTGTCTTTCAAGGGATAAACCCGTGTTTAAGTGAAGAGATGAATAACGATTTGTGTGCAGAGTTTGCGCCTTCAAAGGTGCTGCCTGCACTGAAAACGATGAACCCCCTAAAGATAGTTAGTGAAGATGGTATGTGAGCTCTTTTTTAACAAAAATTCTGGCATCTTTTTGGACCGAAGGTGTCAAAATTTTGTATTGGCCTACAGAAGGGTGAATCTTTGGTGGGAGCGGTGAACCATACCCATATTGTGTTAATTCCTAAAGTTTAGAATCCAAGTTTTATGACACAGTTCTAATCCATCAGCTTGTGCAACGTGTTATATAAGATTGTGTCAAAGATGTTAGTTCTCAAGTTTCAAAAAGGTTCTTCACCTTTGCATAGATGAGGCCCAAAGTGCATTCGTTCTGGGACGTTTGATCTCGGATAACATAATTGTGGCCTACGAGATGCAACGTGTTATATAAGATTGTGTCAAAGATTTTTTTTTTCTTTGAAAGTAGTTCTAGTTTGGAGAAATATTTAGGCCTCTCATCCCTTGTTGGTCGTAATTGTTCTCAAGCTTTCTCAAGCTTGAGGGATAAAACAAATACAAGGGCGATGTTTTGAAGTTGGAGGGCTCTTTCGCAAGGAGGAAAAGTAGTGTTCATCAAGAGTGTCCTTCAAGCAATTCCTCTTTTTGCAATGAGTGTCTTCCTCCTACCGAATCTATTTGCAAAGACTTGGAGTACATTATGGACAAGTTTTGGTGGAAAAGTCTGAGAAAAAACGGGGTATACATTGAAGTACGTCGTCTAAATTGTGTATTTTAAAGGATGATGGTTGGTTTGGGTTTCAGGATATGTCGAAATTCAATGTTTCCCTCCTTGCGAAACAAGGCTGGCACATTCTCTCAAACCTCTCAAGTCTTGTTAGTAGGATGTTGCTGCGAAATATTTTGCTCCTTCGACTTCCTAAACTCTTAGTTTGGGTCCCAACCTTCTTTAATTTGGAGGAGCATTTGGAGTGCCCAGGGTCTTGTACATATGGGTCTTCACTGAAAAGTGGGCTCATGGAATTCTATTAACATCTGGAATGACTATTGGCTCCCCGGACCGTTGCCAAGGAAAGTAGAGTCTCCGGTTCAGATTGGTGGTGTTACTCGGGTAGCTAATTTATTCCCAAGGGATACAAGGGCTTGGAATACTGAATTGTTACATTCAATTTTCACTCCTCAAGAGGCCAGGTGATTTCGTGTATTCCTATTTCGAATTTCCTACAAGAAGATGTGTCGGTCTGGTCAGGGGAACATTCAAGAACTTATTTTGTTAGGAGTGGCTACAAAATACTAATAGTTGATTCGAGTGCTGATCAGAATACAAAGATGTTTTTCAGACACTTTTGGAATATTAACTATTCTGAAAAAGTTAAGATTGATGTGTGGATATTTATTCAGAATTATGTCATGTCCAGACACAATCTAATTATAAAATGTTAGTGTTTGATCCTAACGGTTTATGGTGCCCAATGATGTGTGAAGATGGTTTGCATATTATTCGTGATTGTGTTCAAGCTATTGAGGTGTGGTCTCTACTTGGTTATATTTGGTCTTTTACATTCGGTCTTAGTTCCGCATATGACTGGTTGCAGTGGATTCTCTAAAATGTGCAAAGCAAAAAACATGATGAAATTTTAATAACAATCTAGGCTCTTTGGTTTTCCAGAAACAAAAGACTGCATGAAGGAATTATTCAGAGAAAGTAGGAGATTGCTACCTTTGTTAAAGCTTAGTTCTCATCTTTAACTTAAGTACTAAGCTTCCCCAATGAGCCTTCATTCTGTTGGGAGCCATCATTAGAGGATTTTGTCAAGGCAAATTTTGATGCGAGCTTTAATTCGTCAATCAAATGAATCCTGCTTCGGTGTGATTGTTCGCGACAGTCAAGGTCAGGTCATTAGAGTTTATTGTAGGAAAACATCCTTTCTCCCAAACAGTTTCGCAGCCGAAGCAATAGCCACACTTCATGCCATTCAGCTCTCACTTGACCTGGGTTTCACAAAATTGGCTATTGAATGTGATTCCTTATTAGTGATTAGAAAACTAGAAAGTAAAGAGCCAGACTTATCTAAGATCAGTATCCTGGTTTGGGAAGCCAAGAACAAAGCTATCCAACTCTCTGCATGTGTGTTTAGCTTTGTTCCACGGTCTGGTAATCGTGTTGCCCACTCACTCTTTAAATTTGGGGCATGTTGGGTGGAAGAAGTTCCTTCCGTCGCGGCATTGTTGGTGGCCTCCGATCGTCGGTGGTGTGATCCTCCTCGAGCCTCATTCGGTTCTTGTTTCTTTGGGGCTTTAGATCTTTGCACGAGCCCCGTTCATCATCAGCTGATAATTTGATGAATTCCTTATGCTGCATTCCCTTGAAGAGTGCAATCTGATGATTTGGGCGGTGAGAGAAAAGATGGTGCTTTTGGTCTTCTCGATTTCCCGTCTTTTTTTCTCGTTTTTTCATTTTATTCGTCTTTGTCGATTTGAGTCCTGCTACTTTAATGCTTTGTCCTATTGTTTTTTTTTTAATATTTCTAATAATATTCCAGCCGATATTTCAGTCAAAATAAAATAATATATGTTATTTGTATAGATACACTTAATTTCTTAAAAATATAGTTAGAATAGCCTACAAGGAAGATTTTGGTGGTGAAGTTTGAGGGATCTATTTAATTTTTTTAAATTTAAATGTTTAAATTAAAATTTTTAAAATTTTGAAAAAATTAATTTAAAAGTTTCAAAAACTTTTGGGGTTAGTCTAACAAGAATTTTCAAAAAATCAATATTTAATGAGAATTTTTAAAAATTTTAGGAGGGTGCTTTATTAAAAATATTTTAAAAAATTAAACATAATAATAATATTTTAAACTTTTGTTGGGGTCAAATGGAAACTTTAAAAATTTTGAGGATTACATACTTCCCCCCCGAGAGCTTATATGTTACGAATATTCTATGACGTTTTTCTCTTCCTCGTTTTAAGTCTTTTTTCTCCTTATTTATGAGATGATATGTTGGCCTTTGGCTTTGTGGATGGCATTAGGGATGGGCACGAAACTCGAATCCGACGGGTTTTGATCGGATCCGATAATATTAGATTTTTTTTAAAAAAATTAAGTTTGGGTCGGGTCGGGTGGAGTATGCAAGAAATTCGGGTTGGTTCAGGTGCGAGTTTAGGGTGGAAAATATTCGACTCAACCCAACCAGAGACTATAATTTTCTCCTAAATTTTTAGGGATATTTATAATAATACCCTTTTTATATATTTGTTTATAAGTCTACTACATCTTTACAAATTTGCACGCATATTTATATTTTTTATTAATGATTTATAAGATGATCACTGACACACCCTCAGCTTTTCTGCCATTTCTAAATACCACACAGTTGGATCTAAGCCCGTTAATACGCAAGCAATGTTGAATAACATCGTCGTGCGCCACACGCCACATCAGTAACCCGAACTGCACCATCCGCGCTTGCTTTTACGAACACTTGTAGAGTTTAATCCATTTCGGCAAGCATGGACTACCAACCTTTCATAGAACTACACCCCTCATATCATCAACATTAATCCCTTTTAAAGCCTTCTCCATACAAGAACATTCGGCCAGCAATGTTTCATATTCTATAAACTCTGCCTCAAATAGTTGATTATTCCTACGAGTCCATAATAACCAGCAAAGCACCGAAAAACAGATGTAGAATATTAATATAGAACCGATCTCGCATATCCTTCGAAATCCCAATAGTTTTCGTGGAAAAATCAGATGTTGCTACACTTGATTCACTTTAGTACTTGAGCGAAGAACATGGACAACATCCACCAAACCAAGACGGCAAATTGGACACTCCTCATTAGTTTTCATGTGTCGTCGCACTCTCTCCTTGTTTATGAGTAATTGTTCATACATGACAATCCAAACAGATACCGGTACCCATTGCGGTACCTTCAGCTTCCACATAAATGACCAATCGAACTGCCCACCATTATGTGGTGGGATCGCAGCGATTCTGCATCCCATATCCTCTGGTAGCACTAGGCATATACGCTAAAAATCCTATTGGCATGTTGTTGCCACCCATTCAGCAACCAAAGTAAAAATAGTAACTCTCGGATCAACGCACTCGTGACGCAAAAGGGCCAGCCCGATCAATCCAAATATCATTCCAAAACTTGAATTTTCTGTCATTTCAAAAATTCCACCGAATGCAATCACAAAACCCATCCCAAACTACGTGGACCCTTCTCTATAGCAGCGAACAATGGCCTAGATGGAGTCTTCTAGGAACTATGTTGTCCCATTTGTACTTCGCCTTCACTACTTTCACCCATAATTATCGACGTTAGTGACTAGTTGAAACCTAAACTTTATAAGGAATGCATTATTTTGACATAGAAAATCCTTGAAGCCTAGTCCACCATCCTTTGTCGAGTATTCCATAATCCTCCAATTCACCAAGTGAACCTTCCTCGCATCCGGAGTTGACCCCCCACAAAGCCACGCATTAACTTTTCTATTTCTTCACAAACTCCCTTAGGTGACCAAGTAGTCTGCATCGCATAAATAGATACAGCCTGAAGAAATGACTTCGCAAGAGTACTACGATTTTTTAAAGATAACGAGCAAGCCACCCAACTCGTCAGGCGAATTCTCATCTTATCTAACAAGTACCCATATGTTGCCCTTGTTACGCTACGTTGAAGCAAAGATACACCGAAATATCTCCCTAAATCAGTAACTTCCACGAAACCACAACCTTGTGCTATAGAATGACAAGTATTCAACGGGCCATTAGTGGAGAAATAAACGTGTCTTCAAAACACTTACAGGATTCTTAGAACAATCACAAAACTTCTTTAATACTTGTTAGACAACTCACATTTGGTTAGGCGACGCCTCTGCAAATAACACCAAATCATTAGCAAAAAAATATGCGAAAAATACATGGACCAAGTCGAATTAACCGGGTTTGGCTCCACACACCCGCCACTACTTTAGAAGAAATAGCATCAGACAATCTCTCCATACATAAAGCAAACATGGCGAGAGTGGACCACCCTGTCAGATCCCTCTATTAGGCATGAATGCATTAGATAATTCATTGTTCCACAGAATCTAAGTAAACACAGAACTAATGCAACGTATGATTGACCGGTGAATAATCGTCACACAATTTGTGCAAGCAAACACACGTCGATGCAAGTATAGTTGACAGGTACTTCCTGTCGAATATCGATCCCACAAGGATAGGTATTTAGTCAAACTATTATGTGGCCATAAGCAATTATGTAAATCAAAATATTGTGATGTAATGGTAGTTGTAATAGAGTAATAAAGTATTAAATGTAAGAAAAATTATGATAGTAAGAACAAACAAATATAAGAAGGTAAGAGAAATATTAAGGAAAGATTTAGATCCCCTCAGCTCATCACGTCAGAACGTCAAGTGCGACAAGGAAATAATATACGATGGTTCATTTGACAAGTAAAAGAATAAGCTCACCTAACTTGTCACCGCATCTCTCAATGTCAGTGACAATGTTTAACACTCTCATGCAAACAACAATTAGATCCAACAATTGAAATAAGAAGAAAGCTAACAATAATATATTGAACTGAAAAATGAAGTTTAAACAAGTTCATACAAAGCTTAAAGAGTTAAACCATCATCATTAACACAAGAAATATAATAAAATCTCCAATAAACATCTATCTCTAGAAGGATTTAAAGAAGATAACACATATTCCTCATTGATCTAGCACTTGAATCCTTATTTTCTCAAACATTTACGCCTTACTTCGCCTTGAATCTCTAGAAATGGAGTTTAAGATGCAATGGGAAGAGATCTTGAAGGGTTGAAGATGATAGGAAAAATGAATATCGTGTGAGTCATGTTCTCTCTCCATCAAATTTGTTGTTTTATAGGCTAATGAGGTAAGGACACCCGTCCTTCAGGTGATTTGCGTGACTTTCTGCCGTACACAGCTTGTTGTAACAGAAAATCCAGTTGGCAGATTCGTTCTTATCTTTGGCAGTCTGGACAGCTGGCCACTGTAGTGTTGAACTAGCTATAGTGGTGAAACTTCCTCTGCGGGGACATTAGTAATACATCGACAACATAGGAAAAAGGCAGAAATATGTACAACAAGAGCAACTAAGACTTGAGTTAGACAAAATGCATAAAATAAACACGAAAATGCAAAAATGGATGCATGAAATATTAATGTGGGGACAATTTAATCCATAAATCTAGAGGAAATATGTGCTCTTTAAAGAGCTATCACACCCCAAAACTTGAGTTTTTACTTGTCCTCAAGTAAAATTTAAAGCAACAAGGTCTAACAAAAGTTTAGAGACATTCTAGCTACTTGAATCATTCCAACCAACCAATGAATCAATTGTATCGACGCGATAGAAGATTGCATTAGCAGCTAAAATATAAACATATGAACAAGAATTTCAACAATACCTAGCATCATGCCTATCATCTGAGATTCTTTCCACTTATCAATATTTATTTAATACAACTAATAACCAAATATAAAAATCTGTACCGTTAGTGAAAGTTCTCTGGAGAAGTCATGCCATTGAAAAGGCTACCTAAGAACCGGAAGAGTCAATGAAACAACAATACCCTCATCTCTTCGGTTCAAGTAAAAATTCGTGGATGAATTTTTCTTAAGGGGAGAGTTGTGACACCTTAAAAACTGGTCTATTCGGATCGGGTTCTGATTTTTAGAAAATCAATGTCGAAAAAGTTTAAATTTTGTATTGGTCCTAATTGTGAACTAATCGAGTTTAATTTAAAGATTTAGGGGCCAAATTGAACTCCTTAAAAATAACATAGTGACTAAATTGTCAAAGTTGGAAACTTAGGGACAAAAGTATGAATTTTGGAAGGTTGAGGGACTACCCCGTAATTTTCTCTTTTGAAGTATGAATCACCTACTTGTTTCATCCCAACCCATGTGTTTTTGCTGGGTGATGATGAAGAAAAGATGGGAAAGTTGTAAGAAACTAATAATTAAGTTGTAATATGGAAAAATAATAAAATATAGGTTACCTTTCATTGAGGGTAAACCCCTCGGGTGGTGTTTTCAATTAAAATATAGTGGTTGCAATAGTTAAGCTACCTTTTGGATAGCAAACATACATCGACACCTTACTCTCTATTGCTCTCATTTTCTCCCTAAAATTAAGCAAGCTTCACCATTGTTGTCTCCTACCTTAAAGCTCAAGCTAGCACCTCACTTATTGAACCTCCTATACTTAAGCTTCCTTTGATTCGTTGATACTCTTGAATAGCTATTGGTTGGGTAAGAAAAAACCCTCATTCAATTGTTAGATTCCATGGATGGTTGATGATCAAATTAAATTTAAAGATATTAGGCCTTTTGATGTAAACTTATGTTTCTTCAAGGCTTAAATCCATGGACACCTAATAAGCTAATGGCTATCTTAAATGTAAGTAGTAACTAGGATGTCTTTGTATCGATTTTTAGCACTCTCGTTTATTCTTCTCTAGTCCAAGAGTTGGAGAAAGAAAGGGCACTATCTCTATCTAAAGCTAGGAAAAAAGGAGTGGAAATTCGAGAGTTGTAGAAGCTTCGGAAGTCAAGGTGAGTGTAGTCAGAGTCTCGAGAATAGGCTAGGTGTCTTTCCTAAATCTTTGAATATCGGTTATTACATTGATAACTTTGTGTATTAAGGTTATTGTATAGGCACATTGTTGATGGCTATATTGGTAAGTATTGCATCGATTCATCGTTTGTAACATTGTTATCATTGATATTGAGATCATTGAAGTATTGGTATATTGAATCATTGATATTGCTTATTGATATTGAAACATGGATATCGAATTATTGTTATTGACCCATTGTCATGGAATTATTGCTATCGAATTATTAATATTGAACCTTGGATTCGAGTAGTATTGGATACAATTGGCATGCCATAGAATTCATGAGATCATTGGTACGGGTAGGCTACGACCTTTATATTCGTGCGGTGGAGGCATATCATGTATGGTCATATTGGCACGGCGAAGGAACTAGACCACTATTGATTTTGGTACGGCGTAGGAATTCGTGTATCCAAATACTGTATATCGATCCAAGGAGAAACTTTTTGTTATGCAAAATGAAATACTATTGAAAATTGTTACTGCATTGACTATTGTTGTTATATTGACTATTGATCATGTCTAAGTTTCCATTGAATTACATGCCCTTGTTCTTATTGACCTAGCAAATACTGAAGCATGTTAGATAGCATAATATGCTTATTTCATTTTTTATGGCTAACTCACTAAGCAAAGTATGCATAATGCATTCATCTTTCATGCATTTCAGGTTAAGGAGTTTTGAGTTTCGAGATCGAGACATAAGAAGGTTTTTGGACAAGTCACTACGTTGATAAAGTAAAACATATCAACTCTATAGACTTCTAGTATGGTGGCATAAGTCAATTTTACTCTTTTTGATATGTAAGTAACGTGGTTGGCTTATGTAAGTTTAAAGGTTTAAACTTGATCTTTTAAAAGTTGCTAAAATGGCTTCATATGCATACTTGGCCTAAATTAGAGAAAATGTTGCAAACGGATTCATTCGGCCCTAAAATTTGGCATGCTAATAGATTTTAGCTAGATAAACTTACTGGTAAATTTTTATTGAATTTGGACAAGGTTCGGTCAAGCAAAACACCTTTAAACCAGATAAAATTTACATTATAGGTCTTATTGTATCGATACGGGTGGTGGCGTATCGGTATAGTCTTATGTTTCTGGAAATGATTTAAGGAGTGTACCAATACGAGTGATGGTTTATTGGTACGGTGCTTCAAATCTAGAATTTTGGGTTTAGCTTAGTATCGATACGGGTTGGGTGCGTATCGATACACATTCTTGAGTCTGTAAAATGAATTTAATCTCGTACCGACACGGTTTGGTCACGTATCGATACGAGTCTAAGGAAAATACCAGTAATAATGGTCATTGCTTGGCGTATCGATATGTCCTGATGTGTATCGATATGGGTCGTTGGCACTGGAAAATTTGGGAATCATACAGCCTTGGCGTATCGATACTACTAGGGAGCGTATCGATACCCTTATGAAAATCTTGATAATCACTTTGATGAATCTTAGGAACTTACTGTTTTAACTTCCATGAGTTTATAAGAGGTTTAATGTAACACCCTCTTCCCATATTTGTTACCAAACATGAGTCGATGATGTCACAAAACAAGATTAAACAATTTTCACCATTTGAAACAAAAACTGGTAGCTTGCACCGTCTCTAAACAAAATTTTTTATAAATTTTTGTAAGCTTCAAAACTTCATTTGCAAAATTCCTAATAAACTAGATTCATCAGACTATCAATCCATATAAATTAGAGATCTTAACTCATGGCACATAAGTGCAGAAAATTCGTTACATATGCACTATAGTGCAAATCTGCTGTCGGGAAATTCTGACCTTGCATCGAATAAAAATTCATATCTTTTTACACATAACTAAAAATCATTCACCATTTTTTAAAATAAACTAGACTCAATTTCTAGTTCATACATATAAAATTCAACATCTAAGTCAATCTGTGGAATTTATATCAATTTTTCAAAGTCACTGCATAAAACAGAGCATCAAGACTGTTTTCACCTGTTTCAAGAATGAGTTCACTAAAATTTTCATAAACCATTTTAACTCACTTAATAAATAATACTAATCCATATTTACCATAACCATAAATAAATATAAAGTTAGAGAGTTTAGTAATGAGTAGTTTAAAATCTCATCTACACAAAATATGCAAATCCATTATTATACATGCCACTACTTAAAATATGATATCGGATGTCAAAGCGTTACTAAGATAACCTGTAATTTCCCTTTGACCTCAGGATGATGCCAAAACGTTCCTGCTTATGAGTCACGTGATCAACCTACGTGTGCACGAACATATTACACACGCTAAGTATAACTTAGTGAAGCATTATAAGTAATCATAAATTCGAGTAATAAAATAAATGAAAACATGGTTAAGAAAGATCATATTAAATCATCTTTTAGTTCAAAACCATCATATATAAGAAAATGGTGATTTTTATGTACTTTAACTTGTAATTGGCCCAAGAAATGTATAAAGAGAAACTAAAGTATGCAAGGTCTGTACTCTTTGAGTACTGGTCACTAAAGTGACGATAAACATATAGACACATAAGTGTCAGCATCATATGGCACATGAGTGCTGATAAACATATAGGATCCGAAGATCCGTGTGTAGCTACACGTACTCCTTGACTACTGGACCTCTAATGGCATGCCACTATACTGTAACTCTCTATCATTATTTGGGAAATAAATCCATATCATATACTTGTAAATCATCATGTATGACCAATTCATATATCACCATTATTCAAGAACAATTTTCTATAACAACACATAATAGAACAGTTCATACCCCATTACGTACTAACCGTTTTCTTTACCTATAAAATATCATATAACTCATACAAATACCATGTTATCATTTTAATAAAATCAAGTAAATAGAATTCTTGAAATTAATCAAAACATATTCTGAAACATATGAATGCACTCACCTTATATGCCTCACTAGCTACTTATACCAAAACGTATCTATTCTGAAACTCCTTCTTTGTCCTTCAACTTGTTTTGATCACGAGCTTGCTTGTTATCTATAAGTATATTAAATACATAAAACAAGCAAATTTTTGAGTACATACTCATACTATACAAATAATGGAAAGTAACTAAAATAACTATCCATTATGCATAACTTAATTATGATAAAGCTTTCTATATTCGAATCACATTTCTTTACACCTTTCCATAACTCTCCAACTTTTTCTAAAATACCCAATTTAGTCACTAAGGATCTAAAATACCCAATTTAGTCACTAAGGACTCTTTTAAGCTTCTAACCATCATTTTCAATTTAATCCTTTCATTTCTCATTCTTTGTACTTTAGAACCCAAACTTTAAAAATTTATATATTGGTCCTCAAAGTTAGCAAAAATTATAAATTGGTCCTAAAGTCAATATAAACTTCAAAATAATCATTCCAATCTCTTAACTTAATTTTCCAACATAGTATACTTCAAAAACAAGCTTGACAATTAAATCCCTAAACTTACAAAATTTACATTTTGGTCCCTAATGCAAAATAATTAGGGATTCTCATTCCAATCAACTTATATCATCATAATAACCCATTCTTCCTTCAATCATGTCCCTAAATTCCAAAATTGACATAAACCCTAAACTTCCATCTTTCAAGGACATGGGTATTTCTTCATTCTAACAATAAAACCAAGCTTGTATAACATCATTCTCACCATTTCCATCATCAAAATAAATTTTGCAAGAATTTCCCTTTATTTTTCATCATAGCCAAATGGTCACTTTATATGTTTCCATGGAATTTTCATCATTTTGAACAATAAGAACATCACAAGCATATTTCCAACTTGAATAACCATAAAAACTCAAGAATCAAACATGCTCTTCATCCAACCAAATCTCCAAACTCAACTTAGAGACATGAAAACCAAATAAAAATTATACCAAAAGATAGAAAATTTAATAGAGATCATTTTTCTATTTCATGTCTCAAGCCTAAAACCAACCATGGAAGCTTAAAAATTGAGTTGAAAATTTTCTTACCGTAGCTATGGAGTTTTCGGCAGCTTGGAGGAGAAGATGAGATGATTTTTTTCCAAGTTTTTGTTATTTAATTATGGCAAATGGCATAATTTACACCAAATTAAATAATAAAAATCCTTTAATAGTTAAAAGACCATTATACCCTTGAGTTATAACCAATCACTAGCCAACACTTATTTATTCTTATCCATAATAATCATAAATAATCAAAAAGTAAGGGTGAAATGACCATTTTTCCCTTAATGAACCAACTTATCTTAAAAAATGCCATTTCCACCTATTTCACCAAATACTATATAGAATCAAATTTAAATCGAATAAAAACGATTCAAAAACCATAATATCATGTTCTTCTAGTCTTTCTAAGACTTCCATAAATTTTTCAAAATTTTCTGAATTCGAATAATCAATCGAATTAATTTCTGAAACTTATCCTTTTTATAGCTTTTCACACAAACCCCGTACCAAAAATATGATTCCCACCAAAATTCTTATACCGAGATAATCCATTAATTTTTTCCATAAAAATAATTATTGGGAAAATTACCATGTTGGTCCTTAAACTTTCCCAACTTTGCACTTTGATCGCCAAACTTTAAAAATTTACGTTTTAGTCATTGAACTAAAACCACCAAACTTTAATTCTTTGCAATTTAGTCACTATGAAAATATTGGGGTATTACAATTCCCCCTTAAGAAAATTCATCCTTGAATTTTAAAACATACCTGATTTAAAAAGATGTGGATACTGCTTTTCCATTGCGTCCTTTGCCTCCCAAGTGGATTCTTCCACTTTATGATTTTGCCAAAGAACTTTCACCAATGGAATAGTCTTATTCCTCAATTCTTTAGTTCCATGAGAAAGAATCTTTACGGATTAGGGGCAAATGAAAAAAAGGTTTTGGTTTAGGGAAAGGGTGACGACAAGAGGGTTTGATTAGGGTAAATTAGAGGCTTTATATAAGCCTTAGATTCAGCCCATTAGTTTCCTTGCTGAAGATGTCTTCTTTCTTGGATTAAAATTCCACTTTATCTTGAACTCTTTTCCTACAATTCAAAGACAAATCAAATAAGGATTAAAATTAAAGATAAACTAATAAAAGAAAATAAATAAAGATGTATAAAGGGATTCTTAAACTTAAAAAGATTAAAAAAAGAAAATCTATCCTAAAAAAATAATAATAATAGGAAATAAAAAAAATAGTTCAAAAAATAAAATAAAAAAATTAATCGAAAATAATAAAAAATAAAATAAGAAAAAAATAAAAATAAAATATCAAAGGGAGAGCATGCTCACGCATCTCCTAGGTTGACCACTTCTTTGTTACGTTCCACATGGGCACCATTGTAGTGTTTCAATCTTTGTCCATTAACTTTGAATTCATGTTTGTCAGTGATGGACTTGATTATCACGGCACCATGGAAGAATGGTTTGACAACTTCGAATGGTCCCGACCATCTTGATTTTAGCTTTCCCGGGAAAAGTTTAGCCGAGAATTGAATAAGAGAACTAGTTGCCCTGGCATGAATTGCCGCGGTAATAGTTTCTTGTCATGCCATTGCTTTGTTTTCTCCTTGTAGATTCGTGCATTGTTATAGGCGAGTGCTCGGAATTCTTCTATCTCATTGAGGTCCAACAAACGCTTTTGTCCGGCACTCTCCTAATCCATATTCACGGTCTTGATTGCCCAGTATGCCTTGTGTTCGATTTCCACCGGTAGATGTCATGTTTTGCCATAGACAAGTCGGAAGGGGGACATACCTAAGGGTTTTTTGAATGCAGTGCGATATGCCCAAAGAGCGTCATCTAGTCTTAATGACCAATCCTTCCTAGAGGGATTTACAACTTTCTCGAGTATACCCTTCAATTCTTGGTTGGAAATTTCTGCTTGCCCGTTGGTTTGTGGGTGATATGCCGTGGCGATCTTGTGTGATATGCCGAAGCGTTGCAACATCTTGGCAATAAGTCTGTTGTCAAAATGCTTGCCTTCGTCACTGATAATTGCTCTAGGCATCCCAAACCGTGTAAATATATTTTTCTGCAAGAATCGTTGCACGGTCTTGGAATCGTTGTTGGGAACTGCAGCTGTCTCAACCCATTTAGACAGGTAGTCGACGACAAGTAGAATGTAGAGGTTGTCGAATGAAGATGGGAAAGGTCCCATAAAATGATCCCCTATACATCGAACAATTCCACCTCGATGATGTTCTGGAGCGGCATCTCATGTCGTCTAGAGATATTGCCCGTCCTCTGGCAACGATCACATTGCTTGTAAAAGTCTTGGGCATCTTTGTACAATGTTGGCCAATACAAACCGTATTGCAAAACTTTGGCCGCGGTATGAGTTCCTCCAAAATGTCCTCCATAGAGTGAAGAATGGCATTGCCGGAGTACATTCTGTTGCTCTTCTTCATGGACACATCGGTGTATAACCTGATCTGCACATTGTTTAAACAAAAGAGGCTAGTCCCAAAAGTAATGCTTCGCATCATGGCGGAACCGCTTCTTCCCTTGGTGAGTAATACCATAAGGTAAAATACCACAAACAAGGAAATTAACTAAATCCGCATACCAGGGTATTGCCGAGGCATGTGCTGCCGTGGCTACTGCTCCCAAAATTGCCGAGGCGTGCGTGTCAAAGGCTGCTGCGATGTCGAGAGTTGCCGAGGCGTGTGCATCCATGGTTGCCGAGGCGTCGAGGGTTGCCGAGGCAACTAAAATTTATTCATCCGGGAATGCATCGCATATCTCTAGATCCGCGTCCTCCTTCCTGTTGCGTTCTAAACGTAATAAGTGATCGGCCACTTGATTTTCTGTTCCTTTCCTGTCCTTAATTTCAATATCAAATTCTTGTAAAAGTAATATCCAACGAATCAAATGAGGTTTGGCATCCTTTTTAGCAAATAGTTATTTGATTTCCGAATGGTCCGTATGAACAATTACCTTTGTACCAATCAAATAGGATCAGAACTTCTCAAATGCGAAAACTACAACTAGTAACTCTTTCTCCGTTGTTGTGTAATTCACTTGAGCACTATTAAGAGTTTTACTAGCGTAGTATATCCCATGGAAGGTCTTACCTGTGTGTTGGCCCAGGACTGCTCCTACCGCGAAATCACTTGCATCACACATGAGCTCAAAAGGTAGCGTCCAATCTGGTGGAACGACAATGGATGCCGAGGCAAGCTTTTTCTTTAGGGTTTCAAATGCTTGGGTGCAAGAATCATCAAAATCGAAGACTTTATCCTGTTCAAGCAAATTGCACAAGGGTTTAGTGATTTTAGAAAAATTATGAATGAACCTCCTGTAAAAACCTGCATGTCCAAGAAAACTTCGAATTCCTTTAACCGAACTTGGTGGGGGTAATCTCTCGATCACGTCCACCTTGGCTTTGTCTACTTCAACTCCCTTGGATGAAATCTTGTGGCCGAGCACTATTCCTTCATCTACCATAAAATGGCATTTCTCCCAATTGAGGACTAAATCAGTTTCTTAACATCTTGCCAACACCCTCTCTAAATTACGAAGACAGCTGTCGAAGTCATTACCAAAAACAGAAAAATTATCCATGAAGATCTCAAGGAAGTCTTCGACCATGTCTGAAAAGAGTTCCATCATGCATCTTTGGAAGGTTGCCGGGGCGTTACATAATCCGAACGGCATCCTTCGGAAGGCATAAGTACCATATGGGCATGTGAAGGTTGTCTTTTCTTGATCTTCTGGTGCTATGGCAATTTGATTGTAACCTGAATAACCATCAAGAAAACAATAAAAAGGTTTACCTGCAAGATGGTCAAGCATTTGATTAATAAAGGGTAATGGGAAGTGGTCTTTCATGGTGGCTTTGTTTAGCTTTCGATAATCCATACAAACCCTCCAACCGGTCACAGTCCTGGTTGGAATGAGTTCATTGTTTTCATTACTTACCACTGTTATACCTCCCTTTCTCGGTACGCATTGTACTGGACTTACCCATGTACTATCAGATATAGGGTATATAATGCCGGCGTCAAGCCACTTGATGATTTCTTTCATTACAACCCCTTTCATGGCATTATTCAGTCTCCTCTGGGCCTCAATTGAAGGTTTGTGATCATCTTCCAACAAAATCTTGTGCATGCACACTGTCGGGCTAATTCCCTTCAAGTCGGCAATTGTCCACCCTATTGCCTTTTTGTGTAACTTCAACATCTTGATCAGCTTCTTTTCCTGCTCAGCCTGTAACTTAGAAGAAATAATTATAGGCAATGTATTATCGGTTCCTAAGTATGCATATTTTAGTTGCTCTGGCAATTGTTTCAACTCAAGAATCGATGGTTGTTCAATAGAGGGTTTTTCGAGTTTACCTTCCTTACCTGAGTAATCCAGTGGTTCAAAGTATGTACTTGGTCGATTGACTAGCCAATTTGCCTCTTCTTGTTGTTCCTCATCGACCGGTTCTTCATACTCCTCAGGTTCCTCTTGATCGGCAATGTAGTTGCCGAGGCAACTAAATTCCTCATCGAAGTTAAACTCTGCCGTGGCTTGAAGAAGTTGGCATTCTTCTGGATCATCGACATGCCTTAGTGTTTGGAACACATTTAGTTTAACTTGCTGGTCATTCACCCTCATTGTGAGTTCTCCCTTTTCAACATCGATCAAGTTTCTTCCTGTTGCTAGGAATGGTCTCCCGAGAATGATGGGTGCATGCTCATCTACTTCACAATCCAAAACAATAAAGTCAGCGGGAAAAATAAATTTATCATCTTTTACCAGTATGTCCTCAATTTTTCCCTCTGGATGCACATAGGATCTGTCAGCTAGCTATAGCATAACTGTTGTAGGTCTTGCCTTCCCAATTCCTAGTTTCTGGAAAACCGATTTAGGCATCAAGTTTATGCTAGCCCCAAGGTCGCATAATGCTTTCCCGACATAATGATTTCCAATGGAACAGGGTATTGTGAAACTTCAGGGATCCTTCAACTTGGGTGGCATACGATTGTGCAACATTGCCATGCATCCCTCTATTGCGGCAACTGTTTCAAACTCTCCTAGCCTTGTTCTCTTGGACACAATGTCTTTAAGAAACTTGGCATAGTTTGGCATTTGTTCAATTGCTTCCACCAATGGCAAGTTGATGTGGACTTGCTTTAGAATATCAAGAAACTTCTTGAATTGGTATTCTTTCTTTTGTCGCTTCAACCTTTGTGGGAATGGTGGTGGAAGTCGGATATCTTCGATCCTTTCATTGGTTTGGAACCTGATTGACGGTATTGTCGGGACAACTGGAGTTGCTGAGGTATTATCAATTGGGGTTGCCGAGGCATGCTTATCACAAGTTGCTGAAGCATCCTTATCGTCGGTTGCCGAGGCATGCTTATTGCCGGTTGCCAGCATCTGAGGCTTTGCTGCTAGGTTCATCTTGATCTTTTTGTGGAGTTTTGTTTGATGAGCGGGTTTGAGCCTCTCTAAGTTGTTGGCCACTTCTAGTGGTGATTGCCTTAAATTGCTCATGGCCAGTTCCTCTTGCGACTTCAGTGTTGCTAGGTAAACCTCATTGCGGTCTAGTTTCAGATTTTGAGCACACTGTCATACTTGATTTTCCAATGATTTGATTGCCGCCTCTTGGTTTTGCAATCTCATCTCGGTCCTGTTAATAAAAGCATCAGTTCTTTTTATGAAGTTACTATTCTCAGCCATATAAGATTCAGTTTTCATCATAAAAGCATTTAAAGAATTTTCCAAAGAACTAGATGTTGTCGGTTGTTGCTGCGGTAACTGTTGCCGTGGCATATTCTGCTGGAATCCCGATGCTTGTGCATTCTGATTGTTCTGGTTTAGAGCATTGTTGGGATTACTCCATGAAAAATTTGGGTGCTTCTTCCAAGCTGGATTGTATGTATTGGACATCACATTGTTGTTCCAATTGTAATTCCCTACATAGAAGCTGGATTCCGGATTCTGCATACATTCATAAGAATCATGGTTATCACCACATAACTCACAAAAAGAATCCATTACCTTGACCTCATGTGTGTTGTTTGGTTTTTGCATGTTCTGGACCATCTTGGTTAAAGTGGCCAATTGTGCCGAAATTGAATCTGATGATCCTAGTTCATGTATTGTGGCTTGGCGTCTAACTCCTCCTCTTCTGGTAGAGGGGAATTGATAATCATTCTTGGCCAGCCTGTTTAGAATTTGTATTGCTTCCTCCGGTGACTTATCTAGAAGTATGCCGTTTGCCGAGGCATCTAGCATCATCCTTGTTGGTGTATTCACAGCGTTGTAAAACATTGTTACTTGAGTCCACACCGGGAATCCGTGTAGGGGGCATTTGTGTAGAAGTTCTCTATATGGCTTCCAAGCCTCGTACATGGATTCATCATCTGCCTGCCGAAAAGAAGTAATGTCGTTACGAAGCTTATCAGTCAAATTTGTATGATTAAACCGAGCAAGGAAATCACAAAGATCGGTCCAAGATGCTATTGATTCGGCAGGAATGCTATTCAACCATGCTTTCACCCTATCCCTCAGTGAATAAGGGAATAATCTTAATCGTAAGACATCGGGGGTGACTCCGTGTATTTTGAACGAGTTGCAAATCTCGAGGAAATATTTAAGATGTTGCCGTGCATTTTCAGTTGCTGAGCTGCCAAATTGACCAATTGTGTTGATCATATGAAACATTACCGGTTTTAACTCAAAGTGGTCGGCTTCAATTTTAGGTGTGACAACTCCTGGATTAAGTCAATCAAGGTCTTCCTCAAGATAGTCTCGAATAGTTCTGTTTCGTGCAAGAATCACTCCTCCTCCTACTGGAACATCTTGATTCATATTGCCGTCTTGATTAGCCATTGCTACTCTTATCTTTCGTCTAAGTCTTTGTAAGGTTCGTTCGATTTCTGGATCAAAGGGATATTCTGGTGTAGTCGGTCTCGCCCTGGTCATATACCAATGCAAAACCAAAGTTTGTTAGCCCCTTGAATCTTAAACAAGAAAAGTAAAAAGAAAGTGCAAGAAAATAAAAACAAAGTCGCTATTGCCAATCCCCAGCAACGATGCCAAAAACTTGTTGCGCATATTAAGTGCTACGCAATTGTGCAAGTATACACGTTGCAAGTTATAGTATAAAAGATATCGTCTCTACAGGGATTGGTGCCACTTCAAGAATCTAGTCTCTTGCACTGTGAAAAGTAAAAACACAAATAAAGGATTATAGGAGTTTAACTAATAACTAAACTAGAAAGCAATAAAGTAAAAGAATAGATAAAATCAAATGAGAGAGATAGGCCAGGTTATCGTGAGTTGAGGTGTGATAGCCGATTGGATCGTCTTGGTAAAAGAGTGCACGGGCAACTCAGTTGTCGTGGCAACTTGCACAACGGGGTTGCCTTGGCAACTAATCGATGGTTGCCTGGGCGACTAGTTGGGCAACTACTTGGGCGTCTGGGCAGCAACCTTCAAGGTTCGGCAGAGCGTTCTTCAATGGTTTCTTCTTATCCCTAAGTCGAAACTCTAGCTACTTGTGCATGCCTTGATAATACATCCCTGCGTGAATCAAGGGTGAACAACAACCAATCTTGCGCTCCTCTTAGCCGTTGAAATCCTTGACTTATTCCTAATCCAGATTAATCTTCACCATCAATAGATTGAATAAAGATCATATTCATTCGTTTCTTGAATCTAACTCTCCCGATAGAAGATAAATAGATGAAATCACGAGATCCTCTCCCAATTCACTCGCAAACAAGAATAAGAACAAAGAATGAATAAACCTTGAATAGAAAAGTGCAAACTCTTATTACCTAAACAAAAACCAATAGTTTCTCACAACCACAAAACACAATAACCATAGCCAAATAGATTTAGTTCATGGCTAGGTTCCAAAGAAACACAAGATAAATAATCCCTAGTATGAACCCAATCGAACAAGAAAGAAAAAGATGAAGAAGGAAACTTGTCAAAAATTCTCTCCTCTTGCTCTCCTTGGAGTTGTCGAAATTCCCCTCTCTTGCTCTCTTTGGAAGTTGACGATATGACCTCTTATTTATAGGGCTAGGTCAACGTCCTTCTTTGAGGAAGAAGTTAAGTTGGAATTAAATTATCTTTAAAGAATATAATTCTTTATTATAATTATATTCCTACTAGAACTTCTCCTATTTTATTGGAATTTAATTCTTCTTTAATCTCTTCATGGAAATCAAATTCCTTTGGGATTTAGCTTTGCTCCACGTCATCTTGGGCTTGTCTAGCCATCAATTTTGACTACCATATCACCTTGTGCTTTGTCAACAATTGCCCTGGCAACTGGCTCGGCGTCTCCTTCATGCATTGCCCTGGCAACTAGCTCGGCATCTCCTTCATGTATTGCCCTGGCAACTAGCTCTAGTCTTGCTTTGGCAAGTGATCCTGTACATACACACAAAACACACCAAAGCAGCATCTTTTCCCACAAAAACTACCAAGTTATGTAATCAAGCTCAACGAAGGAAGGAAACATGGATTAATGCATGAATGGCTAATTATGCAACTAATATGAGCCTAAGTCTAACAATAATATGAGTAAAAAGGGTAAGAAAAATAGTACTTTTGAACACTTATCACATATCTTCAAGAATTTGAATAATTCTTTTAGATTGGCCATCTAATTGGGGGTGAAAAGGAGTGCTAAAATTCAATTGAGTTCCCAATGCCTCGTGTAAAGAACTCCAAAATCTTGAAGTAAACTTCGGATCTCTATCTGATACAATAGAAACAGGCACACCATGCAACCACACAATCTCTTTGATATATGAATATGCATACTTATTCATTGTGTAATCTATCCGACCGGGAATGAAAAGGGCGGACTTAGTCAATCTATCAACTATCACCTAAATAGAATCCTTTTTGATCGGAGTCATCGGTAACCAGTTACGAAATCCATAGTGATATTTTCCCATTTCCACTATGTAATAGTTATCGGTTGCAGTAATCCCTATGGCACTTGATGTTTGGCTTTCACTTGTTGACATGTCAAACATTTAGCCACAAATTTGGTCACCGTTCTTTTCACACTTGGCCACCAATACATGCTTTTCAGGTCTTGATACATCTTATTTCCTCCATGATGCATTGCCAATGGACTATAATGAGCTTCATATAACAATTCTCATTTCAATACTTCACTATCAGAGATATATACTCTATCTCGATAATAAAGGCATCCATTGGTTTTCACTGTATAGCCTTTGACTTCACCACTTTCCATTTGTTTCAATATTGCTAAGCATTTTTCATCCTTACTTTGAAGTTCTTTAATCCGAGCTATCAAAGTAGGTTGAAGATGTAATTATGCAATCAAAGCACCATCATCTCACAATGCCAACTGAGTATCTAAAGTTCTCAAAGCAGCAAATGTCTTTCGATTTAAAGCATCAGCTGCAACATTTGCCTTTCCTGGGTGATAATTAATAACAAGATCACAGTCTTTGATTAGCTCGAGCCATCTTCTCCGTCTCAAATTCAAATCTTTTTGCGTCATTAAATACTTTAAACTTTTGTGATCCGTATAAATATAGCATCGCTCACCATACAAGTAGCGACGCCATATTTTCAAAGCAAAGACTACTGCAGCCAATTCTAGATCATGAGTCGAATAGTTCTTTTCATGTGTTTTCAATTGTCTAGAAGCATATGTGATTACTATACCTTCTTGCATCAATACACATCCTAATCCATTATGGGACGCGTCACTGTATAAGGTAAAATCCTTACTTGATTCAGGTTGCACAAGTACTGGTGCTTCTGTTAAAATCTCCTTCAATTGCTCAAAGCTCTATTGACACTTATCAGTCCAAATAAAAGGTACATCCATCCGTAATAACTTAGTAATCGGTGCTGCAATCATCGAAAAACCTTTCACAAAACGTCTATAATATCCTGCTAACCCCAAGAAACTGTGAACCTCAAAAACATTCTTATGAGGATTCCAATCAACCTGAATTCCTTCGGTCGAAACAATATGACCCAGGAAAGATACTTCTTATAACCAAAATTCACATTTAGAGAGTTTAGCATACAATTTCTTCTCTCTTAACGTCTGTAATACTATCCGCAGATGAGCATCATGTTTTTCCCTGGTCTTCGAATAAATCAGTATATCATCAATAAACACTACAACAAACTGATCCAAGTATGGCTGGAACATTCTATTCATCAGGTCCACTAATGCTGCAGGAGCATTAGTGAGACCAAATGGCATAACCGCAAATTCATGTGTCCATATCGTGTCTGAAATGCTATTTTTGGAATATCCTCATCCTTGACTTTTAACTAATAGTAACCCGACCGAAGATCGATTTTAGAAAACACAACTGCTCCCTTCAATAGATCAAATACATCAACAATCCTCGGTAAAGGATACTTGTTCTTGATCGTCACTTTATTCAACAGACGATAGTCAATGCATAGTCCCATCGATCAATATTTCCTTTTAACAAAAAGAATGGGTGCTCCCTAGTGCGATACACTAGCTCGTATAAAACCTCGATCTAAAAGATCTTGCAATTGAGCTCTAAGCTCCCTCAACTCTATCAGAGATATCCGATAAGGTGCCACTGATACTGGTTCAGTATCGAGTAAAACATCTATTCCAAATTTCACCTTTCTATCTGGAGGCAATCCTGGCAATTCTTTGGGAAACACATTAGGGAACTCTCGAACTGTAGGAATACTGTTAATATCTATTTTTTATGAATTAACATCTATAACATGGGCTAAGAAAGCCTGGCACCCCTGATACAACAATTTCACCACCTTCATTACTGAGATCACATTACTCATACAATTTGATCCTTCACCAACCACTACAATTTCTGTACCCTCCTTACTTTTTAGCACTAGTCGTTTCAAACGACAATCTACTATAGCATGGTAAGCATATAACCAGTCCATGCCCAAAATAATTTCAAAATCATGGAAAGGTAATTCCATCAAATCAGTTGGGAATTCAATTCCCTGAATCACTGTCGGACACTGCTTACAAATTTTACTCACTCGAGCACTATGGCCAATAGGATTGGTTGCGAAAATATTACTAGACGTAGATTCTAAGGCAATCCTCATATCTTGGACTAACTTTGAACTGACACATGAATGAGTAGATCCCGGATCTATCAATACAAATACAGGTTCATTAAAAAGCTAGAAAATACCAGTAACAATATCTGGTGCATCCTTGTCATCCTCAGTGTGGATGTGGTAGACTCTCACGGAGGTCTTTAATTCCTTGTTGGAGGCAGCTTCGGACGCTCCCAGACGATTAACTTCATAAGACTTTTGACTAGCCTGATATTTTCCCTTCTAGTTCTGAACTACTGATCTTTTTGACTTATCTGGCCTATTTCCACTTCTCGGACAATCTTGAAGGAAATGATCGGTAGCACCACAACCAAAGCAAGCTCCTGTAACTAATCGACATTGTCCATGATGAAATTTACCACAATGATCACATTGATGTTTCCTCGAACTTCCTGTCCTTACAGAGGAAACCTGTGAACCTTTGGACTTTCCCGAACCAAATTTTTGTTTGTTACTTTGGTAGAAACCTTTGCTTCGCTTAGATGATGATGAACCAAAGGATCCTCCAAAATTCCTTTTCAACGATTGAACATTCTAAGATGCTGACTTTTCTTGTCGAACTTTTTCCATTCCTTTCGCTCTGTTGACAACATCTTGGAATCTAGTGATGTCCATAGCTATCAACACCTCTTTATAATCGGAGTCTAATCCTTCAATGAAGTAGGTGGTACGATCTTTCTCTACAGGGATAAACTCTGAGGCAAAATGGCTCAATTTATTAAATTCACATTCATATTCGTATACGGTTCGGTCGCCTTACTTAAGATTCAGAAATCGACGCCTTATTTCTCATATATACATGTCTCCGATATATTTGTTGCGAAACTCACAAAGGAAAAAGTCCCAAGTAATCTCTTCCTGAGGACAAGTGGTGATGTTCGACCATCAGATACGAGCCTGTCCCTTTAATAAAGACACAGCTCCCTCTAACTTTCTTTGATCATCACAGTGCAATCCTTCAAACATAATCTTTAGATCATTAAGCCAACAGTCTGTGCATGACTAAAATATAAAGTCAAATAAATAAAAGGGAATATAGATAGATAACTCATAAATTAAAGGTTAATTAATTAAAGGCTACTCGTGCCATAAATAATACGAATCATACCCCCAGGATGGGTCACCATAAGACCGTAGGCGAACCACGTCCAAAAAATTAAATACACTATTTCAAAAAGGAACAACATAAATATAACAAATAACCATACATATATCATGATGTAAACTTTATTCTATATACATATTATATCATATATTAAGTAAAAAAACAAAACCAAGGCTTCTGGTTATACAAATTTTCGCTACGGGCTCGTGCAGGAGGTCAAGACATACATGCTCGCTACTAATTACACAAATTTTGATGGGTTGGTTTTGCAAGCTAAGGATCTTGAGCAAAATCTAGGTATGGCTTCTGGGTATCGGGGCTTTAGCTCTGGAAAGAGAGCAGCTAGTTCTAGTTTTGGCAATGGTCAGGCCAAGAGACACCGTGATTGGAAATTTGCCCAGAGCCGAGGCGTGGCGAAGGTGTTGTTGGATGTGGAGTTCAGGGGCAGTATACCCAGGTTGGAGCTCCGCATAATAACTGTTGGCTTTGTGGATTGCGTGATCTTTTTAGGCGAGTTTGCCCATATATTGGCCAGAGAGGGTCAGGCACCTATGGCTGTTGTGGCTAACGCTTGTTAGAGTTGTGGGTTTGGCGACCATATGAGATGTGCTTGTCCTTTGATGGTTGGAGGTGGGCAGGGTGTTGCACCTTGTTGCTCCGTAGAGTGGTCATGGCCATGGTTTTTTCAGCATAGAGATGGTGGGTAAAGGACTATGGCTTATACCGTTGATGTCCAACCTGAGAGAGGTGGATCAGCTAGAATGTATGCGTACCGTGAAGGTCACAGTGACATTGATGTAATTGCAGATTCATTATCTTTAAATAGAACTAGTGGTTAGGAGGTTGTATCGTAGATGTCCGCTGATGGTTCATGGACATGAGTTTGTCGTGGACTTGATGGAGTTGCCATTACATGGTTTTGATGTAATTTTGGATATGGATTGGATAATCGAACGTAGGGCTGTGGTGGATTTTGAGATCAAACGGATATCCTTGAGGTTATCAGATGATTTTAAGGTGGTAGTTGTTGGTGATAATGCTAAATTCTTGTCTAATGTTGTTTCAACTTCGGAAGCGAGTCGAATGATGGATTCTAGATGTCAGGCTTTCTTGACCTATGTTATGAATCCTAGTTTGAAGGAGTTGAGGGTGCAAGATATTCGCATTGTATGTGAGTTTTTGGGTGTTTTTCCAGAAGAGTTTTTGGGGTTGCCACCAGACCGTGAGGTTGAGTTTGGCATTGAGGTATTTACAGATACAACATCAGTGTCTATTGTTCTGTATTACATGGCCCCAAAAGAGTTAAGGAGTTAAAGACGCAACTACAGGAGTTTCTTGATCAAGGTTTCCTTAGACTTAGTATCTCACATTGGGGTACACTAGTGTTATTTGTGAAGAAGAAGGATGGTACGTTGTGGATTTGTTTAGAATATCGATAACTGAACAAGTTGACGATAAAGAACTGGTATAATTTTTGTGGATAGATGATCTGTTTGATCATTTTAGGGGTGCGTCAGTGTTATCTAAGATAGTTCTGAGGTCTGGGTACCATCAGTTGAAGGTGAAATATGTGGATGTGCCCAAGATAGTTTTTTCGTACGAGGTACGGGTATTATGATTTTTTTGTTGATTCCGTTTGGTTTGACCAATACACCAGATGCTTTCATGGACATGATAAATTGTGTGTTCTATGAGTTTTTGGACCAGTTTGTGATTGTGTTTATCGATGATATCCTTGTGTACTCTCATACCGAGGAGGATCAGGATACATATTTATAGATTGTGCTTCAGACATTGCTGGCTAATCAGTTGTATGCCAAGTCAAGAAAATGTGAGTTTTAGCTTAGGGAGGTTGTTTTCCTTGGGCATGTTGTGTCGACCGAGGGAATTCGTGTTGATCCGTACAAAGTTGAAGTTGTGATGAGTTGGAAGGTGTCTAAATCTATGACATAAGTTTAGAGTTTCCTTGGGTTGGCTGGTTAATATCGTAGGTTTGTTGAGGGGTTCTCCAGTTTAGCTGCTTCTTTGACCAAGTTGTTGCGGAAGAATGTTCACTTTGGGTGGTCGGAGGATAAGCAGCGGGCTTTTGAAAGGTTGAAGGAAACTTTGACACGAGCTGTAGTCTTGGTTTAACCTAAATCAGGAAAAGAGTTCATTGATTTTAGTGATGCGTCCTATGTTGGGCTTGGTTGCATGTTGATGCATGAGGGTAATGTAGTTGCGTATGCATCTAGACAGTTGAAGGTGCATGAACGTAATTACCCTACTCATGATCTTGAGCATGCCGCAGTTGTGATCGCCTTGAAAATCCGGAGGCATTACCTTTATGGTGAGAAATGTATGGTTTATACGGATCATAAAAGTCTGAAGTGCCTGATGTCCCAGAACGAGTTAAATCTTAGACAATGAAGATGGTTAGGGTTGCTTAAAGATTATGATTTGTCTATTTAGTATTATCCGTGCAAAGCTAACATTGTGGCTGATGCTTTAAGTAGGAAGGTTGCTGTGGAGTTGAGAACTATGTTTGCTCGGTTGAGTATGACGTGTGTTGATGGGTTGATAGTTGAGTTGCGAGTAAAACCGTTCTTATCGCAGTTGATTAAGGAGAGGCAACCACATGATGAGAGTTTGGTACCGCATGAGAAGGATATCATAGAGGGGAATCCTATAGATTTTCATTTTAATGACGATGGAGTGTTATGTTTTAAAAGTCAGATTATGGTGCCCGAAGCGAATGCTAGTCCTTTTTCTATGCATCCTGATAGTACTAAGATGTATCATGGTTTGAAGAAAGAGTACTATTAGGTTGGACTGACGAATAATGTGGCTGATTTTGTTTCTCGATGCATGTTATGTTAGTGGGGGAAAGCTGAGCATCAGTTTCCATCCAGGTTGTTGCAACCATTAAGGATACCAGAATGGAAGTGGGAAACAATCACCATGGATTTTGTGTCTGAGTTACCTTTGACGCCGACCAAAAAGAATTCCAGTTGGGTGATTGTTGATCAGTTTATAAAGTGTGTGCATTTTCTGCCAGTGCATACGATGTATACATTGGATAGGTTGGCTGATCTGTACATCTCTAAGACTGTGTGTTTGCACGGGGTGCCCAAGTCCATAGTTTTGGGTAGAGATTCATGTTTTACAGCAAGGTTTTAGGTGTGCTTGCATCATGCTCTGGGAACTCGGCTGAATTTCAGCACTTCGTATCATCTTTAGACGGATGGTCAGTCGGAGTGTGTAATTCAGGTTTTGGAGGATATGTTGAGATGTTGTATCATTGAGTTCCAGGGAACGTGGGAAAAACAGTTGCCTTTGGTAGAGTTTGCTTATAATAACAGTTATGAGGCTAGTATACAGATGGCACCGTACGAGGCGTTGTATGGTAAGAAGTGTCGTACGCCCGTGTGTTAGGCTGAAGTTAGGGAGAAGCACCTTTCTATGCCTGATGTATTGAAAGGCACGAATGCGAAAGTGAAGTTGACATGTGAGTGCTTGAAAGCAGATTTGAAGCGTAGGGATGTGGAGTATGCTGTTGGTGACCAAGTGTTTTTGAAGGTCTCGCCTTGGAGAAGGGTGATGCGTTTTGGGCGGAAAAGGAAGCTTAGCTCAAGGTTTATTGGACTATACGAGGTTGTTGAACGTGTGGGTCCTGTTGCTTACCATTTGAGGTTACATCCTGAGTTGGAGAGGATTCATGATGTGTTTCGTGTTTCGATGTTGCGGAGGTATCGATCAGATCCCTCGCATGTTATGCCAGTGGAGGATATTGAGTTGAGGTCAGATCTATCTTATGATAAGGAACCGGTAGAGGTTCTTGATACCAAAAGTAAGGTTTTGCGTGGCAAAATGGTTAATCTTGTTAAGATGTTGTGAAGGCACCACAGTGTTAAAGAGGCCACGTAGGAATGTAAGTTGGATATGTTGGAACAATTTTCGCACCTATTTCCTACAGGTAAAAATTTCGAGGATATGTTTGGTTAATGCTTGTTAAAAATAGTGAGGTAAATGGTAAATGGTTAATTATATTGGCAAGTGATTTGGTTTTAAAATTGTTATCAGATATAGTTGGCTGGCCATAGGATTGATAGTGCACTATAATAAGTCGCCTTGAATGTTGAGGGGTTTAGATTTATGTACCGAAAACACCAACCAAGTACCCTAACGGTAGAGAGGTTATACAGTACTGTAAACTCCTGTTAGTGGATTAAGCATCTAACTAAGGTAAGGGGTTGGTGTCCTCGTGGGTTGAAAGTGTACCCAGGTGTTTAGGTACCGCGATTGTGATTGTATGCTATTTCTGGTTGAGATGGCTTGAAGTGTTGGGAGAACACTTGTTGAATCTGTGTATTCGATGAACTATTTTGGTAAAGGAACCTGGTTATGACCACTTGTAAGCCAATATAATTGTAGATGCATCATTGAAATGGTTTATGTTGTATAATAGAATTTATACATGTTTACTCTTTAAGCTTTGCATATGGTCGTTATGCATGGGAAGGCTTAAATTGAGGTTTAGCAATGGGATTTGCTGCTGGTTAATGATACATGTCGAATATGGGTTAATATGCTGTTTTTAAAGATGTTAAGTGCATGGTTTTCAAGGCATGATAATGTTTTAAAGGATGATTAAAATGAGATTTCAATGTAATATTGAGAAGTGGTTTTAATGCATTGATGGTGTGTTGTTTTTGAGCACTCCTCACTAAGCCTAGTGTGATTACGCTGTCTATGTCAATCAATGCAGAGAATTAAAAGATTGGAAGGCAGCGAGACGCAAGGGCAATGGGGTTCCATGGTTGTTTTGGGACGTGTTTTGTTAAACTCCCTGTTTGAACAAGTTTGTTTTGGTACTCGTGGTTTGTAAATGGCCATTAATGTTTGTTTGTGGTGATGATTTGGAGTTTCATGCTTTGCTTGAATGTTTTTCTAGGAAGCATGACTCTAGATTTACATTTGAAGTATGATGCCATGAATCAATGTTGAAATTAGGTTGTCTTGGTGGGGTTGGATCCTTGAATATGTTGGATGTGTGTTAGGGGCATGTTAGGATGTTTTGGTGTGATCAAAGGCATGTTCAACCAGCAAAATTTGGCATTACAAGTCCAAGCGTACCGGTACGGTGTTCCTGTTTCGGTATGAGGAAGCCATTCCAGGCTTAGCATACTGGTACATGTGCAACTATTTCGGTATGGGCCTAGACAAAACTGGCCAGTGTTTTGGTACTCGGGGAGGCATTTTTTATACGGTGCACTATTTTCATGAAGGGCGTTTCGATATGCGAGGGCGTATCAAAATGAGTTTTGGCTACTGGAATTTTGTGGTTTTGAAATACCGAAAGTATATCGAAACACCCATTGCTGTACTGGTACGGTGGTAGTTAATTTGGTTATTTGGAATCTTCTGAAGTTTTATTTTCTTACATTTTGGTCCCTGAATGTTGTAGATGCAATTGAATGAGTTTGGATAATCTTTTTGACTTGATTTTTAACATGTGAGCATGAAACCTACTTAATTAAAGATTGGTAACATGAAAATGAGTTAAGACCATGCAATTTTTTAAATTTGCAATTTGGTCCCTAAATTGCAATTGAGATCATTTGGATGTCAATTAGACGCCCGATTGAGTTGGGTTTTCACCTGAGACCAATGTGTACATGTAGGACAATAATTATGCATCTAGACAAGATAAAAGAAAAAAATCAATGCATTTCAAGTTTTATCTTCACGGTTTACTTCAATAAACCTAATGTAGCTCACTCGGTTCGGTCTTGCAACTAGGCCAGGTCGAGGGGGTTATATTTGATTCTATTAGAGCTAGGTTTGTGGTAGATTGGAGTTGGTTTGATTGTTGTGATGTCATTGTGAGTTTTTATCTGATGTTTGATATGCACGGTGATTATAATATGCATGGTGGTTGTTGTATGCCATGTTGGCGAAAATTTTGGAAAACCCATTGCTTTATTATTATAGTCTGAAATGCTATGATTTTGAAATAGAAGTCTTGGATCCTTGCTTAAGCTAGCCTGATTGTTTTGTTTTTGGTTTTTTGTAAATTGTTATGCATTAGTTATACTTTCGCACGATGGGACCAAGGAGAGAGTTACGATCTTGTATGATTGTTGTTGCCATTGGGCAAGGGGTTGAGGAGAATGTTATATCTCCTGGGGGTTTGCCACCCTGAAGTATATACCACCTGTGCCAGTCAGGACAGTGTTGGGGAATACGGCGCCATGATATAGGCAATATTTGGAGCTTTCTAAGTTGTTGTTGGAACACATATGTTTGCACCAGCTATTAGATAAACGAGGTTTCCATTGAAATTTCTCTGTGGTTTAGGAGGATTTGGGTACCGTAGGTTTTCACCCGTAAATTGGGATGTGCTTATCCCTGTTGCAAGGTGATTGTTCTAGTTGGTGAACAACTATATTTGCGGGCATAGAACCCAATGACATGGATTGGGAGCTTTCCAAGCTATCATTAAGCAGAAGTATGTAGGAGTTAGATACTAGAATAGAAAGAAAAGAGAATGCGTGGCTTTGGTACAGGGCAGTATGTCTGTTGCTGAGTATGAGGTGCAGTTTGTGAGGCTGAGCCAGTATGCACCTGAGTTAGTTCTTGACGAGCGTACATGATGTGATTGTTTTCACCACAAGCTCATGCAGGAAGTCAAGACATACATGCTCGCTACTAATTACACAAATTTTGATGTGTTGGTTTTGCAAGCTAAGGATGTTGAGCAAAATCTAGGTATGGCTTCTGGGTATCAGGGCTTTAGCTCTGGTAAGAGAGCAAGTGGTTTTAGTTTTGGCAGTGGTCAGGCCAAGAGACACATTGATTGGAGGTTTTGCCTAGAGCCGAGGCGTGGCAGAGGTGTTGTTGGACGTGGAGTCCAGGGGCAGGGTACCCAGGTTGGAGCTCTGCATAATACCTGTTGGGTTTGTGGATCGCGTGATCTTTTGAGGCGAGTTTACCCATGTATTGGCCAGAGAGGGTCAGACACCTATGGCTGTTGCGGCCAACGCTTGTTAGAGTTGTGTGTTTGGCGACCATCTGAGATGTGTTTGTCCTTTTTTGGTTGGAGGTGGCCAGTGTGTTGCACCTTGTTCTCCGCAGAGTGGTCGTGATCGTGGTCTTTTCAGCGTAGAAATGGTGGGCAAAGTACCGTGGCTTATACCATTGCTGTCCAGCCTGGGAGAGGTGGATCAACTAGAATGTATGCGAACCGTGAAGATCACCGTGACACTGATGTGATTGCAGATGCATTCTCTTTATAGTCTTTGCCATTGTATTCGTTGGTTGATTCTGGCTCTACCTATTCATACATCTTGAGAGAGCATAAACGGTTACTTGATATACCTGTTGAAATTTTTAATGAGGGTGTTAGAGTGACTAGTTCTCCTGGGGAGACAATCATGGTTAGGAGGTTGTATCGTAGATGTCTGATGATAGTTTAGGGACATGAGTTTGCTGTGGACTTGATAGAGTTGCCATTCTATGGTTTTGATGTATTTTGGGTATAGATTGGTTGACCGAACGTAGGGTTGTGGTGGAGTTTGAGATCAAACGGATATCCTTGAGGTTATCAAATGATTTTAAGGTGGTAGTTGTTGGCGAGAACGATAAATTCTTGTCTAATGATGTTTCGGCTTTGGAAGCGAGTCGAATGCTGAATTCTAGAAGAGTTGTCGGGGTTTCCACCAGACCATGAGGTTGAGTTCGGCATCGAGGTCTTTACAAATTCGACACTAGTGTCTATTGTTCCGTATTGCATGGCCCCGAAAGAGTTAAGGAGTTAAAGACGCAACTACAGGAGTTGCTTGATCAAGGTTTCATTAGACTTAGTATCTCACTGTGGGGTGCACTAGTGTTATTTGTGAAGAAGAAGGATAGTACGTGGTTGATGTGTTTAGGCTATTGGTAACTGAACAAGTTGACGATAAAGAACATGTATCCTTTTGTGCAGATAGATGATATGTTTGATTAGCTTAGGGGTGCGTCGGTGTTCTCTAAGATAGTTTTGAGGTCTGGGTACCATAAGTTGAAGGTGAAAGATGTGGATATGCCCAAGACAGTTTTTCGTACGAGGTACGGGCATTATGAGTTTTTGGTGATGCTGTTTGGTTTGACCAATGCACCGGCTACTTTTATGGACATGATGAATCGTATGTTCTAGGAGTTTTTGGACCAGTTTGTGATTGTGTTTATCGATGATATCCTTGAGTACTCTCGTACTGAGGAGGATCATGATAGATATTTACGGATTGTGTGTTAGACGTTGTTGGCTAATCAGTTGTATGCCAAGTCAAGCAAATGTGGGTTTTAGCTTAGGGAGGTTGTTTTCCTTGGGCATGTTGTGTCGACCGAGGGAATTCGTGTTGATCCGTACAAAGTTGAAGATATGATGAGTTGGAAGGTGTCTAAATCTATGATAGGAGTTTAGAGTTTCCATGGGTTGGCCGGTAATCATCGTAGGTTTGTTTAGAGGTTCTCTAGTTTAGCTGCTTCTTTAACCAAGTCATTGCAGAAGAATGTTCACTTTGAGTGATCAGAGGATAAGCAGGGGGCTTTTGAAAGGTTGAAGGAAGCTTTGACACGAGCTCCAGTCTTGGTTCAACCTGAATCAGGAAAAAAGTTCATTGTTTTTAGTGATGCGTCCTATGTTGGGCTTGGTTGCGTGTTGATGCAGGAGGGTAATGTAGTTGCGTATGCATCTAGACAGTTGAAGGTGCATGAACGTAATTACCTTACTCATGAAAATCTGGAGGCATTACCTTTATGGTGAGAAATGTGTGGTTTATACGGATCATAAAAGTCTGAAGTGCCTGATGTTCCTGAAGGAGTTGAATCTCAAGCAATGAAGATGGTTAGGGTTGCTTAAAGATTATGATTTGTCTATTGAGTATCATCCGGGCAAAGCTAACGTTGTGGTCGATGCTTTGAGTAGGAAGGTTGCTGTGGAATTGAGAGCTATGTTTGCTCGGTTGAGTATGCCGTGTGTTGATGGGTTGATAGTTGTGTTATGTGTAAAACCGTTCTTGTCGCAGTTGATTAAGGAGAGGCAACCGCATGATAAGAGTTTTGTGCCACATGTGATGGATATCATGGAGGGGAATCCTACGGATTTTCATTTTAATGACGATGGAGTGTTGTTTTTTAAAAGTCAAATTGTGGTGCCCGAAGATAAGGAGTTGAGGCATACCATACAGACCGAAGCGCATGCTAGTCCTTTTGCTATGCATCTCGATAGTACTAAGATGTATCATGGTTTGAAGGAAGAGTACTATTGGGTTGGACTGAAGAAAGATGTGGCTGATTTTGTTTCTCGATGCATGGTATGTCAACGAGTGAAAGCTGAGCATCAGTTTCCATCTGGGTCATTGCAACCGTTGAGGATACCAGAATGGAAGTGGGAAACAATCACCATAGATTTTTTGTCTGAGTTACCTTTGACACAGACTAAAAAAGATTCCAGTTGAGTGATTGTTGATCAGTTTACGAAGTGTGCGCATTTTGTGCCAGTGCATACGATGTATACATTGGATAGGTTGGCTGATCTGTACATCTTTGAGATTGTGTGTTTGCACAGTGTGCCCAAGTCTATATTTTCAGGTAGAGATTTGTTTTTTACAGCAAGGTTTTGGGTGTGCTTGCATCATGCTCTAAGAACTCGGCTGAATTTCAGCACTTCGTATCATCCTTAGACAGATGGTCAGTCGGAGTGTGTAATTCAGGTTTTAGAGGATATGTTGAGATGTTGTACCATTGAGTTCTAGGAAATGTAGGAAAAACAGTTGCCTTTGGTAGAGTTTTCTTTTAATAACATTTATCAGGCTAGTATACAGATGGCACTGTACGAGGCGTTGTATGGTAGGAATTGTTGTACGCCCGTGTGTTGGGCTGAAGTTGGGGAAAAGCATCTTTCTATGCCTGATTTATTGGAAGGCACGAATAAGAAAGTGAAGATGACATGTGAGCACTTGAGAGTGGCTTCGAATCGTCAGAAATCCTACGCGAAATTGAAGCGTAGGGATGTGGAGTATGTTGTTGGTGACCAAGTGTTTTTGAAGGTATCGCCTTGGAGGAAGGTGATGCGCTTTGGGCAAAAAGGGAAGCTTAGCCCAAGGTTTATTGGACCATACGAGGTTGTTGAGTGTGTGGGTACTGTTGCTTACCATTTGAGGTTACCTCCTAAGTTGGAGATGATTCATGATGTGTTTCGTTTTTCGATGTTGTGGAGGTATCAGTCAGATCCCTCTCATGTTATGCTAGTGGAGGAATTTGAGTTGAGGTAAGATCTATCTTATGATGAGGAACTAGTAGAGGTTATTGATAGCAACAGTAAGGTTTTGCGTGGCAAAATGGTTGATCTTGTTAAGGTGTTGTGGAGGCACCGCGGTGTTAAGGAGGCCACGTAGGAACGTAAGTTGGATATAATGGAACAGTTTTTGCACATGTTTCCTCTAGGTAAAAATTTCGAGGATATGTTTGGTGAATGCTTGTTAAAAACAATGAGGTAAATGGTAAATGGTTAATTATATTGGCAAGTGATGTGGTTTTAAAATTGTTATCGGATATAGTTGGCTGGCCATAGGATTGATAGTGCACTATAATAAGTCGCCTTGGATGTTGAGGGGTTTAGATCTGTGTACCAAAAAGTCTATCCAAGTACCCCTAACGGTAGAGGTGTTATACAGTACTGTAAACTCCCGTTAGTGGATTAAGCATCTAACCGAGGTAAGGGGTTGGTGTCCTCGTGAGTTAAAAGTGTACCCAGTTGTTTAGGTACCACGATTGTGATTGTATGCTATTTCTGGTTGAGATGGCTTGAAGTGTTGGGAGAACACTTGTTGAATCTGTGTATCTGATGAACTATTTTGGTAAAGGAACTTGGTTATGATCACTTGTAAGCCAATATAATTGTTGATGCATAATTGAAATGGTTTATGTTGTATAATAGAATTTATACATGTTTACTCTTTAAGCTTTGCATATGGTCGTTATGCATGGGAAGGCTTAAATTGAGGTTTAGCAATGGGATTTGCTGTTGGTTATGATACATGTTGCATATGGGTTAATATGCTGGTTTTTAAAGATGTTAAGTGCATGGTTTTCAAGGGATGATAATGTTTTAAAGGATGATTGAAATGAGATTTCAATGTAATATTGAGAAGTGGTTTTAATGCATTGATGGTGTGTTGTTTTTGAGCACTCTCACTAAGCCTTGTGTTCTTACACTCTCTTTCTCCATCAATGCAGAGAATTAAAAGCCTGGAAGGCAGCGGGAAGCAAGGGATCACAACAAGACTTGATAACCAAAGTATGTTTTTGGTATAGACTATAAGTAATAAGGGCAATGAGGGTTCCGTGGTTGTTTTGGGGGGTGTTTTGTTAAACTCCCGGTTTGAGCAAGTTTGTTTTGTTACTCTTGGTTTGTAAATGGCCATTAATGTTTGTTTGTGGTGATGATTTAGAGTTTCATGATTTACTTGAATGTTTTTTCTAGGAAGCGTGCCTCTAGATTTACATTTGAAGTATGATGCCATGAATCGACGTTGAAATTAGGTTGTCTTGGTGGGGTTGGATCCTTGAATATGTTGGATGTGTGTTAGGGGCATGTTAGGATTTTTTGGCGTGATCAAAGGCATGTTAAACCAGCAAAATTGGGCATTACAAGTCCAGGCATACTTGTAACCCCCTTGACCCGGTCTAGCCGCTAGTCTGAATCAAGGAAGCAACACTAGGTTTGCCGAAGCAAACCGGAGAGATACGTAAAACCCGATCCATTTTTTTCCCTTTTTTTCTTATCTAGATGCCAAATATTAATCCTATATGTTCATGCAGATAACATGCGTAACCTCATCTCAATCAGACATCAATTTGACATCCAATTGATCATACTTACGAATTAGGGATCAAAACCCACTTTTGAGTTACCAATCTTAATTTAGTCTGGTTTCATGCATATGTCTCAAATTACCACTCAAACCGATTATTTTATCACATACAAAAGCATTGGCAAGATTCAGGGACTAAATTGCAAGAATGACAAAACTCTCAAAAGACATTTACCAAAAATCAGCTGTCTGTACCGATACAGGTAAGCCCGTATCGATACGGCTTAAAACACCTAGTTTCGGTACACCACCTTGTCGTATCGATACACCTAACGGAATTACCTAACTTTTGAAACGTTACATACAATACCGATACGGCTCTTTAGGTGTTTCGATACGCGGCTTCGGATTGTAAAAGTGAATTCCATAGGCTAAAACTTGTACCGAAACACCCAACCCCGTATCGGTACGCCTGGCCAAATTTGCCTAAGTGTATCGAAACACACGGTACCTGTACCGATCCCACAGGCTTGAGTTTGCCTAGCCGTATCGATACGGTCCCCCGCTTATCGATACGCTTGGGCCTGTAATGCCATATTTTGCTGGTTTTTCATCCCAAAAGCATACTCTAATCAATCCACCATGCTTTAAACACAATGCTAACATGCAAAACTTATCACAAGCCAACTACCAGTACCACTTTAACAACACAACGAGGCTTCATTCTTCAAAAGGAAATCTATAGGCATGCTTCCTAACTTTGCATCCAAGCAACATACCAAAAAGATAAACCAGCACCAAAACCAATCCTTAAAGGCCATTTACAACCCAAGAGAAACCAAAGAAACATGCTCAAACAGGGAGTTCAACATAATATCTCCCAAAACCAAAACAAGTACCCCATTGCCCTTATTCATTATAGTCTAGTCTTTAACATACTTTAGAAACAAGTCTTGCCAAGATCCCCTTGCTTTTTGCTGTCTTTCGGGACTTCAATTATTTGCATTGATGGACAATGAGAGCGTAAGCACACTAGGCTTAGTGAGGCATGCTCAAAAACAAACACAATGAATGCATTTGAAACCATTCACTTAAAACCATCCTTTAAAACATCATGTTTCATTTAAACAATGCACTTACATCATTAAAACTAGCATATTAATCCATAAGCTACATGTATCATTAATCAACAACAAGTCACATTGCTAACCCTCTACTTAAGCCTTCCCATGGATTACTACCAAATGCAAAGCTTAAGGAAAAACATGTATAAATCACATTATACAACATAAAGCATTTCAATGATACATTAACAATTATATTGGCTTTCAAGTGATCATTTAACAAGTCTGATATCAAAAGAGTTCATCGGATACACAGATTCAACAAGTGTTAACCCAACACTTAAAAGCCATTTTAACCGGAATAGCAATACAATCACAATCGCGGTACAATAACAACTGGGTACAATAACAACCGGGTACAATCTCAACCCACAAGGATACCAATCCCTCTCATCGGTTAGATGCTTAACCCACTAACGGGAGTATTCAGTACCGTTAAACCGCTCTACCATTAGGGTACTTGAATGGAGTATTCGGTACACAATATAAACCCCTCAACATCCAAGACGACTTATTTACAGTGCACTCAATCCTATGGCCTACCAACTATATCTGATAACAATTTTAAAACCACATCACTTGCCAATATAATTAACCATTTTAACATTTACCTCACTATTTTGAACAAGCATTAAACCATGCCATTTCCAAACCAACAACCACCTCTGTCACCGACTTGGGATCCTTCCAACTCATTACGGCTTCCACCTTATGCGGATCGACACGGATCCCTTCGGCTGACACAAGATGCCCAAGAAACACAACTTCCCTATGCCAGAACTCACATTTGCTTAACTTAGCATAAAGTTGATTAGCCAACAGTGTCTGAAGCACAATTCTCAAATGTCTATCATGGTCCTCCTCGGTTAGGGAGTACACAAAGATATCATCGATATACACAACCACAAACCGATCTAAAAACTCATGAAACACACAGTTCATCACGTCTATAAAAGTAGCTAGAGCAATGGTCAAACCAAACAGCATCACAAGAAATTCGTAATGCCCGTACCTCGTACGAAAAGCTGTTTTGGGCACATCCACCTCCTTCACCTTCAACTGGTAGTACCCCGACCTTAAATCTATCTTTGAAAACACCGAAGCTCACCTGAACTGATCAAACAAGTTATCTATCCGCGGCAAGGGATACTTATTCTTTATGGTCAACTTATTCAGTTGCCGGTAATCTATACACATCCGCAACGTACCATCTTTCTTTTTAACAAACAACACCGGTGCTCCCCACGGTGAGATACTAGGTCTAATGAACCCATGGTCGAGCAACTCCTGCAAGTGCATCTTCAACTCCTTCAATTCCTTCAGAGCCATGCGGTACGGAGCTATCGATACCGATACCATACCCGCAAAGACCTCAATGACAAACTCTACCTCGCGGTCAGGTGGCAACCTTGGTAACTCTTCCTGAAAAACACCCGGAAACTCACATACGGTGCGAACATGCTGCACCCTCAATTCCTTTGATCCAAGATTCATAACATCGGCCAAATAGGCCTAACATCTCGAATCCAACATTCACCTTGCTTCCAAAGCCAAAACAACATTAGACAAAAATTTGGCATTCTCGCCAACAACCACCACCTCGTAATCATTCGACAACCTCAAGAATATTCGTTTGGTCTTAAAATCCACCACTGCCCGGTGTTCGGTTAACTAATCCATACCAAAATCACATCAAAACCATAGAATGGTAACTCCATCAAATCCATGGCGAACACATGTCCCTAAACCATCAACGGGCACCTAGGATACAACCTCCTAACCACTACTATCTCCCCAAGAGAGCTAGTCACTCTAACACCCACATTAAGAATTTCAGGAGACATATCAAGAAACTCAGCATGCTCACTCAAAAAGTATGAATGAGTAGAACTAGAATAAACTAATGAATACAACAGGGACTGAAGGGTAAAATTACCTACAATCACATCGGTGTCATTGCGACCCTCACGGTGTGCATAAACCCTAGCCGGTCCATATCCCTCAGGCTGGATAGCAACAGTATGAGCCACAGTCCTTTTTCCTACATCTTGACGCTGAAATGGTCCGCGACCACGACCACGACCTCGCTGCGGAGCAACAACAGGTGCAGCACCCTGCCTACCTTGAACCAACAACAGACAATCATGCCTCTGATGGTCGCCTGACCCACAACTCCAGCAAGCATTAGCCACCACCGGTGCAGGCGCCTGACCCTCCCTGCCCAAATGTGGTCAATCTCACCTTAAATGGTCTCGGGACCCACAAACCCAACACGTGCTAAACGGTACTCTAGCCCGAGCAAAACCTCATGTCATAGTATCTCTTGGCCTGACCACCGTTATAACCTGAATCAGCAACTCTCTTACCCGAGCTAGAACCTCGCGATCTCGAAGCCAAACCCAAATTCTACTCCATATCCTTGGCTCGCAAAACCAACACGTCAAAATTGGTATAATCAGTAGCAAACATGTATGTCTTAACATCCTGCATAAGCCCATAATGGAAACCGTCACATCGAGTACGCTCGTCATGAACCAACTCAGGTGCATACCAGCTCAACCTTACGAACTACACCTCGTACTCTGTAATAGACATACTACCCTGAACCAAAGCCATAAACTCACATTTTTTCTCATCCTGATACCAGACTCCCAAAAACTTATTCTGAAAAACCTCACAGAAGAACTCCCAAGTCACATCCTCGATTGCCATACCCGATATCGTGGTAGTTCACCACGTATAGGCATCACCCTACAGTAGGGAAACAACACAACCCAGCTTACGAGCATCGGTGTACCCCATCTGGCCCAATATCCTCTCAGTACTGGCGAGCCAACCCTCAGAAGCCTCAGGTGATAAACCTTGAAACTCAATTCTGCCCAAGCTACGAAGACACTCAAGCGGCAAACCTTGCCCATCAACTGGTGGTGCTAGCACACGAACACCCGCAACTGCTGCCTGAAACGTACCGGTCATGGCTTGTACCAATGGTGCCATATCACCCATCTCTGGCCCAACCAGCGCAGATGGTACTTGCTCCACTCCCTCCGATAGATTAGGTGGGGGCGGTGGCAACCCTCTAGGAGGTACAACTTCTCCTTCATCATCCTGCCCAGCAGTAGCAGCAATCGCGCTAGATCACAACTCTCTCATCGGTCCCATCGTGCTAAAATATATCTAAGGCATGATAATCATTTCAAAACAAAAATAGTCAGGCCAGCTTCAAGCAAGGATCCAAGACTTCCATCTCAAAAATTAATTTTCAAGTCTATAATAATAAGGCAATGGGTACCCCCAATTTCCCCCAACATGGCATAATGCAGTCAATGTGCATATATCAATCACTGTGCATAGCAACCAGCGTACATATAACAATCACCGTACAAATCAAACAATAGAGCATAGCTCACGGTAATAACACAACAACCTCCCAAATAAAACAAACCTGTCTCTGATACCACCAAATGTAACCCCTTGACTCGGTCTAGCTGGCAGTCCGAATCAAGAAAGCTCCACTAGGTTTTCCAAAGAAAACTTGAGAGATACGTAAAACCCGGTCAATTTTTTCATTTTTATCTTATCTAGATGCCAAATATTAATCCTATATGTTCGTGTAGATAACATGTGTAACCCCGTCTCAATCGGGCATCAATTTGACATCCAATTAATCATACTTACAAATTAGGAACCAAAACCCACTTTTGAGTTACCAATCTTAATTTAGTCAGGTTTCATGCATATGTCTCAAATTACCACTCAAACCGATTATTTTATTACATACAATTGCATTGGTAAGATTCAGGGACTAAATTACAAGAATGACAAAACTACTCAAAAGACATTTACAGAAAATCAGCTGTTTGTACTGATACAGGTAAGCCCATATTGATACGGTTTAAAACACCTCATTTCGATACGCCTAACAGAATTACCAAACTTTTGAAATGTTACATACTGTACCGATATGGCTTTTTAGGTGTTTCGATAAGCGGGTTCAGATTGTAAAAGTGAATTCTAAAGGCTAAAACTCGTACCGAAACACCCAACCCCGTATCGGTACGCCTGGCCAAATTTGCCTAAGCGTATCGAAACACACGATACCTGTACCGATCCCACAAGCCTGAGTTTGCCTAGCCGTGTCGATACGGTCCCCCGCGTATCGATACGCCTGGGCCTGTAATGCCACATTTTGCTAGTTTTTCCTCCCAAAAGCATACTCTAATCAATCCAACATGCTTTAAACACAATGCTAACATGCAAAACATATCACAAGCCAACCAGCAGTACCATTTTAACAACACAACAAGGCTTCATTCTTCAAAAGGAAATCTATAGGCATGCTTCCTAACTTTTCATCCAAGCAACATACCAAAAAGATAAACCAGCACCAAAATCAATCGTTAAAGGCCATTTACAACCCAAGAGCAACCAAAGAAGCATGCTCAAACAGGGAGTTCAACATAACATCTCCCAAAACCAAAACAAGTACCCCATTGCCCTTATTCATTATAGTCTAGTCTTTAACATACTTTAGAAACAAGTCTTGCCAAGATCTCATTGCTTCTTGCTGCCTTCCGGGACTTCAACTATATGCATTGATGGAGAATGAGAGTGTAAGCACACTAGGCTTAGTGAGGCATGCTCAAAAACAAACACAATCTATGCATTTGAAACCATTCACTTAAAACCATCCTTTAAAACATCATGTTTCATTTAAACCATACACTTACATCATTAAAACTAGCATATTTTACCATATGCAACACGTATCATTAATCAACAACAAGTCACATTGCTAACCCTTTACTTAAGCCTTCCCATGCATTACTACCAAATGCAAAGCTTAAGGAGAAACATGTATAAATCACATTATACAACATAAAGCATTTCAATGATACATTAACAATTTATTGGCTTTCAAGTGATCATTTAACAAGTCCAATATCAAAAGAGTTCATCGAATACACGGATTCAACAAGTGTTAACCCAACAATTCAAGCCATCTCAACCAGAATAACGATACAATCACAATCACGGTACAATAACAACCGGGTAGAATAACAATCGGGTACAATCTCAACCCACAAGGATACCAATCCCTCTCATCGGTTAGATGCTTAACCCACTATCAGGAGTATTCAGTACCGTTAAACCCCTCTACCATTAGGGTACTTGGATGGAGTGTTGGGTACGGAATATAAACCCCTCAACATCCAAGGTGACTTATTTACAGTGCATTCAATCCTATGGCCGGCCAACTATATCTGATAACAATTTTAAAACCACATCACTTGCCAATATAATTAACAATTTTAACAATTACCTCACTATTTTTAACAAGCATTAAACTATGTCATTTCCAAAGCAACAACGATGCTTTAAACCACAAGTATAAACCATACTTACAAGGATCACTTACTTTCAAGTCTAGGTAAGCATGCTTTAAACCACAAGTATAAACCACATGCTTAAATCTTAGATAACATGTAATTAAAACAAGTGTATAAAACCGTCAAGTACTAGCACGACTGAGAGAGTAAAACCACTTTACACTTACTTCCAAGTCTAGGTAAGCATTTCAAGCTCTACCATAACTCCTAAACCCTATTCTCAAAATAGCAAAACACTTTAAACCACGTTTTCACTCACGATACATGAAACTTCGATTCGCCGGCAAAAACAAGCATATGAAGCCTCATACGCTTCTCCAATCACTTTTAGATGAACCTCCCCTATTTTTACCACAAAAAATAGAGGATTAATGCATCATAATGCATTCTAAACACAAAACCACAATCCTTCTCAAATTTCCACAAAACCCTCACAATTAACCCTTCACAACAACCGAAAACATGACCAAAACACTTCGATTCACAAACTAGCCAACATCTATCAACCTAGCATCATTTTCCACTTCAAAACACATCTAAAAATAGATCCAAAACAACCACCACCTCCAACAACCTTACAACCACAAAACACCACAAAACTAGCAACCTAAACAAATAGAGACTCTTAAGTTTCGGGATTCCATCGATAAAAATCACTTATCAACATTATTAAACATCCAAAATATAAATCAAATCACCATTACTTATTGGAAATCATATCCAATTCGCGAATCAACTCATTTTCCCCAAAGAACTCATTAAATCATTAGAAAATCATCAAAATCATATTAGAAACACAAAAACAAGGATCAAATGCTTGAGAATTTCAATAAAGAACCATACAATAGAGGAGATCTCGGACCTTACCCTTATTGTGAAATTTCTCCCTCAATTGATTTGTGAAAACCTAAGAAAACACAAGATTATTGCAAGGTTTTGTGTAATCAATATTTATAAAATAATTTGAAACAATAAAATCTAGTTAGAAACCACCTCACCTCTGGAAATTTGATGAAATTTGGGTGTTTGGCTAAGGAGAGAATGGAGAGGAAAAAGTTGAGAGAAAATGACGTGATTTTTGTTTTAGAAAAGATAACTAACTTTTTAACAAAATCCTCTTTAGTTATTGATTAAAACACATGTTAAAATTAGTTAAATCAAGGGAGAAATCACCAAAAACCAATTGGTAAAATATCTCATTAAAGATTCTAAGTATTTGACCCTTTTCATTTTAGTCACTAGAAAATCACAGTTTTCAAAACTTTTATTTTGGTCACTAACCAAAATGTCCATCTTCCAAAACTCATTTTTCAAAATTGATTATGCCATTATTAAATACATAATTAGTAATGATTTTTAAGCATTTTCCATAATTTTCCTACACCAAAAATATACGATCCCAAAACTGACTCAAATCTCTACTATAGTCTACCAGACCGTTTAATAACCCACTAAACTGTTAAGCCCTAAAATCGAGGCGTTACAGTACCGATATGGGTGTTCTTGTTTCATTACGAGTAAGCCATTCTACGCATAGCATACCGGTACACAGGTAACTATTTCTGTACGGGCCTAGATAAAATTGGCCAGTGTTTCGGTATTCGGGAAGGCATTTCGATACTGTACATTGCTTTCATGAAGGGCATTTCGATACTCGAGGATGTATCAAAATGAGTTTTGGCTACTGGAATTATGGGGTTTTGAAATACCGAAAGCATATCGAAACACCCCTTGCCGTACCGATACGGTGGTAGTTAATTTGGTTATTTGGAATCTTCTGAAGTTCTATTTTCTTACGTTTTGGTCCCTGAATGTTGTGGATGCAATTGAATGAGTTTGGATATTCTTTTTGACTTGATTTTTAACATGCGTGCATGAAACCTGCTTAATTAAAGATTGGTAACATGAAAATGAGTTAAGACCCTGTAATTTTTTGAATTTGCAATTTGGTCACTAAATTGCAATCAAGATCAATTGGATGTCAATTTGACGCCCGATTGAGTTGGGTTTTCAGCTGAGATTAGTATGTATATGTAGGACGATAATTATGCATCTAGACAAGATAAAAGAAAAAATGGATGTATTTCAAGTTTTATCTTCACGGTTTACTTCGATAAACCTAATGTAGCTCACTCGGTTTGGTCTTGCAACTAGGCCAGGTCCAGGGGGTTACATTTGATTCTATTAGAGCCAGGTTTGTGACAGTTGGGAGTTGGTTTGATTGTTGTGATGTTATTGTGAGTTGTTATCTGATGTTTGATATGCACGACGATTGTAATATGCACGGTGGTTGCTGTATACCATGTTGGTGAAAAATTTGGGAAACCCATTGCCTTATTATTATAGTCTGAAATGTTATGATTTTGAAATGGAAGTATTGGATCCTTGCTTAAGCTGGCCTAATTGTTTTGTTTTTGGTTTTGGGTAAATTGTCATGCCTTAGTTATATTTTTACACGATGGGACCAAGGAGAGAGTTGCGATCTTGTATGATTGTTATTGCCATTGGGCAAGGGGTTGAGGAGAATGTTATATTTCTTGGGGATTTTCCACCCCGAAGTATGTACCACATGTGCCAGTCAGAATAGTGTTAGGGAATACGAAGCCGTGATATAGCTGATGTTTGGAGCTTTCTAAGCTATTGTTGCTGGAATGCATATGTCTGCCCCAGCGGTTAGATAAATGGGGTTGTCGTTGAAATTTCTCTATGATTTAAGAGGATTTGGGTACTTTGGGTTTTCACTCGAGGCATCTGAGGTGTGGATGGCCTGTGCTGCTTGGATTTTTAGATCAAATGGGGTGTAATGATGCCCGTAAATTAGGATGTGTTGTATCCCTATTGTAAGGTGATTGTTCTACTTGGTGAACAATTGTATTTGCGGGCATAGAACCCAATGACGTGGATTGGGAGTTTTCCAAGCTATTATTAAGTAGAAGTATCTAGAGTTAGATACTGGAATAGAAAGAAAAGAGAGTGCATGGCTTTGGTGCATGGCAGTGTGTTTGTTGCTAAGTATGAGTTACTGTTTGTGAGGTTGAGCCAGTATGCACCTGAGATAGTTCCTAATGAGTGTACGTGATGTGATCGTTTTTTCTACGGGCTCGTACAAGAGGTCAAGACAACATGCTTTCTACTGATTACACAAATTTTGATATGATGGTTTCGCGAGCTAAGGATGTTGAGCAAAATCTAGGTATGGCTTCTAGGTATTGGGGCTTTAGCTCTGGTAAGAGAGCAGCTGGTTCTAGTTTTGGTAGTGGTTAGGCCAAGAGACACCGTGATTGGAGGTTTTGCCCAGAGCTGAGGCGTGGCGGAGGTGTTTTTGGATGTGAAGTCCAGGGGTAGGTTACCCAGGTTGGAGCTCTACATAATACCGGTTGGGTTTGTGGATCGCGTAATCTTTTGAGGCGAGTTTGCCCATGTATTGTCCATAGAGGGTCAGGCACCTATGGTTATTGGGGCCAACTCTTGTTAGAGTTGTGGGTTTGGCGACCATCTGGGATGTGTTTGTCCTTTGTTGGTTAGAGGTGGGCAGGGTGTTGCACCTTGTTGCTCTACAGAGTGGTCGTGACCATGGTCTTTTCAGCGTAGAGATGGTGGGCAAAGGACTGTGGCTTATACCGTTGCTGTCGAGCCTGAGAAAAGTGGATCGGCTAAAATTTATGTGTACTATGAAGGTCATAGTGACACTGATGTGATTGCAGATGCATTCTCTTTACAGTCTTTTTCGTTGTATTCATTGGTTGATTATGGCTCTACCCATTCATACATCTTGATAGAGCATGCACAGTTACTTGATATACCTGTTGAAATTTTTCATGCGAGTGTTATAGTGACTAGTTCTCTTGGGGAGACAATCATGGTTAGGAGGTTTTATCATAGATGTCTGCTAAAGGTTTAGGGATATGAGTTAACTGTAGACTTGATGGAGTTTCCATTCCATGGTGTTGATGTGATTTTGGGTATGGATTGGTTGACCGAACGTAGGGTTGTGGTGGATTTTGAGATCGAACTGATATCCTTGAGGTTATCAGATGATTTTAAGGTGGTAGTTGTTGGTGACAATGCTAAATTCTTGTCTAATGTTGTTTTGGCTTTGGAAGCGAGTCGAATGATGGATTCTAGATGTCAGGCTTTCTTGACCTATGTTATGAATCATCGTTCGAAGGAGTTGAGGGTGCAATATATCCGCATCGTATGTGAGTTTTCAGGTGTTTTTTCTAGAAGAGTTGCCGGGGTTGCCACCAGACCGTGAGGTTGAGTTTGGCATCGAGGTATTTATGAATATGACACCAGTGTTTATTGTTCCGTATCACATAACCTCGAAAGAGTTAAGGAGTTAAAGACCCAACTACATGATTTGTTTGATCAAGGTTTCGTTAGACCTAGTATCTCACTGTGGGGTGCACTGGTGTTATTTGTGAAGAAGAAGGATGGTACGTTATGGATATGTTTAGACTATCGGCAACTGAACAAGTTGACGATAAAGAACATGTATTCTTTGCCGTGGATAGATGATCTGTTTGGTCAGTTCAGGGGTGCATAGTGTTCTCTAAGATAGTTTTGAGGTCTGGGTAGCATCAGTTGAAGGTGAAAGATGTGGATGTGCCCAAGACAGTTTTTCGTACGAGGTACGTGCATTATAATTTTTTGGACCAATTTGTGGTTGTGTTTATCGATGATATCCTTGTGTATTCTCGTACCAAGGAGGATCATGATAGATATTTACGGATTGTGCTTCAGACGTTGCTGGCTAATCAGTTGTATGCCAAGTTAAGCAAATGTGAGTTTTAGCTTAAGAAGGTTGTTTTCCTTGGGCATGTTGTGTCGAACGAGGGAATTCGTGTTGATCCGTACAAAGTTGAAGCTGTGATGAGTTGGAAGGTTTCTAAATCTATGACAGAAGTTTAGAGTTTCCTTGGGTTGGCTGGTTATTATTGCAGGTTTATTGAGGGGTTCTCCAGTTTAGCTGCTTCTTTGACCAAGTTGTTGCAGAAGAATGTTCACTTTGAGTTGTCAGAGGATGAGCAACGGGCTTTTGAAAGGTTGAAGGAAGCTTTGACACGAGCTCCAGTCTTGGTTCAACCTGAATTAGGAAAAGAGTTCATTGTTTTTAGTGATACGTCCTATGTTGGGCTTGGTTGCGTGTTGATGAAGGAGGGTAAGGTAGTTGTGTATGCATCTAAACAATTGAAGGTGCATGAACGTAATTACCCTACTCATGATCTTGAGCTTGCCGCAGTTGTGTTGGCCTTGAAAATCTGGAGGCATTACCTTTATGGTGAGAAATGTGTGGTTTATAGGGATCATAAAAGTCTAAAGTGCCTGATGTCCCAAAAGGAGTTGAATCTTAGGCATCGAAGATGGTTAGGGTTGCTTAAAGATTATGATTTGTCTATTGAGTATCATACAGGAAAAGCTAACGTTGTGGCTGATGCTTTGAGTAGGAAGGTTGATGTGGAGTTGAGAGCTATGTTTTCTCGGTTGAGTATGAAGTGTGTTGATGGGTTGATAGTTGAGTTGAGAGTAAAACCGTTCTTGTCACAGTTGATTAAGGAGAGGCAACCACATGATGAGAGTTTGGTGTTGCATATGAAGGATATCATAGAGGGGAATCCTACAGATTTTCATTTTAATGACGATAGAGTGTTGTTTTTTAAAAGTCGAATTATGGTGCCCGAAGATGAGGAGTTGAGGCGTACCATATAGATCAAAGCGTATGCTAATCCTTTTGCTATGCATCCCGATAGTACTAAGATGTTTCGTGGTTTGAAGGAAGAGTACTATTGGGTTGGACTAAAGAAAGATATGGCTGATTTTGTTTCTCGATGCGTGGTATGTCAGCGGGTGAAAGTTAAGCATCAGTTTCCATCTGGGTTGTTGCAACCGTTGAGGATACCGGAATAGAAGTGGGAAACAATCACCGTGGATTTTTGTCTGAGTTACCTTTGACGCCGACCAAAAAGGATTCCATTTGGGTGATTGTTTATCAGTTTACGAAGTGTGCGCATTTTGTGCCAGTGCATACGATGTATACATTGAATAGGTTGGCTGATCTGTACATCTCTGAGATTGTGTGTTTGCACGGGGTGCCCAAGTTCATAGTCTTAGGTAGAGATTCGCGTTTTACAACAAGTTTTTGGGTTTGCTTGCATCGTGCTTTGGGAACTCGGTTAAATTTTAGCACTTTGTATCATCCTTAGATGAAAGGTCAGTCGGAGTGTGTGACTCAGGTTTTGGAGGATATGTTGAGACGTTGTATCATTGAGTTCCAGGGAACTTGGGAAAAATAGTTGCCTTTGGCAGAGTTTGCTTATAATAACAATTATTAGGCTAGTACACAGATGGCACCGTACGAGGCGTTGTATGGTAGGAAGTGTCGTACGCCCGTGTGTTGGGCTGAAGTTGGGGAGAAGCATCTTTCTATGCCTGATGTATTGAAAGGCACGAATGAGAAAGTGAAGTTGACCTGTGAGCGCTTGAGAGTGGCTTTGGATCGCCAGAAATCCTATGCGGATTTGAAGCGTATGGATATGGAGCATGCTGTTGGTGACCAAGTGTTTTTGAAGGTATCGCCTTGGAGGAAGGTGATGCGTTTTTGGCAGAAAGGGAAGCTTAGCCCCAAGGTTTATTGGACCATACAAGGTTGTTGAGCGTGTGGGTCCTATTTGCTTACCATTTGAGGTTACTCATGAGTTGGAGAGGATTCATGATGTGTTTCGTGTTTCAATGTTACGGAGGTATCGGTCAGATCCCTCGCATATTATGCCAGTAGGGGATATTGAGTTGAGGTCAGATCTATCTTATGAAGAGGAACCGGTAGAGGTTCTTGATACCAACAGTAAGGTTTTGCGTGGCAAAATGGTTGAGCTTGTTAAGGTGTTGTGGAGGCACTGCGGTGTTGAGGAGGCCACGTAGAAACGTAAGTTGGATATGTTTTCGCACCTATTTCCTCCAGGTAAAAATTTCGAGGACAAAATTTCTTAAGTGGGGGAGAGTTGTAACCCGATTTTGGGCCTAGCGGTTTTGTGGCTTGTTAGACGGTCTAGTGGACCACGTTAGGGATTCGAGTGAGGTTCAGGAGTAAATATTTTTCGGTAAGATAAAAATATGGAAAAATGGTTAAAAATCATATTTTAATTTATGATTAATCTTGGTGAAAACAATTTTGGAAAACTCTCCATTTCTTTTCTGCCAAACACTATTATTTTCATCAAATCACAAAGGCGAGAGTCTTGTTTTCTTAATTCCTTGATTTGTAAATGATTCTTTATCTTTGATTTAAAAAACTTATTGAAATCTTGTGTTTTCCTAGATTTAATCAACCAATTGAGGGAGAAATCACACAATAGAGGTATGGTTCGTTTTCTCCTCTATTGAATGGTTCTTTACTGATATTCCCAAGTATTTGATCATTGATTTATGTTTTATAAACTGATTTTGTGTTTTTATATTGGTTAATTGATTTAATTGGGTAAATTTGATGAAATGCTGAAAGATCCGAATTGGATTTGTTTTCTAGTGTTGAAGATCTATTTTAATCATATTTTGGATGTATTATAATGTTGATAAGTTGTTTTTAACAATGGTATCCCGAAATGAGCAAGCTACAATAGGTTTACCGAAGTAAACCAGGAAGATTAAACCAAAAACACGCCCATTTTTTCTTTTATCTTATTTAGAAGCATTAATGCCTTCCTACATGATCATACTATTCAAAGTTGAGCACTCATCTCAATCGGGCATCGTAACGATATCCAATTGGCCATGACACAACTTAGGGACCAAAATGTAAATTCAACCATTTGGAAAGACCTTTCATCTTTTTAAGTTACTAGCATTTAATTAAGTTCATTTCATGCTTATATGACAAATTTTAGCCTCAAATAATCACCCATGCTTAAATAATAACAAAGCAAGATTCAGGGACTAAAACGAAAGAAAATGGAACTAACCTTCCATGACATTAACAAAATTAACGAAATCTGTATCGATACGCTGGTACTCGTATCGATACGGTTGTGAACTTATCGTTTTGATAGGGTGAGGCCCGTACCAGTACACTACCTCGAATTTAAAATATGTTTGAAGCCATTTCATACCGTACCGATACGGTCTATTGGTGTTTCGGTACACGGGCTCATCCTCAAAAAGTAAAATTCCAGTAATCACAAAGCGTACCGAAATACCCTTTCCTATATTGATACACCCTGGCTTTGATTTCATGTCTGTACCAAAACACCTCTGCCTGTACCGAAACGCCTCGACCATAATTGCCTAGCCGTATCGATATAGTCCCTCACGTATCAGTATGCCTGGGCCTGTAATGTCAAGATTAGCTGATTTTCACCCAATTCTAGATGCGATTGCCCCCTATCAACTTTCGAACATGCATAACAACACAAAAATATACATAATCTAACATTTATACCAGGATCAGACAACCATAACAACATCATGCTTTCAAAGGACCACTCAGAGGCATGCTTCCTATACCACTTTACCAACATACCAAAATGCACATTTAAGCCATTCCCAGCATAAGCAACGTTCCAACACCCTTAACATAGCATAAAAAACTCGTTTAAACCATCACAGCAAAGCGAACAACAAGAAAGCTCTAGATGCATACGTAAGCCACTATTTATCCACAACTACAAACAAGTATTGACATCAAGCTTAGCAACATCAACTATCCTCAAAAACCAGCATAGAAAGCATACTCAAAATCCATAAGAAAATAGAATTACAACTCCCAAAAACCTTGGCAAACACATTGCCTTATTAACCGAAAACATGAACCGAGTTCATACTCAAAAGTAGTTTGTCCTTTTGGATCTATGCAAACCTTGCCTTTGCTATCCGTACTTCAATGCACTGCATCATTAGGAAAAAGAGAGCGTAAGCACACATGCTTAGTGAGGATGCTCATAAACAATGATGCATTTACATTCATTTAAAAACATATGCTTGCTTTTCCCAAACATGCTTACTTACAAAGAACTTAGGGATGGCAGCGAGGCTGCCTCGAACCCGCCCCAATATTTTAATCCCAAAACCCGACCCTGCTCCGCCCCGAAAATAAAATAATAATTTACTCGTCCCGCCCTGCCCCGATTTATAAACCTTAAACCTGACCCCGACCCTACCTAACCTGAAAATGTAGAAAAATATATTAAATTTCGTCGACGATAAATGTTAGATTCGATCGAATGACCATTATATTTACAAAATATAAATTTCATAGACTTTAAACTATATAAAAAATAAAATAAAACCAATTAAATTACTCATATGAAGAAAAAAAATACATATTTTAAAAAATAAACTCGACCATTGACTTTTAGAATCAAATATGTTAAAATTCGAACAATATCTAACAAAAATTTATGATAAACTCAAACTAAAAAATAGCTTGAAACTCCTAAAAGTATTTATATATAGTGGTATTTTTATAAAAATAATAAAAATAAAAAAAAATAAAAAAAAATACCGGGGCAAGGCGGGGCGGGGAATTTTCATATCATACTCGAACCCGCCCCGACCCGACTTTACATTTTTAAATACCCACCCTGCCCTGCCCCGATCCTTGAAAATCATAAGAAAAAATCCAATCGGATCAGGTCGGGGCACACCGGGTCGGGGACGGGTAATTTTTCCATCCCTAAAAGCACTTCCTCATGATTCTAACCGAATCAAAACATAATGATATTCATAACATCATAAACATTTAATGCTTAAATCCCAAAGCACTTAATATAAGAATCAACACATGATCTTTTTCATAAATTGGCAATTATAGTGACCCGGATAGACTACCTCTATCCTATACACATATCGGATACATGGATCTCTCATACCATGCCTAGTTAAGTCGCATGATATCTCAAACCTTGCCTAGTTAAACCACAAGATTTGACACCCTCATCTAGTTAAACAACAAGATTTCACCCTTACCTAGTTAAACCGCAAGAGTACCGACCTTGCCAAGTTAAACTGCAAGATCACCATCAATTTGGGTTGCCTAGTTAAACCGCATGCCCCAAATGATGTCCCAACAGTCCAAGTTGCCTGGTTAAACCGCCATACTTCAAGGACCCATGGCCACGATCGATTTTGTTCATATTTTATAGTGCATTTTTAATCCTATGGCATGCCAACTATATCCGATTGTTTTCACCATGTCACATAGCCAATATATCGTTTACAAAACCATTTACTTACTGTTTTACAATGCATCTCATAAACAACACATATGCAAATCTCATTACCAATGCACTAACACCATTCCCAACCAAAATGAAAACCAATGCTGTATAGCATATAATATACTTTCAAACCCCTGCATATGTACTCAAAATCAAGCTTTACCAGTAAGTAAATCATACCATGTTTATCACCAAAACACGCGAACTACATGTTCATATCTAAGCCGATACTCAAGAGCAAAATAAGGGAAACTTACTTCCAAGCTTAGGTAAGTGTCTCACACTTTACCCTAAACCCCCATCAACCTTTACAAACCTTTGTAAAGCATTTAAAACCAATTTCCACTCACCGATACGCTTTGCCTTCCTTGCCAACGCGAAACAAGCTCTCGGCAAGCCACCAAACACGTCACGCTTTGATGCCTTGATTATCCACTGTTTTAAACACATAAAACTTGAGGACAAATGCATTAAAATGCATTCAAACCATTACCCAACAACAATCTCCCGGAACTCCCAAGATGCCCACTCAAACACCATCCGAAAAATACCGAAAACACCATCAAACGTTTCCAAAACTTAACCCAGCCATAAAACAACAATACAAGCCTTCAATCAACATCTAATAACATCCCAAAACCTTTTCCTAACATCCTTTTTCCTCCAGCAAAGATTGAACTCAAATATCGCCACAAAAACTCTAATATAACAACCTAACTAATTAGAGATTCAAGCGTTTAGAATTCTATTGATAAAAACAAATTATCAACATCAAAATACACCCAAAACATATATTAAATCCAACTCAAACACTAGAAAATAGATTCAGTTCGAAAATTATAATATCTCATAAATATTCCGAAAATAACTCAATTAATAATTGATATAACATTAAAATCAGTTTCCAAACTATAAATCGAGGATCAAATACTTGGGAATTTCAATAAAGAACCATACAAAAAAGGAGATCATGAACCTTACCCCTATTGTGAGATTTCTCCCTCAATTGATTTGACAAAAGCTAAGAAAACACAAGATTTAAATGAGATTTTGCAAAAACAATGTTAATCAAATCATTATCAATCATAAAAACAAGTTAAAAGACTCATCACCTCTGAATTTTGATGAAAAGTTGAGTGTTTGGCTGAGGAGAGAGTGGAGAGAAAAGTTACATGAATTTTCTTTAATGAGCTTAACTAAACTTTTTTTTAACTAAAATATCTTTTTAATTATCTTTAAAACATATGTTAAAATATCTTAAATTAAGGGAGAAATCATCAGAAAAACCTTGGTAAAATAGCTCCTTAAAGATTCTAAGAATTTGACCCTTTTCACTTTAGTCACCTTTAAAAATAGTTTTCAAAAATCGCATTTTGGTAACTAATAAAAAATGTCACATTTCCAAATTCCATTTTCTAAAATTGATTCCACCAAAAAACATTATATAATAAAAGATGATTTTTAACTATTTTCCACATTTTTATCTTATCGAAAAAATATACGGTCCCGAATCTGACTCGAATCTTTAACTCGGTTCACCGGACCGTCTAACAAACCTGAAAACCGCTAAGCCCAAAACTAGGGTGTTACAACTCTCCCCCACTTAAGAAATTTCATCCTCAAAAATTACGTGGAGGAAACAGATACAGAAATTGCTTCAGCATATCCGCCTTGCTTTCCCAAGTAGCTTCCTCAACACCTCAGTGTCGCCACAAGGCTTTCACGAGCTCTACCTTCTTACCACGAAGAACCTTCTTACTGGTGTCGAGGATCTCTATTGGTTCCTCATCAAAGGTTAGATCCGATCTCAACTCCACATCTTCCACCAACATGATATGCGATGGATCTGACCGATATCTCCTCAACATCAAAACATAGAACGCATTATGCATTTTCTCCAGCTCAAGAGGCAACCTCAACCGATATGCCATAGAACCCACATGCTCAATAACCTCGTATGGTCCAATGAACCTTGGACTAAGCTTACCCTTATGTATGAATCTCATAACCTTTTTCCACAGTGACACCTTCAAGAATACACAATCGCCCACCGTATATTCAACCTCCATACGCTTCAAATCCGCATAAGATTTTTGCCGATCCGCGGCCGCTTTCAACCGGTCCCACACAAGCTTGACCTTTACATCCATGTCTTTCAACACATCCGGTAGGGTAACATGCTTTTCCCCCACCTTAGCCCAAGATAAGGGCGTGCGACATCTCCGGCCATATAACGCCTCATAAGGTGCCATCTGTATACTCACCTAATAATTGTTGTTGTAAGCAAAAGGCAAATGCTTCTCCCAGGTTCATTGGAACTCAATAATGCAACATCTCAGCATATCTTCCATAACCTGAATAAACCCACTCAGAATGTCCATTCGACTGAGGATGATACGCGGTACTAAAAATCAATCTCGAACCCAAGGCTTGGTGCAAAATCCTCTAAAACCTTTTCATAAACCTCATATCCCTATCTGAAACGATGGATTTAGGTACATCATGCAAGCGCACAATCTCCGCTATATACAAATCTGTAAACTTGTCCAAGGTATAAGTTGTATGCACTGGCAAGAAATGTGCAGACTTCGTGAACAGGTCAACAATCACCCTTACGAAACCTTTCTTAGACGGTGTCAACGGTAACCCTATTACAAAATCTATGGTGATTGTCTCCCATTTCCACTTCGGAATTTTCAGCGGTTGCAACAACACGGATGGAAACTGATGTTCAGCCTTGACCCGCTGACATACCATGCACTTGGACACAAACTCAGCCACGTTCTTTTTCAACACAACCAGTAGTATACCTTTTTCAAATCCCGATACATCTTAACACTACCAGGATGCATAGCGAAAGGACTAGAGTGTGCCTCCGTTAATACAATGTGCCTCAACTCCGGATCATCCGGCACCACTATTCGACCCTTGAAACATAAAACTCCATTACCATCAAAATGGAAATCCGTCGGATTACCATATGTTATATTCTTAACATGCTCAACCAATGAATCATCAAACAGTTGCTTAGCTTTAATCAACTGCGATAATGTAGGCTTGACTTGCAACTCCGCCAGCAAACCACCTTCCCGCGTCACACTCAACCTAGCAAACATAGCTCGAAGCTCAACTGCAACCTTACGACTTAATGCATCTGCCACTACATTGGCTTTACCTAGATGATAATCAATGGTTAAGCCGTAATCCTTAAGCAACTCCAACCATCTACGTTTCCTAAGATTCAAATCGTTCTGGGACATCAAATACTTCAAGCTCTTGTGATCCATGAAGATCACGCACTTCTCACCATAGAGGTAATGTCGCCAAATTTTCAAAGCGAAGACCACAGCCGCAAGCTCCAAATCATAAGTTAGACAATTACGCTCATGAACATTAAACTGCCTAGATGCAAAGACCACAACCTTCCCATCCTGCATCATCACACAACCCAAGCCAACATTTGATGCATCACTATAAACCACAAACTCCTTCCCAGATTCAGGCTGAATCAACACATGAGCGTGTGTTAGCACTTCCGTTAACTTCTCAAAACTGTGCTGCTACTTCTTCGTCCACACATACAGAACATTCTTTTATAACAACTTGGTTAACGGAGCTGCAATACTCAAAAACCCCTAAAAATGACAATAATAACCAGCCAACTGAAGAAAACTTCGCACCTCTGATACTGACTTAGGTGGCTTCCAATTGAGAATAGCCTCAATTTTCTGTGGATCAACTCGAATACCCTCTACGGACACCACATGACCTAGGAATGTTAATTCCTTAAGCCAAAACTCGCACTTGCTCAACTTGGCATACAATTGATTATCCTTCAACACTTGCAATGTAAATGTCGAACATGCTCTTCCTCGGTGCGGGAGTACACGAGAATATCATCTATGAACACCACCATAAACTAATCAAGATACTCATGGAACACTCTATTCATCATGTCCATAAACGTCGCTGGGGCATTTGTCAAATCGAAGGGCATGACCAAAAACTCATAATGCATATACCTCATACGGAACGCGGTCTTATGCACATTCACATCCTTAACCTTTAATTGATAATACCCCGATCTTAAATCTATCTTGGAAAACATTGCTGCTCTACGAAACTGATCAAACAAATCATCAATTTGCAGTAACGGTTACCTGTTCTTTACCGTCAACTTGTTCAACTAACGATAATCAATGCACATACTCATCGTACCATCTTTATTTTTCACGAAGAGAACAGGTGCACCCCACAGAGAAACGCTTGGTCGAATGAACCCATGATCCAACAACTCCTAAAGCTATGAATTCAACTCATTCAATTCTTTTGGTGCCATCCTATAAGGAGCAATGGACACTGTTGTTGTACCCTCGTATGTCTCAATATAAAACTCCACCTCTCTATCCAGAGACAAACCCGGTAACTCCCCAGGAAAAGCCTCAGGAAAGTCGTAAATAGTCTGAATGTCATGCACTCGAGCACCCTTGGCTTCCGGGTTCATAACAATAGCCAAATAAGCTTGGCAGCCATTAAACATCATTTTCTCCGCTCTAACTGCTGAAACCACATTTGTCAGGAACTTAACATTCTCGCCAACCACCACAACCTCATATTTGTCGGCTAACCTCAAGAAAATCCTCTTGGACTAACAATCCATAATCGCTCTATGCTCACTCAACCAATCCATACCCAAAATGACATCAAAACCATGGAATGGCAATTCTATCAGGTCTGTGACAAACTCATGACCTTGTACCACTAAAGGACATCGCCGATACAACCTTCTTGTTGTAACTTGTCTCCCAAAAAGAACTTGTGACCAACATACCAACATCTAATATCTCAACAGGAACACTCAGCAAATACGCATGTTCACTCAAGATATATAAATGCGTAGACCCTAAATCAATAGAGGATACAAATGAGAAGGATTGCAATGTAAAAGTAACTACGATCACATTTGTGTCATTACGACCCTCACGGTGAGCAAAGACCTGAGCTGGTCCACCACCTTCAGGTCTCACTGCTGCAGCATGAGCCATACCCCTCTTACCATCCTTTTGCCTCTAAAACTTACCCTTGCCACGGTCTCGGCCCCTAGCAAGTGCAGCAACCTGTGCCGGTATATCTCTCGCAGACCGAGGATAATCATGCTTCAGGTGATCAGATGATCCACAAATCCAACAAGTTCCAGTATTACCCTATCACAAACCTACGTGGCGCATACCACATCCCTCACACTTTGGTGTAACACGAGCTCCCTGAGTACCCTGGCTAACTCTACTACCACGCCTGTGATCTGGCTTATGCCTCTTGTCCTTGAACCTACTATTCTGCCTCCCATAATAGCTAGAGTCCACCACTCTCTTACCCAAGTTTGCACCTGCGGCCTGAACTGGTGCACCCAAGGACTGCTCGATATCCTTGGTTCGATTGACTAATACATCAAAATCTGTGTAATCAGCAGCCATGAGGTATGTCTTAATGTCCTTTACAAGTACATAACGAAACCTATCACATCTCTGCTGGTCAACTAGAACCAACTCCAGAGCATACTAACTCAACTGGACAAACTTCACCTCGTATTCAGCAACAGACATGCTTCCCTGAGATAGTGACATAAACTCGTGCATCTTTATATCCAAATACTGAGCACCAAGGTACTTCCTCTTGAAAGCACTCTGAAATAACTCCCAAGGAACATCTGCCTTAGGAACGCCAGCAATAGTGGTTACCCAACAATGGTATGCATCTCCCTGCAGCAGAGTACAGTGCAACCCAGCTTGCGCTCCTCGTTGCATCCCATCTGATCCATAACGCGGACCGTCTTTTCCAACCAACCTTCGGCTGCCTCAGGGCTCAAACCTTGAAACTCTACACCTCCCAAACTCCTCAAATGCTCCAAGAGTAAACCTTGATTTGCCACCACAGCAGGTGCTGGTACCTGCACTAACGGAGTCAAATCACCATATACTGGAACTTGGTGAACCTGGGGTGTTTGGCCCGCCCTAACATCAGCTGGAGGAAACATAAGAAGAGGATGAGGTAAAACATGAGGGAGATTCTCCTCTGTCTCATTATTCTGCCCAACCGCGACAATATTAGTCATAGACCGTCTCTCACATCGAGCCATGCTAACAAAAGCATCAAAACACATTAGATTTAGGATAGCATCATGCAAAGGATCCAAGTTCACTTTAAAACAAATTTAAAATCCTCGGTAACAGGCAATGTGTCCCCAATCAAACTCCAACAAAACATCAAACAATCACCGAACATAAACACAATCACCATATAGTTCAACAACATTAGCTAAACAAGCAACAACATCCCAATTTTCACAAACCTAGCTCTAATACCAACAAATGTAACCCCCTCGACCCAACCTAGTTGAAAGACCGAACCGAGCAAGCTACATTCGGTAAACCATGAAGATTAAACCAAAAACACGCCCATTTTTTTCTTTTATCTTATTTAGATGCATTAATGCCTACCTACATGATCATACCGTTCAAACGTGAGCACTCATCTCAATCGGGCATCGTAACGATATCCAATTGGCCATGACACAAATTAGGGAGCAAAATGTAAATTTAACCATTTGGAAAGACCTTTCAGCTTTTTAAGTTACTAGCCTTTAATTAAGTTCATTTCATGCTTATATGACAAATTTCAGCCTCAAATGATCACCCATGCTTAAATAATTAACAAAGCAAGATTCAGGGACTAAAACAAAACAAAATAGAACTAACCTTCAACGACTTTAATAGAATTAATGACATCCGTATCGATACGCTAGGACTCGTATCGATACGATTGTGAACTCATCGTTTCGATACGGTGAGGCTCATACTGGTACACTACCTCGAATTTAAAATACATTTGAAACCATTTTATACCGTACCGATACAGTCTATTGGTGTTTCGGTACGCGAGCTCATCCTTAAAAAGTAAAATTCTAGTAATCACAAAGCGTACCGAAACACCCTTGCTTGTATCGATACGCTCTAGCTTTGATTGCCTGTCTATACTGAAACACCTCTGCCTGTATCGAAATGCCTCGGCCATAATTGCCTAGCCGTACCGATACGGTCCCTCCCGTATCGATACGCCTAGGCCTATAATGTCAAGATTAGCTAATTTTCACCCAATTCTAGATGCGATTGTCCCCTATCAACTTTCAAACATGCATAACAACACAACAATATACATAATCTAACATTTATACCAGGATTAGACAACCATAACAACATCGTGCTTTCAAAGGACCACTCTAAAGGCATGCTCCCTATACCACTTTACCAACATACCAAAATGCACATTTAAACCATTACCAGCATAAGCAACGTTCCAACACACTTAACATAGCATACAAAACTTGCTTAAACCATCGCAGCAAAGCGAACAACAAGAAAGCTCTAGATGCATACCTAAGCCACCATTCATCCACAACTACAAACAAGTATTGACATCAAGCTTAGCAACATCAACTATCCTAAGAAACCAACATAGAAAGCATACTCAAAATCCATAAGAAAATAGAATTACAACTCCCAAAAACCTTGGTGAACACATTGCCTTATTAACCGAAAACATGAACCGAGTTCATACTCAAAAGTAGTTTTCCCTTTTGGATCCTTGCAAACCTTGCTTTTGCTGCCCTTACTTCAATGCTCTGCATTATTAGGAAAAAGAGAGCGTAAGCACACATGCTTAGTGAGGATGCTCATAAACGATGATGCATTTACATTCATTTAAAAACATATGCTTGCTTTTCCCCAAACATGCTTACTTACAAAGCACTTCCTCAAGATTCTAACCGAATCAAAACATGATATCCCAAACCTTTCCTAGTTAAACTGCAAGTTTGACACCCTCGCCTATTTAAATCGCGAGATTTCACCCTTGCCTAGTTAAACCGTAAGAGTCCCAACCTTACATAGTTAAACCGCAAGATCACCATCAATTTGGATTGCCTAGTTAAACTGCATGCCCTAAATGATGTCCCAACAGTCCGAGTGGCCTACTTAAACTGCCATACCTAAAGGACCCATGGCCACGATCGATTTTGTTCATATTTTACAGTGCACTTTTAATCCTATTGCATGCCTACTATATCCGATTGTTTTCACCATGTCACATAGCCAATATATCGTTTACAAAACCATTTACTTATTATTTTACAATGCATCTCATAAACAACACATATGCAAATCTCATTGCCAATGCACTAACACCATTCCCAACCGAAATGAAAACCAATGCTCAATAGCATTTAATATACTTTAAAACCCATGCATATGTACTCGAAATCATGCATTACCAGTAAGTAAATCATACTATTTTTATCTCCAAAACACCCGAACAACATGCTCATATCTAAGCCGATATTCAAGAGCAAAATAAGGGAAACTTACTTTCGAGCTTAGGTAAGTGTCTTACGCTTACCCTAAACTCCCATCAACCTTTAAAAACCTTTGTAAAGAATTTAAAACCAGTTTCCACTCATCGATACGCTTCCCTTCCTTGCCAACGCGAAACAAGCTCTCGGCAAGCCACCGAACACGTCACACTTTGAGGCCTTGATTATCCCCTATTTTAAACACATAAAACTAGAGGCCAAATGCATTAAAATGCATTCAAGCCATTGCCTAACAACAATCTCCCGCAACTCCCAAGATGGCCACTCAAACATCATCTGAAACATACCGAAAACACCATCAAACATTTCCAAAACTTAACCCAGCCATAAAACAATAATACAATCCTTCAATCAACATCTAATAACATCCAAAGGCCTTTTCCTAACATCCTTTTACTCTATCAAAGATTAAACTTGAATATCACCACAAAACTCCAATCTAACAACTTAACTAATTAGAGATTCAAGAGTTTTCAGAATTCTATTGATAAAAACAAATTATCAACATCAAAATACATCCAAAACATATATTAAATCCAACTCAAACACTAGAAAAACATATCCACTTCAAAAATGATAATATCTCATCAATATTACCAAAATAACTCAATTAATCATTGATATAACATTAAAATCAGTTTCCAAACTACAAATCAAGGATCAAATACTTGAGAATTTCAGTAAAGAACCATACAATAGAGGAGATCACGAACCTTACCCCAATTGTGAGATTTCTCCCTCAATTGATTTGACAAAAGCTAAGAAAACACAAGATTTAAATGAGATTTTGCAAAAATAATGTTAATCAAATCATTATCAATCATAGAAACAAGTTAAAGGACCCATCACCTCTGAATTTTGATGAAAACTTGAGAGTTTGGCTGAGGAGAGAGTGGAGAGAAAAGTTATGTGAATTTTCTTTAATGAGCTTAACTAACTTTTTTTTTAACTAAAATACCTTTTTAATCATCTTTAAAACACATGTTAAAATATCTTAAATTAAGGGAGAAATCATCAGAAAAACCTTGGTAAAATAGCTCCTTAAAGATTCTCAGAATTTGACCCTTTTCATTTTAGTCACCTTTAAAACTGTTTTCAAAAATCGCATTTTGGTTACTAATCCAAAATGTCATATTTCCAAATTCCTTTTTCTAAAATTGATTCCACCAAAAATCATTATATAATAAAAGATGATTTTTAACTATTTTCCACATTTTTATCTTACCGGGAAAATATATGGTCCCGATTCCGACTCAAATCTCTAACCCGATCCACCAGACCGTCTAACAAACCTCAAAACCGCTAAGCCAAAAATTGGGGTGTTATAGGTTAATTGATTTAATTAGGTAAATTTGATGAAATAGTGAATGATCCAAATTGGATCTGTTTTCCAGTGTTGAAGATTGATTTTAATCATATTTTGGATGTATTATAATGTTGATAAGTTGTTTTTAACAATGGAATCCCAAAACTCTTGAATCCCTAGTTGTTTAGGTTGTTTGATTTGTGTTTTTATGGAGTTGTGGTGTCTGTGTTGTTGCTGGAAGTATTTGGATGAATTAATCCTTTTAAGTGTTAATTGATGATTATGGAAGTGTTAAATTGTTGGATTGTGGTTGGGTTGTATTTGGAAAGGATTAGATGATGATTTTGATTGTTGTGGTTGGGTAATTTTGGGAGGATTGTGGAAGTCCATGAGGATTTGTTGTTGTAGTGTTTTGAATGCATTGAGATGCAATAATCTTCTATTGTAATGTGATTAGGACAATGGAGGTTGATCCGAAAATGATCGGTGAAGTTTTGGAGGCTTCGGACGCTTGATTTCGCATTAGTGAATCGAGGTTTCACGTATCGGTGAGTGAGAACGTGGATTATAGCATTGGAATGTTTTAAAGGTGGTTTATGGGAGTTTAAACTGAGCATGAAACACTGGTTTAAACTCGAAAGTAAGTAAAATGTGGTTTTCTCTCTCAATCGTGCTAGTTTAAAATGATTTTTATGCACTTGTTTCGATTTACATTTTACCTACTGTTTAAGCATGATTTAGAGTATTTGAGATAGTGTTTTTAAGCATGAAATACTGAAGGATGCACATGGTAAGTGATCCTTGTAAGTATATGGTTTATACTTGTGTTTTAAAGCATGGTTGTTGCAGTGGAAAATTGGTTTGGTTAATGCTTGTTAAAAACAGTGAGGTAAATGGTAAATGGTTAATTATATTGGCAAGTCATGCGGTTTTAAAATTGTTATCGGATATAGTTGGCCGGCCATAGGATTGATAGTGCACTATAATAAGTCACCTTGGATGTTAAGGGGTTTAGATCCGTGTACCGAAAACTCCATCCAAGTACCCTAACGGTAGAGGGGTTATACAGTACCGTAAACTCCCATTAGTGGATTAAGTATCTAACTGAGGTAAGGGGGTTGGTGTCCCCGTGGGTTGAAAGTGTACCCGGTTGTTTAGGTACCGCGATTGTGATTGTATCGCTATTTTCGGTTGAGATGGCTTGAAGTGTTGGGAGAACACTTGTTGAATTCGGGTATCCGATGAACTATTTTGGTAAAAGAACTTGGTTATGATCACTTGTAAGCCAATATAATTGTTGATGTATCATTGAAATGGTTTATGTTGTATAATGGAATTTATACATGTTTACTCTTTAAGCTTTGCATATGGTTGTTCTGCATGGGATGGATTAAATTGAGGTTTAGCAATGGGATTTGCTATTGGTTAATGATGCACGTTGCATATGGTTTAATATGCTTGTTTTTAAAGATGTTAGGTGCATGGTTTTCAAGGCATGATAATGTTTTAAAGGATGATTGAAATGAGATTTCAATGTAATATTGAGAAGTGGTTTTAATGCATTGATGGTGTGTTGTTTTTGAGCACTCCTCGCTAAGCCTAGTGTGCTTGCACTCTCTTTGTCCATCAATGGAGAGAATTAAAAGCTTGGAAGGCAACGGGAAGCAAGGGATCAAAACAAGACTTGATAACCAAAATATGTTTTTGGTATAGACCATAAGTAATAAGGGCAATGAGGGTTCCGTGGTTATTTGGGTGGTGTTTTGTTAAACTCCCTATTTGAGCAAGTTTTTTTTGCTCTTGGTTTGTAAATGTGTAATGCCCCAATTTTGGGTCTAGTGGTTTTGTGGCTTGTTAGACGGTCTGGTTGACTAAGTTAGGGATTCGAGTCAGATTCGAGAGTAAATATTTTTCAGTAAGATAAAAATGTGGAAAATGGTTAAAAATAATATTTTAATATATGATTAATATTGTTGAAAACAATTTTGTAAAATTGGTTTTGGAAGCATGACATTTTGGTTAGTGACCAAAATGCAATTTTTGAAAACTAGTTTTTAAAGGTGACTAACATGTAAAGGATCAAATTCTTAGAATCCTTAAGGATATATTTTACCAAGTTTTTGCTAGTGATTTCTTCTATCAATTAAGTCTTTTTAACATGTGTTTTAAAGTTTAATTAAAAGGGGATTTGGTTATTAAAAAGTTAGTTATCACTTTAAAGAAAATTGATGTAACTTTTCTCTCATCTTTTCTCTCCACTTCTCTTATTCCAAACAATCAATTTTTCATTAAAAATCAGAGGTGAGAGATCATTTTACTCAGATTATTGATTTGTAATTGATTCTTTAACTTTGATTTACAAAACCTCATTGAAATTTTGTGTTTTCTTAGCTTTAAACAAGCTAATTGAGGGAGAAATCACACAATATGGGTAAGGTCTGTGATCTTCTCTATTGAAAGGTTCTTTATTGATATTCCCAAGTGTTTGATCCTTGATTTATGGTTTATAATCTGATTTTGTGTTTTTATGTTGAATTAATTGATTTAATTGGGTGAATTTGATGAAATAGTGAAAGATTCGTATTGGATCTATTTTCCAGTGTTGAAGATTGATTTTAATCATATTTTGGATGTATTATTATGTTGATAATTTTTTTTAACAATGGAATCCTGAAACTCTTGAATCCCTAGTTGTTTAGGTTGCTAGATTTTTGTTTTTGTGAAGTTGTGGTGATTTGTGTTTTTGTGAAGTTGTGGTGGCTGTTTAATTGCTGGAAGTATTTGGATGAATTAAACATGTTTTTGAGTGTTAATTGTTGGTCATGGAAGTGTTATAATTTTAGATTGTGACTGGGTTGTATTTCGAAAGGATTAGGTGATGATTTCGGTTGTTGTGGTTGGGTAATTTTGAGAGGATTGTGGAAGTTCATGAGGAATTGTTGTTGCAGTGTTTTGAATGCATTGAGATTCATTAATCCTCTGTTGTAATGTGGTTAAAATAGGGGAGGTTGATTCGGAAGTGATCAGTGAAGCTTTGGAGGCTTCAGACACTTGATTTTGTACCGACTAATCGAGTTTTCACATATCGGTGAGTGAGAACGTAGATTCCATCTTTGGAATGTTTTAAAGGTGGTTATGGTATTTGAAACTGAGCTTGAAATGTTGGTTTAAACTCGGAAGTAAGTAAAATGTGGTTTTCTCTCTCGGTCGTGGTTAAAGCATGTTTTAAATTATGTGAGATATTGTTTTTAAGCATGAAATGCTGAAGGATGCACATGGTAAGTGATCCTTGTAAGTATATGGTTTATACTTGTGGTTTAAAGCATGGTTGTTGCTTTGGAAATGGATTGGTTTAATGTTTGTTAAAAATAGTGAGGTAAATGGTTAATTACATTGGCAAGTGATATGGTTTTAAAATTGTTATATAGTTGGCCGGCCATAGGATTGATAGTGCACTATAATAAGTCGTTTTGGATGTTGAGGGGTTTAGATCCGTGTATCGAAAACTCCATCCAAGTACCCTAACGGTAGAGGGGTTTTACCATACCATATGCTCCCGTTAGTGGATTAAGCATCTAGTCGAGGTAAGGGGTTGGTGTCCCTGTGGGTTGAAAGTGTACCCGTTTGTTAGGTATCGCGATTGTGATTGTATCGTTATTTCTGATTGAGATGGCTTGAAGTGTTGGGAGAACACTTGTTGAATCTGTGTATCCGATGAACTCTTTCGGAAATGGAACTTGTCTAATTATCACTTTTGAGCCAATATAATTGTTAATGTATCATTGGAAGGTTTATGTTGTATAATGTGATTTATGCATGTTTACTCTTTAAGCATTGTGTATGGTTGTTATGCATGAGAAGGCTTAAAATGAGGTTAGCAATGGGATTTGCTGTTGGTTAATGATACATGTTGCATATGGTAATATGCTGGTTTTAAAGATGTTAAGTGCATGGTTTTAAAGGCATGATAATGGTTTAAAGGTTGTTTGAAATGAGGTTTCAATGCAATGTTTAGAAATGATTTTAATGCATTGATGGTGTGTTGTTTTTGATCACTCCTCACTAAGCCTAGTGTGCTTACGCTCTCTTTGTGCATCAATGCAGAGAATCAAAAGCTTGAAAGGCAGCGGGAAGCAAGGGTTAACAACAAGACTTGATCACCAAAGTATGTTTTTGGTATAGACTATAAATAATAAGGGCAATGGGGGTTCCGTTGTTATTTTGGGAGGTGTTTTGTTAAACTCCCTATTTGAGAAAGTTTGTTTTGTTGCTCTTGGTTTGTAAATGGCCATTAATGATTGTTTGTGGCGATGGTTTGAAGTTTCATGCTTTGCTTTATTGGTTTTCTAGGAATGATGCCTCTAGATTTCCTTTTGAAGTATAATACCATGAATTGATGTTGAAATTGTGTTGTCTTGGTGTGATATGATTCTTGAATATGTTGGATGTGTGTTAGGGGCATCTTAGGATGTTATGGTTTGATCAAAAGCAAGTTTAACCAGCAAAAACGGACATTTTAGGTCCAGGTGTACGTACGGGTGTTCCTGTTTGGGTACGAGTAAGCCATTCCAGGCTTAGCGTACCAGTACGTGGGAAACTGTTTTGGTACGGGCCAAGGTAATTTCCAGCTAGCGTTTTAGTATGTGGGTACCTATTTCGGTACGACATAATGTTAAATTGAGGGATGTTTCGATACGCGGGGGCGTATCAGAACAAATTTTGGCTACTGGAAAATTGGGGATTTGAACCAGCAAGGGCGTACTAAAACGAGGGTAATCGTAATGATATGGCTACCGTTAAATTAGTTATTTGGGATGTTCTAAAGTTTTAATTTCTTATGTTTTAGTCCCTGAATGTTATGGATGCAAATGAATAAGTATGAATGATCCTTTTGAGCTAATTTTTGACATGTGAGCATAAAACCTGCTTAATTAAAGGTTGGTAATATAAAAATGAGTTAAGACCCTGTAGTTTTTTTATTTTGCAATTTGGTCCCTAAATTGCAATTATGATCAATTTGATGTCAATCCGACGCCCGATTGATTTGAGTTTTCACCAGGAATCAATATGTACATGTTGGATAATAATTTTGTTTCTAGACAAGATAAAAAGAAAAAATGGTAGGGTTTCGGGCTTAATTCTTTATGGTTTACTTCGGTAAACCTAATATAGCTCGCTGGATTAGGTCTTGCAACTAGGCCGGGTCGAGGGGGTTACATTTAGTGGTATTAGAGCTAGGTTTACGATAGTGGGAAGTTGGTTTGATTGTTGTGATGTTATGGTAGTTGTTATCTGATGTTTGATATGCACGGTGATTGTAATATGCATGGTGGCTGCTGTATGCCATGTTGGGGGAAATTTGGGAAACCCATTGCCTTATTATTATAGTCTAAAATGTTATGATTTTGAAATGGAAGTCTTAGATCCTTGCTTGAAGCTGGCCTAATTGTTTTGTATTTGAATGATTATCATGCCTTAGATATATTGTTAGCACGATGGGATCAAGGAGAGAGTTGCGATCTAGTATGATTGCTACTGCCATTGGGCAGGAAATCGAGTAGAATGTTATACCTCCTAGAGGGTTTCCACCACCCCTACCTAATCCACCCGAGGTAGTGGAGCAACTACCACCTGCGCCAACTGGGCCAGGGATAGGTGATATGGTGCCATTAATTCTGGCCATGACCATTACTAAGAGGATACTGGGCCAGATAGGTTGTTCCAATGCCCGTAAACTGGGTTGTGCTATGTCCCTATTATAGGGTGATACGTATACATGGTGGACTACCACGATATCCGGTATGGTGACCAAGGATGTAACCTAGGAGTTCTTTTGTGGTGTTTTCCGAAAGAAGTACCTAGGGTCCGATATTAGGATGATAGAAAGCGTGAGTTTATGGCTTTGGTGCAGGGTAATATGTATGTTGCTGAGTACGAGGTACAGTTCGTGAGGTTGAGTTAGTATGCACCTGAGTTAGTTCTTGTCTAGCGTACGCGATGTGATTGTTTCCGTTACGACCTCGTGCAAGAGGTTAAGACATACATGCTTGCTGCTGATTACATAGATTTTGATATGTTGGTTTTGCGAGCTAAGGATATTGAGCAGAATATGAGTATAGTTTCTGGGTCTCGGGGCTTTAGCTCTGGTAAGAGGGCGGCTGATTCTAGTTTTAGCGGTTGTCAGGCTAAGAGACATCGTGATCAGAGGTTTCGCCCGGAGCCGAGACGGAGGTGTTGTTGGACGTGGAGTCTAGGGGCAGGGTGCCTAGGTTAGAGCTCCATTTAACACCTAGTGGGTTTGTGGATTCTGAGATCATTTGAGGTGATATTGTCCACGTTTGGCCAGGGAGGGTCAGGCCCCTGCGCCTATTGTGGCCAATGCTTGTTGGAGTTGTGGGTCTGATGACCATTTGAGATGTGATTGTCCTTTGTTAGTCAGAGGTGGGCATGGTGTTGTGACTGTGTTGCTCCGCAGAGAGGCCGTGTTCGTGGCCGTAGGCCATTTCATTGTAGAGATGGTGGGCAAAGGACTATGGCTCATACTGTTGCTATCCAGCCTGAGAGAGGTGGACTAACTAGGGTGTACGCGCACTGAGAGGGTCGTAATGACACCGATGTGATTGTTTTGATAAAAATGAGCATGCCTTGGATTGTTTTGCAATGTATATTTGTGTATACATGTTTAGTGGACTGTTTTGATAAAAATGATCATGACTGATAGAAATGAACATGTCTTGGACTCTTTTGCAATGTATACATGTTTAGTGCACTGCTTTGATAAAAATGAACATGCCTTGGACTATTTTGCAATGTATATTTGTGTATACATGCTTTGTAGACTGTTTTGATAGAAATGAACATGTCTAGGAGTGTTTTGCAATGTATACGTGTTTAGTGGACTGCTTTGATAAAAATGAACACGCCTTGGACTGTTTTGCAATGTATATTTGTGTATACATGTTTAGTGGACTGTTTTGATATAAATGAACATGTCTTGGATTGTTTTGCAATGCTTATTTGTCTATACATGTTTGGTGGACTGTTTTGATAAAAATGAACATGCCTTGGACTGTTTTGCAATGTATATTTGTGTATACATGTTGAGTGGACTGTTTTGATAGAAATGAACATGTCTTGGACTATTTTGCAATGTATACATATTTAGTGGACTGCTTTGATAAAAATGAACATGCCTTGGACTGTTTTGCAATGTATATTTGTGTATACATGTTTGGTGGACTGTTTTGATAGAAATGAGCATGTCTTGGATTGTTCTGCAATGTATTTGTGTATACCTCTTTAGAGGACTGTTTGAATGAATTCAAGCATGTTGTGGATTGTTTTGAATGTCTAATAATATATATATATATATATATATATATGAAAGATAAAAGATTGTTTTTGAACCTATAAATGTGTACTCATGATTTAATGGTACCATGGATGATTTAATAAAAAAAAGTACAAGTGAAATAGGTTGCTTGAATCACAAGACTATGATAAAAGAACCCAGAAAGTTTATAAGTTAAATTATGAATTGATAATGACTTGTATAACAAGTAAAGTGAATCTTAGCTTATTATATGTTCCTTGTGTGATTAGATAAGCTTGGTAAAATGCTTAAATGTTTAAATTGCTTGAACATTTAAATGCTTATGATTTGTTGAACAACCTTGGAATTTTATACATGTGTTTTTTCAGATATCTTACCCTGGAATAGCTAACTTCTTGTCCAAGCTTAGAATTATTTGTGCATGAGTAAAAGATCTAAGTAAAAGTGTAATACCTCAAAATGGGCCTATAAGAATACTACTAATTCAATGCAAATTAAAATTGATTTGTTCTATTCATAAATCTAGAGTTAATTAAAATTAGGACCCAATCGAAAGAAAGAGGAAAAAGGATGGTTAATGTCAATGTACCGGTTTGATTAATGCTAAGGTAATGGGCTTGTATGCAAAGAATAATATTTTTCAATGACTTAAACACATGTCAAAAGAAGTTGGGGACATGTGGAATGTAGTTCCAGTTAGGGATGACACAGAAGAACTATTATCCCCTTTAATCTTCTTCATCTAACCAAACCTTAAGAGAGAGAGTGAGGAAGATTGTATTCAAAGCTGGATTTTGAAGATTTGAGTCTAATTAATTAGAATTTTCTAGGAGTTGTTCGATGCCTTATGGGATAGGGTAAGCAAATTCCTTCTTTTATCTAATTTAGAACTCAATTCAAACATAGATCGTCAACCTCTCTTGTACTATGTCTTGAATAGATTTCGAATGAACAAGCCATGTTATGAACAATCTCTAGATAAATTGAATGAATCATGCATTAAGTTGGACCATGCATGTAATCTATGGAAAGAAACTATGTATACTCTTCCTTCTGGGCTTTGATTATGTGTTTATTGTGAAACTATTGATCATCCAAATGATAAACATGCTTAAATTGTCATGTTATATGTTAAGGTAAAGTATTTAAGATGATAGGTTGCTGGATAAGAAATTTTGATTTAATCGAAACAACTTAAGTATTTGAATAAGACATTGTTCGACATTATAATTGAATTGGAATCGGGATTTGATTTCATTGCTTGATAAACATAATCAAGACTGTAATGAACATTTATAAAATTACGTAAGTAGATTGTTTTGTATATTCGAATGTAGGAATGGGCTATGTAAACTTGTATGTAAGTGTAGAAATAAGTATTTGGGACTGTTTTGGATATACATAAGTATTTGGGATTGTTTTCCTATGTAAAAATATGTATACAAAGTATTAGGAACTGTTTTTGGATGTTTATAGATGCCATGGATTGTCTAAGTATATATGTGAATATGTAAAAATATAGATTGTTTTGTATACATAGAGAAGCATGCAGATTGATTTGTATGTATGTAAATATATTTGGGTAAATGTGTTTAATTGGAAAATTTTGAGAAAACAAACGAATATATGTTTTAATTGGAACAATTTTGTGTATATATGAAGGCATGTGGATTGTTTAGGATTGAATTAGTGCAAAACAGTCCATTCAACTTATAATAACAAGCCATTAAAACTAATTCAATCCATTCAACTTATAAAACAGTCCCTAATGCATAAATATTCTATCATATAAGTGCAAAACAGCCCAGACTACTTTAAGTCTTTACAAAACAATTAAATCCACTTGTATACATGTATACACACATCAAAACAGTCCAACATGGAACAATTTAACTGTTTTATAAGTTGAATGGATTGAATTAGTTTTAATGGCTTGTTATTATGTTTGAGGTACCCATTACTATAAGAAAGAGTAAAAAGGGAAGAGCTAGTTGAAAGCTAGGGGTAATTGTGGATTCAGGTATCCCGTAACTTCGGGATATAAGGTGAGTGTAGTTGCAGTTGTTCTGGGTGACACAGAGTCAACCCGATTTTAGTTTTATAAAATGGGTGCCTTAATTGTTCAAGTACGTATCACATATGGTCATGTTTGCATAATGCTCATATAGAGCACTTGGGTTTGGGATACACACATGACATTGAAGTTTCATGAGTAAGGTATGCATTGCATATGCATCATGAATGCATTGCATGCCATATTATGATATTTATGACTAATGGATTGAAGTATCTCTATGTATAAGGTTTTCTTTGAGTTGATATCTAGCCTTAATCTTTTGAAAGTATAAAATACAAGAAACAATGTAAAGCTTTAAAGTTATAAGAACTTATCTATGGAGCTAATAGCTCACCTTATACCATAAGATATTAAGAAAATAAACAAGTAAGATTACTTATGTCATAAGATACCCTTTCTAACTTCAAGCATAAAATATTTAAGTTGCCTAAACAATGGAAGTCCTTGGACACTTTGGCATAGTGCAAAATTATATATATTTCGGGACTACGGTCCTTGAGCTACGGCTCAAGGGTGACGACCCTATATATGTGTTATATTGGCGATAGTATGAGGTAACAGAGGAGATAGTAAGGAGATTGGCGATAGTTGGATGGATAAAGAAGAGAAGCTAGGTTTGTTACATTGTGAACTAGTCATCGCTTTGTGCTAAGTAAATCTTATAGTGGTGCTACGTAAGTCCAAATGTGATCCAAGGCAAATGTTGCTAAAAGATATGAACTTCATGAGATTTTAGATAAGAAATCTGATAATATTTGATAAGGCTCAAGGGGAACAAGATAAGTAATATATGCTTCGAGCAAGATATAAAATCAATAAGTTTTTAATAATTCTCTAATCAAGCTTCTAAGAAAGTCATTGAATAACTTTTGAATAAAGCCTTTAAGATAAGACTTTGAACTTTATGTCTAAATTAAGTGTTATGATATCATATGGTTGATTTTCATTACATTCTTATTTATCATTGTTAACATTCCTCATTATGCTCTTTTGGTTGCTACCTCACTTAGGCTATATAAGCCTAATGCATTTATTAACACGTATTTGCAAGATAATCATTGTTCAAGGATTGATCGTGGTAAAAAGGTTGCAAGTCACATTTGTAATAGGTTTATGTATCTAGATTTTATAAGTCTTCTAGTGGTGGCATTGCATGTATGTGTATCATTTTGGTTATACATTATTAGTTTTTGCTATAAATGGATTGTAATTAAGTTACTAATGGCTTTACTAAATAACTCCATGATGTGGTTGCATTCTTTATAAATAAGATTATATGTCTATAAAGAGTGAATCCAAGATGACCAAAGATATACCTATGTAATAATTTCTTAAAGGTCTTAAAGAACCCAAATGCTAAGTAAGGACATAATTTATATATAGCCTTCGAGACTTGTGTGAAATTAGTAAATAGTTCATGACATGTGAAATTATAGGTCTTTTAAGTAAACAAACACTTTATGCAAGTGATTTATTAATTCTTGTGATTGCTTGAAAAATAAGTTATATTAGATATGATTCGAAGAGTTGCTTATTAGATAAGTTTTGTTAGAAATAGTTCGAATGGTTGTTATTTTTTTTGTGTTTGGATAAAGACCTTGAATAAGCCACATCTTGAAAGAAACTTAATCATAAGTTACTAATTCAGCTAATTTTGATCATGAATATTCATAATTCGACTTAAATTCTAGTCTCAATAGACATTATCTTCATGAAATTGTTCTTGGTGGGTCAAACTTTATAGAGATGTTCATAATCGAAATCTTTATCCTTTTATCCTAAACATGTCTATAAGGTAAATTTAGTGAATTATACTAAGTCTATTAATTTTTTGTATTAATTAAGGAATAAATATAAAACTTTTACATGTGTCGATTCCTGGTAAACAATTTGGTTAAATCATGATAAAAAATTATTATTTCTATCTTGTACAATAAATTTGAATGCTTATGTACAAATGAATACGAGTGGTGTTATCATGTATGAATCCATTATCACATGAATTTGCTTGTTGGAATTATGATGATATTAGCATAGTATATAGAGACTAGATACAATCATGCATGCTATATGAACCTAAGCATAAAGAATCAAGATCTTATTTACATTGAGGATTTTGTATGTTGTCCTTCAAATGTGAATAAATAACTGAGTCTATTAATCGAGTTTAAAGTTGTGGAAGTTGTTGATACTTATAAAGTTGAAAAGTCTTTCGTGTTAAGTTTTATTGTTACATTATTTGGAAGACATGTCTACTTCGATGGTTGTAACCTTGTTTGGTGATTCAAATACATTGGTCCTTACTCATCTTATGGATCGGTTGATGTTATGTATTAAAGGGAGGTCGAATATATGATTGTACTTTGTTGAATGGTTTTACAAAAAGAAATAAGTAAATTAAAATATTCTTATCTTGCCTAGATCTAATTTTGGAAAGCTTTTGTTTTGGTCATATGTTTTCTGTTTTGTCTTGCTGTGACATCTTCGATTTCAGTTTTCTTCTAAACCGAGTTGAGGGTGTTACAGAAAGGATGGATTATTGTTCCATGCTTTAGATGCTTTAAGCTACCTCACTAAGTAATCATACTTATACATCCTTTCATTGTCTTTCAGGTTAAGTTCATTTTTTAGTTAGCTGTGAGCTTAGACAAGATCACCGAATGTCGAGTTTGTATGTCTCAAACTTCCTTAAAGAACTCCTAGATGGTGGCACATAGTTGTTAAGTTGCATAATGCATTTAAATTCCCTTTTGGCTATATATGTATATAAGTTTGATAAGTTTTCAAAGTTTTGTAATGGGTCTTTAATTATTTCTTGGTTGTTGTTTGCTTATATGATTTAATAGTTAGTAACATTGTGTGGTTGTTTAAATATCTGTATGAGTGTTGAGTTGATAGATCACCTTGACAGCATGTGTGTTCAATTTGAAATATACATTATCATGAATTACACCCAAAATAAAAATGGTGTAGTTCGAATGGCTAGTTTAATGGTTAGAATAAGTAAATGGCTAGATGTCAATGAATTTTGTATTTGGTCTTGCTATGCAAAGGTTATATGTGTCTGGTTAGGATTGGTTTAAGTTTTGAATGCTTATTGCTAAAGATTAAGTTATATGATTTGAAATTACTCTATTTTTCGTATATGATTTATATATGATTTGAAGATTAAGTTATATCTTTGAAACATTTAAAAAGTTTTAAATTACTCTATTCTTCATAGGCATGTTCAGTTGATTGTACTAAATTTGATCAAGACTCTTTATATGTTTGTTTGGTAACACGTACTAAGCCGCTTTATTTCCTAGACCGAGTAGGGGGTTTTACAATTTGGTATCAGAGCCTAGTTTAGCTGATTCTCGGACTAAAAAGGAATTCGTTGCATCATCATTTGTTATATGTGCCACCTAGGAGTTAAATTTGATAAATGCTTGTGATCTGTGTCTGATAAAAGATCTCTTATGTGCTAATAGTTAGTAGGAATGTTTAAAGCACTTTTGGACCGGGATAATGAGATCTCAGTTAGCTCTTCCGTTGAGGGAGGTAATGTAAGGATGAATAGGGAATGAAAAAATCTTCTGAATGCTGATGGTTAAGTAAGCATTATATCTGGGTAGATTATTATAAGGAAAGATCATTCTTCACAGATTAGGGGAAGAATCCATATTCTTGTTAGATAAGAAACTCTCTGAATCAATTTATGTGGAAATTTGAGGACAAATTTCTTTTAAGGGGGTGAGAATTGTAATACCCCTAAAATCAGGCTAGGAGTTTTACAAAGTGATAACATGCTTGATAATGTTATCATTGAATTACTAAAGACTCAATTTGAGTCAATTGAATAGGTAAGTCCATGGAATCGAAGGTGAAAGGGGCTAAAGGAGTTGAGGATCAATTAAGAATTTGTTAAGTGAGCATACTACAAGATTTGTGATGCCAAGAGGTAGTTTAGTCAAAGAATCAAATATCGTGGATCAAGGTAGAATGAGAATTGAAGGAAGTAGTTAAGTGATTTAATTGAATTGTGATCTAGTGACCAATTTGTATTCAAGTGAATCCTAGGGTATGATCAATTTGTAAAGGGGAAAAAAGTTTAACTTTGCATGGGTAATTTTACCCTAGTTGCATGGTGGAATCTATGTGTCAATTAAGCTATGTATATTGTATTAATAAAAATAAAGGGAGAGGGAAGGGGTTTGCTGATGGGGTAAGACTCATGAAAGAGAAAGAAATTGTTAGCTGCCCATCTCTCTCTCAACTCTCCTTCCAACGTGAAACACCATTAGAGAAATGGAAAGAGACCTTGAATGAGAGCTTTAGTTTCCAACTTTTGGCCTTCAAAATTTATAAGCTTCTTCATGGAGAGGTAAGCCCATCATGTTTATAGTAACTTTATCTTAGAAATTTTGTTATATCTTGAATGGACGATGAAATAGGAAAAATGTTTTATGAAGATTGAAATTGGAGAGTGATAAAGTAGTATTGATGATGAGCTAGATTGGATGAAATCATGTTTTGAGGGATATTTGTGAATGAAAAAGATGCTGGAAATTTAAGTTTAGGGAGGTATTTGTGTGTCTCCTACAATTATTTGAAGTCACATGTTGTTTTGAAGTACTTAGAATCATTGAAACAAAGGTCAAATGCAATATGCCTAGAAATGCTATGTTCTAGCAGTAAGTTTAGAAATTCATAGAAAATTGAATATGCTGAGGTTGAATATGAATCTTATATATGGAGAACCATGTATGAGTCTAGTTTAATCTCCAACAAACAGTGTTTGATTTCGATCTCTAAATCAAAAGTTATGAATTTTTAACTGAAGTAGTGTAGAAAATCTGGAAGCAAATTCTACCTTGGACAGTTTAATTTATGTAGGTCTTGTTAAATTATGAGGCTTGTACCATTAAAATAGTGATTGAATCTAGTTTGTAACGATGTAAAGAACTTTAAATTCTAGTATATACTCGATTATGGAGGGACAAATCTTTAATGATAGATCAAGTTATCATAAATTGGAAAGTATGACTTAACTTGAAAATGGAATTGAGAGATGATTAGTATATGTATAGTTATTGCTTGAATGATAAAATTGGTTAAGCATATTGAATTAATGTGTGATAAGGGGCATGTATATTAATAGATGTATTTTTGATTATTTGAGCTAAACATTGGAAGAAGAAGCTGGAAGTAAGGTCAAAGTAGAAAGAAAGTTTGGAATCAAGGGCTCGGTTGAATCAAGTATCGAATGGAGGAAGCTTGGATGTGTTAGTGGATCAGGATATCCCGTAACTTCGGGATATAAGGTGAGTGCATTTTAAAGTCTCGGGACAGATTAAAACTATCCCGAGCATTTCTATTTTATTTGTTTAATTTTGCTTAATCATTAGGCTAAGATTTGCCCATACTAATAAGCTTGGATTCCAAGGTAAGTATAAAAATTCCAAGCTATATGTACTTGAATATGCTTGAGATGTCATGAAAGTTATATGTACTTGAATATGCTTGAGATGTTATGAAAGTTATATGTACTTGAATATGTTTGAGATGTTATGAAATGCATGCTAGTTTCAAAAGCTATATATGATTGAATATGTTCAAGAAGCTATGGAATGCATACTATGTTCGAGAGTTACATGTAAATTAAACTTGTGGATATACTATGAATCAAGCCTTGACCATTTGATTATAAGAATGTGAAATTATACTAAAACAAGATTCTGGCATAATGTGACAACTTATAAGCTTTGTTCATGTGATTGTAAGAATGTGGGGCTATACCCATTTCTGATGCGCATAAGATATGTTATATTGGTTATCTAATTAAGGAGCAAAGCTCAATTGTGATTCTAATATGATAAGTTTATAACATGTACATGATTACATGAATATGGAGCTAAGCTCAATCTTACTACGATAAGGTAAAATATGTGAAAAGCCTTGGTCTCAAGTCGGTCTTAGGTATAGTTGGCATGCCATAGAGTCCATAGAGCTCGTGTTTGGGGTGGACTACGGTCCTTATTTGGCGATAGTAGGAGGGAAGTTTTTTGGTCACTTGGCGACAGTAGGAGGGATTAACCGGTACTCTGAGTACCTTTTTGTTGGCGACAGTTGGTTGGGGGTTCGAGTACCTAGGTTGATGCTTGATTTCAAGGCTATGTTAAGACTTCATAATGAAACCCAACTAAGGTTTTATTTTGATAACTTATGAGATAAGTAAAACATGTTTAGAATATGTTATGTATGATACCTTATTTGATAAGTAAATCATGTTTATAATATGCTATGCTTGATAATTTATATGAATAGTAACATGTATATGAAATACTTTGATAAAAATGAACATGCTTTGGACTGTTTTGCAATGTATATTTTTTATACATGTTTAGTGGACTATTTTGATAAAAATGAACATGCCTTGGACTGTTTTGCAAAATGTATATTTGTGTATACATGTTTACTGGACTGTTTTGATAGAAATGAACATGTCTTGGATTGTTTTGCAATGTATACATGTTTAGTGGACTGTTTTGCAATGTATATTTGCGTATACATGTTTACTGGACTGTTTTGATACAAATGAACATGTCTTGGACTGTTTTGCAATGTATACATGTTTAATGGACTGCTTTGATAAAAATGAACATGCCTTGGACTGTTTTGCAATGTATATTAGTGTATACATGTTTAGTGGACTGTTTTGATATAAAATGAACTTGCCTTGGACTGTTTTGCAATGTATATTTGTGTATACATGTTTAATGGACTGTTTTGATAAAATGAACATGCCTTGAACTGTTTTGAAATGTATATTTGTATACACATGTTTATTGGACTATTTTGATAGAAACGAACATGCCTTGGACTGTTTTGCAATGTACATTTGTGTATACATGTTTAGTGCACTGTTGTAACCCCCTTGACCCGGCCTAGTCGTAAGATCGAGCCGAGCGAGCTACATTAGGTTTACCGAAGTAAACCGTAAAGAATTAAACCCGAAACCCGTCCATTTTTTTCATTTTATCTTATCTAGATACAAAATTTACATCCTATATGTGCATACTGATTCTTGGTGAAAACCCAACTCAATCGAGTGTCTAATTGACATCTAATTGGTTATATAAATGATTTAGGGCCTAAACTACAAATTCTAAAAATTATGAGGAATTAGCCCAATTTTAAGTTACAACCATTAATTAGACATTTTACATGCTTACACGTCAAAAATCAGCTCAAAACGATCATCTGAACTTAGTCAATTGCATCTACAAAATTTAGGGGCCAAAATGCAAAAGACTAGAAACTGAAATCCATGACATTACATGTAAAAGCAACCACTAGTACTCATATCGATACGGGTTTTTCCTCAACATAATAAAACCGGTACAAGTGCACCGTATCAGTACACCATGTCAGCCTGCAACATAATAAAACCATATAGGTACGAGCCCATGGTGTTCCAGTATACGAGTTTTTCCTTAAAAAGTAACTTTATAGTAACGAGTCCCCGTACTGATACACCTTACCCTATACTGGTATGCCAAGATTAAATTGCATATTTGTACCGATACGCACAGACCAGTACCGAAACTGAGTGCCCTATTTTGCCTAGCCCTACCGATACGGTCCCCAGCGTATCGGTACGTCTGGGCCTATAATTTAATTTTCAACTGGTTTAACATGCTTTCAACCTTACCAAAATATTCTAACATGCTCCTAACACACAACCAACACAATTTAGAATCAGCCCACACATAACATCACGTATTCAACATCATTTCATGGAATCTTGCATCAAATGTAAATCTATAGGCATGCAACCTAGAAAACCATTCAAGTAAAACGTGAAACTCCAAACCATCATCAAAATCAAACCATTAAGGCCATTTACAACTCAAGAGTAGCTAAACAAACATGCTCAAACGGGAGTTCAACGAAACATCTCCCAAATAACAACGGAAACCCCCATTGCCCTTATTACTGATAGTCTAACTCAAAACATACTTTGGTTACCAAGTCTTGTATCGATCCCTTGCTTCCCGTTGCCTTCTAAGCTTTCAATTCTCTGCATTGGTGGGCAAAACGAGCATAAGCACACTAGGCTTAATGAGGAGTGCTAAAAAACAACACACCATCAATGCATTAAAACCATTTCTCAACATTACATTGAAATCTCATTTCAAACATCCTTTAAAACATTATCATGCCTTTAAAACATGCACTTAGCATCTTTAAAACTAGCATATTAAACCATATACAACATGTATAATTAACCAACAACATGTCCCTTTGCTCAACCTCAATTTAAGCCTTCGCATGCATAACAACCATATGTAAAGCTTAAAGAGTAAACATGTGTAAATCATATTATACAACATAAACCTTTCAATGATACATCAACAATTATATTGGCACACAAGTGATCATTAACCAAGTTTCTTTACCAAAATAGTTCATCGGATACACGGATTCAACAAGTGTTTACCCAACACTTCAAGCCATCTCAACCGGAATAGCGATACAATCGCGGTACCTAAACAACCGGGTACACTTTCAACCCATGGGGACACCAACCCCTTTCCTAGGTTAGATGCTTAATCCAATAACGGGAGTATACGGTACTGTAAAACCCCTATTGTCTAAGCATGTTTTAAAGTATTTGAAATACTATATTTGAGCATTAAATGCTGAAGGATGCACATGGTAAGTGATCCTTGTAAGTAAGTGGTCTATACTTGTGGTTTAAAGCATGGTTGTTGCTTTGGAAAAAAAGATTGGTTAATGCTTGTTAAAAATAGTGAGGTAAATGTTAAAATGGTTAATTATATTGGCAAATAATGTGTTTTAAAACTGTTATCGGATGTAGTTGGTTGGCCATAGGATTGAGTGCACTATAATAAGTCGCCTTGGATGTTGAGGGGTTTAGATTCGTGTACCGAAAACACCATCCGAGTACCCTAACGGTAGAGGGGTTAAATAGTACCGAAAACTCCCGTTAGTGGATTAAGCGTCTAACCGATGAAAAGGGTTGGTGTCCCTAAGGGTTGTGTAAGTGCCCGATTGGTAATGTACTACGATTGTTATTGTATCGCTATTCCGGTTGAGATGTATTGAAGTGTTGGTTGAACACTTGTTAAATCCATGTATCCAATGAACTCTTTCGGTATTGCATTGATGTATGTTGTATTGAGCACTACTCACTAAGCCTAGTGTGCTTACGCTCTTTTTGTCCATTAATGCAGAGAATTAAGATCTCGGAAGGCAGCAAGAAGCAAGGGGATCCTAGCAAGACTTGGCTAACAAAGTATGTTTGGATTAGACTATAAGAATAAAGGCAATACGGTACTTGTTTTGGTTTTGGGAGATGTTTGTTGAACTCCTTTTTTGAGCATGTTGCTTGTTTATTCTTAAGTTGTAAAAGGCCTCTAAAGTTTTTATTTTAGTGTTGGTTTACATTTTTGAAATGTTGCTTGAATGAAAACTAGGATGCATGCCTCTAGCTTTTCATTTGATGCAAAGATGCCATGCTAGGATGCTAAATTTATGAAACTTGGATGCTTGTGGTATGCCTAGTATGTTGGTGTTATGTGTTAAACTTGTTGGAGTGATTTGAGTGTGTTATTTGGATAAAAGATCAGCAAAAAGTGACATTACAGGTCCAGGCGTACCGATACGCGTAGGATCGTATCGGTACAGTTGGGTATTTCCAGGCTTGAGGGATCGGTACGAGCCATGGGTGTTTCGATATGCCAAGGCAATTTTGTTCTAGCGTACGATACGGAGAAGGGTGTTTCAGTATGGGCTTTAGCCTCTGGAAAATTGCTTTTTCAATCCAAACCCGTGTACTGAAACACATGAACCTGTATCGGTACGATCATTAAGGATTTCAAAAGTTCGGTAAGTTAGTTGGGCGTATCGATACGGAGGAGGTGTATCAAAACGGGACATTTCATACTGTATTAGTACGGTTGCAACCGTATCGGTACAGACAGTAGCCAAAGCTGTTAATGTCACTGTAGCACGGTTTTGGCCTTTGTATTTTAGTCCTTGAGTTTTGTATATGCAATTAAATGCCCTTGAGTGATCTGTTTGAGCTGAAATTTGAGATGTATGATTGAATCTTGATTAATTAAGGTTGGGTAACATAAAAATGAGCTTTAATCCTATAATTTTCTAGAATTGTAATTTGGTCCCTAAATTGCATTTGAGATCAATTTGATGTCAAATTGACTCCCGATTGAGTTGGGTTTCATCTTCTGTCAGCATGAACATGTAGGATATTAATTAAGCATCTAGATAAGATAAAAGAAAAAATGGTCTCATTTTGGGGTTCTTCTCTTGGTTTACCTCGGTAAACCTAATGTGACTCGCTCGGGTCGGTCTGGCGACTAGGCCGAACCGGGGGGTTACAGGCTTCATCTTATCATAACTACTTTTCATACTTGAAGATGGAGTAGAGCAAACAACCTATCCCCAAGCCTACGAGCGAAGTCATCTTATGAAGACTTTTATTCACTCTTATGACAGTACTACCATTCCTATAGGGAAGGTTAAATGGAGTAAAACAACTCACTTAGTGTATTAAGGTAGAAAGATGCATAGAAGAGTGTCCCTCAACTGTTTTACTAAAGTTATCAAATTTTCAATTAATTTTCATTATTTTCTTAATTTTTCTGGGAGTTTTTAAGCCTTTAATATGCTACATTGAGCATTCAATTCATTCATATTAATTCATACATTGGCATCAGAGAGTCGACCTAGAATTTCCTTAAAGCTTCTTAAGCATTTAGAAGGCATGAAACATGTTTTTTAAGGGCTACAATAGATTCAACACTAAGTTCAAAACATGAAAGCTCTTAACACATTGCAAAGCATCAAGCATAGATTGATCATAGGAAATCATGAACAACATGGTAGCAATTTTAGAATCAATAGAATCATAGCAAAGGGAACCAGCAAAAACATATCAAACTTTTACAGGATGTTTTTTTTTAAATTTTACCTAAATTTAACCTAATATATACATGGGATAGTACTCCCCCAAACTTGAGAAAAGCATTGTGTCCAATGCAAAAAGGAAACAAGAAAAACAAAAAAAAACAAATATGCAGATGCAATAAGAAAAACTAAAAATAAAAAGAAATAAAAGAAAAACATATCCAGGGAGTTACTGGAGAAGGTTCCGAATGATGATGCCGTTGCCTTTGTCCCGGGGAGACCTTGGTTTCTTGGCAGGGCAGGGAAAAGCACCAGCTTCAATATCTAGTCATCGTTTTTGTGAATCAGGAGGTATCAATGGAAACTCCTCATGTGCATCCTGTAGTAGCTCTTGAAAAAATGATCGCTCAATAATATCTTTGGTTTGGATATATTAAAAATAGGGTTTGAAAAAGATGGCGATAGCCTCTGAATAACACGATAGAGGTCCTGGGTAGATATAACAACTAGGTCATCGAGTACTCATAATCCTTTCATGACTTGGAACTGATGAGGGAGCCATTCGGTGAAGCGTTCGATAATGTAACACCCTTAATGTATACTCGTAGATCGAATACACATTAAAAATGTTATAGAGATATTAAGAAAACTTGGCTTAATATTTTTTTGTAAAAAATTACATCAGTCTATAGTAGCTATTTTCAACCCTGAATTATTTTATAAAATTTATAGATATATTAATGAAATGAAAATATTATTCACGGTGAAAACTAGGTACCCTGCCTAGACCCTTTCTTGATTTTAAAATTATTATGCGACTAGGGTTAATTAATATTTAATTATATCTTAAATTATAACAATTTGTAGCAAACTATTTTCTAAGTCCATACATTCATAATAGTACGTAAACAAGTTATAAACTTAGGTTTACAAACCAGTTTATTCATTTAAAATACATACCAACATATACTTATTAAATTTGCACATTGCACTAGATATCAACTATTTTTAAGATGTACATACCGTAGTCACTTTACTAACTTGATCTCCCAAAACAACAGCTCCTCCTTATTAGATTATCTCTGAGAACTTACGTGTGAAACAGCAACACACGCTAAGTACAAACTTAGTGAGGCATTCAAAAACAGTTTAAGAAAACATAAAGTGGTATAGTTCAGTAAATCATGTATAGAGTGCAATACACATTTCATGTATTTGACGATCATTGTCAACATTTCATGTATTATCACTATCATATGGATCGTCATAATCATGTATATCATGATTTATCTCTATTATGTATTGTGTAATATTTCTATCATGTAACATGTTATATATTTATCATGCATCATGTAATATCTTTGTCATATATCATGTATCATTTCTATTCATGTATCATGCAACATTTTTTTCATGTGTCATGTATCATGAGAAATCTATATCGTGTATAACATGCGTCATATCTATCATGTATAGCATGAATCATATGCATGTCCATGCTCTTTCATGTAAACATCTTTTTATATCATCATTGTGTCTGGCTAGAGGCCCATGGAAACCCCGTAGCCTATCTGCATTGTAGTGCCATGTAGAGTACGCACTCGAGAGGACGCTCTTTGCTCCTTATATTAACAACACCCCAGTGTATCTTGTTTCATTTTAATATTGTCATTAACCATTTTCATGAATAGACATGCAATGCCATTATGCAGAAATAAATTTCTTACCTCTTGCTCTAATGAAGCTTGCATCTACTGTAATATGTAATAAATAAATTTCATTTAAACAATATAATATTAATTTCAAATTAGGGTCGACTTATCACAAGTCTTTCCTTTTTTATCTGTAAACATATAAAATTGCACATATCTGTTTACGCCAAACAGCCTCACTAAGCTCACTCTATAATCTTTTCCTTCTTTTTGTTACTCAAGTCTCCCTCAAGCTCCTGTTGAACTGTAGAAGACTAATCGATCATATTTTATCACTATTCTTTATTAGACTTAAATCTAACATTACTAATTCAATTCAAGACATATTTATTCGAATATAAAATATTTTTCTGAAATTTTTCCCAAAATTCCATATGACTGCCGAATTGGTCCCTAGGTCCTTTAGTGACCATTTTGGACATCAAACAATTGTTCAAGCTCCAATTTGAACAATTTCCATAATCATATACTAATTTTGGACTATTACCTTTTAGTCCTTAAACTTTCTAAAAATGACATTTTAGTCACTGTCCATATTTGTACATTTAATTCATGTACAAATTAACTCCTTATTATTTCCAACATTTCTAGAATCGTCATTCAACTTTATTTAATTTGATCCTTCAAAAATTCCTTATTTTCAAAATAGGCCCCTAAATTTTTTTTTCTTATCATTTCAATCCTTTAACTTTCATAACATGCTTAAATCTTCAATTCTATCAATTTTTCCATAAATTCAAGACCAATCCCTAATTTTTCCTAAATTACCAAATTGATCCTTCAACTTCCAAAAATCTTAATTTTTGTCCCTCATCATCAATTCAAGCTAATTTGAACATATTATCAAAAATTACTCTTCAATCCCTCTTTAAAATAATAATTTCATAAACATCCCGTTATTTATTCAAAATACCAAAGGTCCTTAAACATTTCAAAATGTTCAATTTGGTCATAAATTGTCAATTCAAGCTTGAAACTTCATTTTCTATCCATTTCCATCATCGAATAAATTTTGACAATTTAGTCCCTAATATTCCACAAAAATTTTGAATTGGTCCCTAATAGGAGTTTAATCTTCAAACATCAAAATTCAATCTCTAACATCAACATAAAGCTTCAAACAACTTAAATCCTTCAATATCATCATCAAATCTCAAACCCCTAACAAAACCCTAAATTTTAAGATTAGGGTTTATAACTTCCAACATGAAATTAACTTGATTTCAAGCTTGTTTCTATCAAAACTAAGCTTATTTCATCATCATCTACATCAACTCTAGCAAAATTCCATGAAACCCTAGTTTCTCTTTCTTCAATCCCTAACTTGTACTTCATAATTCCATGAAATTTTACTATCAAAATATAGAGAATGAAGAGTATATCACTTTACCTTAAACAACTTTGTTTGAATTCTTGATCAAAAGCCTTGAAAATGGACTAGGAAAATTTTTGGTATTTTTCCTTTTTTCTTTGTGCCATTCGAACAGCCCTTTGGCTGATGAAGATGATTTTATTCATCTTTTTATTCTATTTAATCCATGTGTAAAGGTTAAATGAATTTTAAATTCATTTAACTAGTAAAATTACTAATTTTCCCTTTTATTATAATGGCCAAGATTCAATCTCATCAAGATCAATGCCCATGATTAAATCCATCTGTTTTTCACCTTTCATAATTGCCCTCAAAGTTTCAAAATATTTCAAAAATGTCATACATAGCAAATGACCAATTTGCCCTCCAACTAAACTTTATTTACTCACAATACTTTAAAATCGCCATCCCTTTAAAATCTAACTAAATCTAGTTAGAATCCAACTAAATATAATAAAATATCCATAAAATAATATTTTATGAATTTTCCATAATTTCTTGGAACTGTCTTTAAAATTTCAATTCGATCTGATATACCGATATCCAAAAAATACTTCTATTGCGATTTTACCTATTTCAAGCTATTGGGTTTATCCGAAAATTCTATATTTCCATATTTGAAAAATAAACTCTATTTTTTCCATATAAACTTCCTTTTCCAAGAACTTAGACTGAATTTTCCTAACTTAGTCTATTATTCCAATAATCATCGAAAATCTTCATATAATAAAATTTCTCTTAGAATTCCTTTATCGATAATCAATACGAATTTTCTCTACTCTTATTGAGTCTAAAATATCGATCAAAAACACTTTTATGGGACCTTCCCGGAGGTCACCTATCCTAATATTTCCCTGGCCTGAACACCCATAACAATTTTATTCGATCCAAATTCGAATAACATAAGCCTCGTATGAAAAATTTGGTAAGACAGAAATACCACTCTTGGGGGTGAACTATTCATTTACGGGGTTAACTTACACAACTTTTGGAAATTACACTTTGGTCCCTAAACTTTTCAAAAGTTTACACTTTAACCCCTAAACTTTCAAAAATTACATTTTGATCACTAGTCTAAAAATTGGGATATTACAATCCCTTCCCCCTTAAGAAAATTCGTCCTCGAATTTTCAACATATATTCCTTTCAAACTATTTTGGATAATGTTCTTTCATTCTCTTTTGGATTCCCCAAGTGGCTTCCTCAACTTTATGATTCTTCCAAAGGATTTTAACCAGTGGAACATTCTTGTTTCTTAATTCTTTAATTCTCTGTGCTAGAATTTTCCCTGGTTCTTCTTCATATGTTAGATCCGACCAATAGCTCTGAAGTAAGGATACATGAAACACATCATGAATCTTATATGGCCCAATAGATTTGGGACTAATCTTTCCTTTCCGTCCAAACCTTAATACTTTTTTCCAAGTAGAAACACTTATGAACACTTTTTCTCTCACTCCATGCTTAATATCTTTTCTTTTCTTATCTGCATAAACTTTTTGTCGATCTGGTGCGACTTTGAGATTATGCTGAATAATCCTTACTTTATCTTCCAGGTCTTGTGTTAAGTTAACTCTTCCAATGTTTGAGTTATTCTGAACATTTCGATCTTGCAATTCGAACCAATGAAGAGGAGTTCGACACTTTCTTCCATATAATACTTCGAAAGGTACCATCTTAATACTTGCTTGATAACTGTTATTATAAGCAATTTTTGCCAAAGGCAAGTATTTTTCCCATGATCCCGCAAACTCGATCACACAAGCCCGTAACATATCTTCCAAAATTTGTATGACCCTTTTAGATTGTCCATCTGTTTGCGGATGAAAAGCTGTACTAAAATTTAATTTAGTACTTAAAACTTCGTGAACATATTCCAAAATTTTGAAGTAAACCTTGGGTCTGTGTCTGATACTATCAATATTGGAACACCATGTAATCTTACTATCTTCGAACATTGAGTTCTGCATATTTATCTAGCGAATAATCCATTGGGGAACAAAGATAGGCTAAAGTAATCCAGAAAATACATGGTGTTCAGCTTTCACATGTTAAACACTTTGCCACAAATTTCGTGATTACTTCTTTTATTCTTGGTCATAGTTTCAAGTCTTCAGATCTTGATACATCTTATTATTTTTTGGGTGCATAGTCAATGGACTATAATGGGCCTCTGTTAATATCTTCCTTCTCCAGATTATCATTGTCATAAACATATACTTTTCCTCGATAATACAAACAACCCTTAGACTTGATCATATAATCTTGTGTTTTCCCTAGATTCAACTTGTCTTCTCTTTTCAAAACCACCTTTCATCCAAAGATTGCAAAATCCTTTATTCGATCCATAAAGTTGGTTTCAACTGAAATTTTGTTGTCACAGAACCATCTTATTCCAATGACAACTGGGCATTCATTTAGCACAAGACAGAAAATGTCTTTCAGCTAAGGGTATCAGCTACTACATTAGCCTTTCTAGGGTGATAATCAACAACCATGTCGTAATCTTTTAAAAACTCAACCCATCTTCTTTGTCGCAGGTTCAAATCTTTTTGTGTCATCAAATACTTCAAACTTTTTGTGATCTACATAAATATGACACTTTTCATTATACAAATAGTGCCGCCAGATTTTTAAGGCAAAAATTACAGCTACCATTTCAAAATCCTGTGTCGGATAGTTCTTTTCATGAATTTTGAGTTACCTTGATGCATAGGCTACTACACGACCTTTTTTCATCACCAAACCACAATGGGATGCATCACTGTATAGAGCGTCTATAATATCTAGCTAACCCCAAGAAATTTCAAACTTCAGAGACATTTTTCGGTGCCTCCCATTCGAGAATAGCTTATATTTTCTTGGAATTAACTCGTATTCCTTCTGATGACACTATATGTCCAAGGAAAGTTATTTCTGTCAACCAAAATTTACATTTAGAAAACTTGGCATATAGCTGCTTATCTCTTAAGGTTTGTAGTACCACTCAAAGATGGTAGTCATGTTGAGCTTTTTTTTTCTTCGAGTATACCAAAAAGTTATCTATGAAGACCACAAAAAACTTATCCAAATAGGATTGGAATACTCTCTTCATTAGGTCTATGAATGCAGCAGGGGCATTCATCAATCCAAAAGGCATCACCAGAAACTCGTAGTGTTAACGAGTTATAAATGTTGTCTTCGGTACATCTTCTTCTTTGACTTTAAGTTGATAATACCACGATCGAAGATCTACTTTATTTTATTTTTGAGAACACCGTTGCACCTCTGAGATGTTCAAATAGATCTTCAATCCTTGGTAGGGGATACTTGTTCTTAATGGTTACTTTATTTAACTACCGGTAATCTATACATAATCGTAGGGAACCATCTTTCTTCTTTATAATTAATACCGGAGCACCCTATGGTGATACATTCAGTCGAATGTAACCCCGGTCTAACAATTCTTATAATTGAGCTTCTAGTTCCCTTAACTTGATAGGCGCCATCGTATATGGTGCCATTGATACCGCTTAATTCCTAGGTAAACATCAATCCCAAACTATATTTCCCTATCCATAGGCAACCCTCGAACTCATCTAAAAATGCATTAGGAAAATTCCTAATAGTTAGGATGTCTTCAATCTTCTTTAGTGAATTTTGTGTATCTACCATATAATTTAAACACGTTTCGCATCTATTGCATAATAGCCTTTGAGCTGTTATGACAGAAATTTACTGACTCTAAACAGTCAATTCTTTCTCCCACAATGATTATTTCAGAACTATTGGGTCCTTGAAGTATTAGCCTACTCTTTTTACTCATCACTTTTGTATCATATATAGATAACCAATTCATTACAAGAATAACTTCAAATTCACCGAATGGAAGTTCCTTCAAATCTGCCGGGAGCTTAATCCTATGAATTTCTAATGGACATCTTTTACACATTCTAGTTACTCATACACTATGTCTAAGAAAAATACTAGCAACCACGTTACTAGATATATTCTCCATAGGAAACTTTCTTTGTGCTACTATCTTAACACTAATATACGATTAAATCAAACCCGAATCAAATTAAAACAGATACAGGTTCATCCGAGAGTTAAAACGTACCTGCAATATTACCTGGATGATACTTTTCTTCATCAGTGCTAAAATTGTACACTTGGGATAGGGTCCAAATTCCTTGTTAGTTGCAACCTCAGAAACTCCTTGTGTCAATGTCTCGGGTTGTCCACCGTCACGACCTCGACCTTGAAAAGAAAAAGCTATAGATTTTTCAATCCGAATAGATTTCCTAGCCCGTTCCTCTGGCAATCCTTAATATAATGTTCAGTACTGCCGCATTTAAAACAGGCTCATGTAAATTGCTCGACAGGCTTCTAGATGTCGTTTTTCACAACTTCCACACTTTGGAAATATAAATCTGCTCGACCTAGCAACTGACATCTGTATATTCTGCCATTTCCTTAAAGAAGAATTCTTTCAAGAAAATCCAGGCTTAACTCTGCTTCATGATCGATTTCCTTTACCTCGTTTAGACTGTGTCGAGGTAGAAGTCTCATTGGACTTTTTTGAAGTTTGAGAGAACTGAGTTTTAACTAAATACAAATAGGCTCTTCCCATAGCCTCTAAAGCTTGCACTAATGCTCCATATTCTTGTGTCAGAACTCTCTGTTGCTCTTGTGGTTCAGCAGACGCAGGAGTTAGAAATGGAGCACATTGCACCTCATTGCTTCCACTTTGAACCTCCTCTTGCTCCCTGCAATCCATCGCTTGACGGGACTCAGCAGAATTCGACATTATTTACTACTATAATAACATATTTATACATATATGAGGAGCAAAATCAAGTTATACAGATAGTACATCAGTAATATGACATCCTAGAGGCATGTACTTAAAAACAAATCACATTAGACTCAGTTTAGCCCCCCGAAATCGGCTAAACCTATAGCTCTGATACCAATAAATGTAACACCTTTAATGTATACCGTAGATCGAATACACATTAAATATGTTATAGAGATATTAAGAAAACCTGGCATAATTTTTTTTTGTAAAAATTTACATCAATCTAAAGTAGCTAGTTTCGACCCTGAATTATTTTATAAAATTTATATATATATTAATGAAATGAAAATATCATTCAGGGTGAAAACTAGGTACCCTGCCTAGACCCTTTCTTGATTTTAAAATTATTATGCGACTAGGGTTAAATAATATTTAATTATATCTTGAATTCTAACCCCTTGTAGCAAACCATTTTCTAAGTCCATACATTCATAATAGTACGTAAACAAGTTATAAACTTAGGTTTACAAACCAGCTTATTCATTTAAAATACATACCAACATATACTTCTAAAAATTGTACATGCCTCTAGATATCAACTACTTTTAAGTTATACATACCGTATTCACTTTACTAACTTGATCTCCCAAAACAACAGCTCCTCCTTATTAGATTATCTCTGAGAACCTACGTGCAAAACAACAACACAGGCTAAGTACGAACTTAGTGAGGCATTCAAAACAGTTTAAGAAAACATAAAGTGATATAGTTCAGTAAATCATGTATAGAGTGTAATACACATTTCATGTATTTGACGATCTTGTCACATTGTCAACATTTCATGTATCATCACTATCATATGAATCGTCATAATCATGTATATCATGATTTATCTCTATTCTACATTGTGTAATATTTCTATCATGTAATATGTTATATCTCTATCATGCATCATGTAATATCTTTGTCATATACCATGTACCATTTCTATTCATGTATCATGTAACATTTTTTTTCATGTGTCATGTATCATCTCGATTCATGTATCATGAGTAATCTATATCATGAATATCATTGTGTTTGGCTAGAGGCCCATGGAAACCCCATAACCTATATGCACCGTAGTGCCATGTAGAGTACGCACTCGAGAGGACTCTCTTTGCTCCTCATATAAGGATGCTCTTTGCTCCTTATATTAAAAACACCTCGCAAGTGCCCCAAGGTGTATCTTGTTTCATTTTAATCTTGTAATTAACCATTTTCATGAATAGACATGCAATGTCATTATGAAGAAATAAATTTCTTACCTCTTGCTCTAATGAAGCTTGCATCTACTGTAATATGTAATAAATAAATTTTATATAAATAATATAAAATTGCACTTATCTGTTTACGCCAGACAACCTCACTAATCTCAATCTATAATCTTTTCCTTCTTTTTGCTACTCGAGTATCCCTCAAGCTCATTTTGAACTGTATAAGACCAATCAAACATATTTTATCACTATTCTTTATTAGACTTAAATCTAACATTACTAATTCGATTCAAGACATATTTATTCGAACATAAAATATTTTTTTGAAAATTTTCCCAAAATTCCATATGATTGCCGAATTGGTCCATAGGTCCTTTAGTGACCATTTTAGACATCAAACAATTGTTCAAGCTCCAATTTGAACAATTTCCATAATCATTTACTAATTTTGGACTATTATCTTTTAGTCCTTAAACTTTATAAAAGTGACATTTTAGTCACTACCCATATCTGTAAATTTAATTAATGTACAAATTAACTTCTTATTATTTCCAACATTTCTAGAATCTTCTTTCAATTTTATTTAATTTGATCCTTCAAAAATTCCTTATTTTCAAAATAGGTCCCTAAAATTTCTTTTATTATTATTTCAATCCTTTAACTTTCATAACATGCTTAAATCTTCAATTCTATCAATTTTACATAAATTCAAGACCAATCCCTAATTTTTCCTAAATTACCGAATTGATCCTTCAACTTCCAAAGATTTTCATTTTGGTCTCTCATCATCAATTCAAGCTAATTTGATCATATTATCAAAAATTACTCTTCAATCCCTCTTTAAAATAATAATTTCATAAACAACCCCTTATTTATTCAAAATATCGAATAGGTCCTTAAACATTTCAAAATGTTCTATTTGGTCATAAATTGTCAATTCAAGCTTGAAACTTCATTTTCTATCCATTTCCATCATTGAATAGATTTTGACAATTTAGTCCCTAATATTCCATAAAAATTTTGAATTGGTCCCTAATAGGAATTTAATCTTCAAACATCAAAATTCAAGTTCTAACATCAACATAAAGCTTCAAACAAAATAAATCCTTCAATATCATCATCAAATCTCAAACCCGAACAAAAGCCTAAATTTCAAGATTAGGCTTTATAACTTCCAACATGAAATTAACTTGATTTCAAGCTTGTTTTTATCAAAACTAAGCTTATTTCATCATCTACTACATCAACTATAACAAAATTCCATGAAACCTTAGTTTCTCTTTCTTCAATCCCTAACTTAAAATTCATAATTCCATGAAATTTTACTATCAAAATATAGAGAATGAAGAGTAGATCACTTTACCTTAAACAACTTTGCTTGAATTCTTGATCAAAAGCCTTGAAAATGGACTAGGAAAATTTTTGGTATTTTTTCCTCTTTTCTTTGTGCCATTCGAACAGCCCCTTGGAGGATGAAGAAGATTTTATTCATCTTTTTATTCTATTTAATCCATGTGTAAAGGTTAAATGAATTTTAAATTCATTTAACTAGTGAAATTACTAATTTACTATTTTATTTTAATGGCCAAGATTCAATTTTATCAAAATCAATGGCCATGATTAAATCCATGTGTTTTCACCTTCATAATTGCCCTCAAAGTTTCAAAATATTTCAAAAATGCCATCCATAGCAAATGACCAATTTGCCCTCCAACTAAACTTTATTTACTCACAAGACTTGAAAATTGCCATCCCTTTAAAATCTAACTAAATATAGTTAGAATCCAACTAAATATAATAAAATATTCATAAAATAATATTTTATGAATTTTCCATAATTTCTTGGAACTGTCTTTAAAATTTCAATTCGATTCGATATATGGATATCCATAAAATACTTCTACTGCGATTTTACCTTTTTCGAGCTATTGGATTTAATCCAAAAATTCTATATTTCTATATTTGGAAAATATACTCTGTTTTCCCATATAAACTTTCTTTTTCCAAGAACTTAGACTGAATTTTCCTAACTTGGTATATTATTCCAATAATCATCGAAAATCTTCATAGAATAAAATTTCTCTTAGAATTCCTTTATCGATATTCCATACGAATTTTCTCTACTCTTACTGAGTCCAAAATATCGATCAAAAATACTTTTATGGGACTTTCTCAGAGGTCACCCATCCTAATATTTCATTGGCTTGAGCACGCTTAATAATTTTATTTGATCCAAATTCGAATAACATAAGCCTCGTATGAAAAATCTAGTGACATAAAAATACCACTATTGGGGGTGAACTATTCATTTACGAGGTTAAATTATACAATTTTTGGAAATTACACTTTGGTCCCTAAACTTTTCTAAAGTTTACACTTTAACCCCTAAACTTTCAAAAATTATATTTTGGTCACTAGTCCAATAATTGAGATATTACAGATAATCCGATCCTCTCCCCATTCACCGACCCCACCTTTTTGCACATGGTTGTGATAAGGTTTGGAAAGTGTAAATCCTTGTACTTTTGTTGCGAGCCGCCCTAGCTATAATGACTTAGTGGATGAACTCATATAGATTCACGCCCCAGTTTTTGATGAACTGCATCCAGAACTTTGAATCTGGTTTGAGCTATTCCCAACCCACAATTCTATCATTAGGCTCTCCTTGAATCCAAGTAGCGCCAGGAATGCACAAGTCTTCTAGTACTTGCACGTATGTCTCGGTTGTTGTAGTGGCCACAAAATCTATATGGGTGCCATCAATCGTGGATAAGTTGTAGTGGTCTGCAATTACTAAGGATGAGAACTCTATATTCTTCCCACAAATATAGACCCGTCCATTTTTCAGGTGTCCGCCATAGGTGTAGACTCATGTACCTAGTCAGCGTTTACTTACCCCGGATGGCGAATAAAATCCTCCCAACCCTATGTAGTAACGACCGCGTATATATCAATCTGAAATTTATATCAGTACTTTGGAGTGAACTCCAAACCTTTCTCCAAAATAATTTTACGTTGTCACATGTATCTGTACCGCTTTTAAGAACATTGTCCAATATATACAAGTGATGGTCAAGAACCTCATGCTCTGTCTACGTTGTGTCACTAGAGGTTGTCATATTTGTTTCAAGGGATGGTGGAGGAGAGGGAAAACATGGAGGACTAGGGTTTCTTTTCATTATAGGAGGCTGTTGGTTGCGGCGGGTTACCTTGAGTTGTCGGACCATGATTTCTCAGTGAGGACATAGAAGACAAGTAAAAGTTGTTTTTAGGAGTTGCATGGAAAGAGTTTGATAGTAGGAGCTCTGTGAGGGAAAAGTTGTATGCCTTTGTGTGGTATTTGAGAAGGAAAGATGGAAGGATGGAAAGTCAATGAATTAGGGTATCATGGAAGAAATATCAAACAATAAATGCAGAGATCCTCGTTAAGTGAAAAAAGATGACGTGATTAATAGGCGCATAACGTGTGGTTGTTTATAGGGAAAAGATATAGGAAAGAGTGATGGACAAGATACAATGTAATTATTAAGAAAACATAGTGAAGTAGGGCTCTTAATATCTCTCTCCTATGTGGCTATCAGATATTCCTTTATCAAGTCAATTGTGTTTGTCTGCCTTGCTTTAAACTCATGAGGCGCTCTCCAACTTTCTTCGTGCTTGATGTCTGCTAGATTAAGCAAAACATATTAAATAAAACCTAATCCTAATAGGGAACAAAAAGAAAAAATATTAAATATTACAAATTTTAAATTATAGAAAAAAATAAAAATACAAAAATTGATAATGCAGAAAAGTAAAAAGGGATAGAATTTGGATGTGTTAATCATCCAATATTGTGACAGAGGTTTTATCATAGTGTACTGGCTCCCCCTTATAGATCTTTAACCACTTCAACACCTTGGAAAGATTGCCTAAGTATTGGTTAATAAATGGCATTGGGATGTGGTCCTGTTTCATGGCTTTGTTCAGCTTCCAGTCATCAATCCAGCTCCGCCATCTAGTAACGGTTCTAGTAGAGAGGAGTTCATCGACATCATTTTTTATCACGATTATGCCTACTTTCATTGGCACACACTATACATGACTCACCCACAAGCTATCTGAGATAGGCTAGATGATTCTAGCATCGAGCCATTTGATGATCTCATGTATATCCATAGTCTTTATGATTGGATTAAGTCTCCACTATGGTTTTATCGAGTTGTTGTGATCATCTGCAAGCAAAATCTTATGCATACACAACATAAGGCTTATACCCTTCAAGTCAACAAGGGTTCAACCAATAGCCTTCTTACGTTGAGATAAGACATGTAACAGTTTAGCTTTTTAGTTAGATGTTAAACTAGTAGATATAACAACAGGCAACATATTATTCTCCCCTAAATATGGATATTTTAATTATGGGGAAAGAGGTTTAAGATAAAGTACCGGCGGATGTTATAGCGATGGCTTAGGAGATTTAAACTCATTATAATCCAATGGTTCAAAAGTCATACCTGGCCTAGTAAGCACATCTTTGGATTGTTCGATCTTAACCTTACATTCCTTCTCAACTTCTTGCATGGCCTCGTCAAAGTCAGTTTTTTCTGCAGTGCTAAAAACATTATTGCAGCATATCTCTTGCAAACTTTCTTCAATTAGGGTTTTTCTTGTTTTATACAAGCTGGCATTCTTTATATTCATCCATGTACTTGTGAGTGCTGAAGATGTTGAGGGTGGTCTTTATCTTTATAGTGAATTCACCTTTCTCACAATCAATCACAATACGCCCAATGGTCTCCCAAGGAATATGGAATCATTCTCATCAGCTTCACAGTTAAGGATGATAAAATCTACAGGGAAGACAAACCCATCCACCTTAACTAGGACATCTTCAATTCTACCCTTGGGTCAGATTTAGGATCGATCGGCTAATTGAAGGATCGCCGATGTAAGCTTAGCTCTTCCCATCCCTAGTCTTGTAAACACAGATTTTGGCATCAAATTAACACTTGCACCGAGATCACATAGGGCACGACTGGAATAGATATGGCCAATGGAGCATGGAATGGTAAAACTGCCAAGGTCTTTCATCTTGGGTGGTAAATCACTAAGTACAACCATACATTCACCCGTAGTAGCAATAGTTTCAACTTCTCCCATCATTCTTTTCTTGGTCACGATCTCCTTCAAAAACTTCGCATATGTTGACATTTGATCAATGGCCTCTAGGAATAGGACATTGATGTGTAATTATTTGAGCATGTCTAGAAACTTCTAGAACTGAACATCTTGTTTCTAAGCTTTCAATTGCTACGGGAATGTAGGTAGTGGTCTGGGCTCCTCATGTGCTTTACTGGATGCAGGGGCATTCTTTGCTTTCTCATCTTTGCCATCATTAGCAAGGTCACTCATTGTATAAGACACAAGAGTTGTTTTCTTAGGTGCATGGGCATTAGTGAATGGCTTTCTTGGAGTAGAAACAACAAGAGAATCCCCAAAACTTGGTTTTTAGTTTTAATATTCAACACCATCCAATACTTGCAAACACATTCTTAAGTTTGAAAACTTCGTAGTTATTGATCCAATCCTCGTGGGTTCGACACTATACTCATCATTTTATTACTTGATTCGACTGGTATACTTGCTCTAAAGTTCATCACTATTCGACAAGCATCAATTTCCTAATAGTTGCTTTGTAAGAATTTCCAATGGTATTTTTGCGCATGTTGCTTACATAACTCGCACTCTCCGCATGTTGTGAGTAATCTTTATAACTACGATTTTCACCAAAAATTTCACCAAAAAATATAGGGGCATTCCTCTGTTGAGCAAGTTGAATAGGTGCAACTTCACTCGTGCCTTCCATATTCTTGATTTATTCTTCAAAGAGGAGATTTGAGCTTTTAGAGAAGAAATATCATCCAGCTTGAGAACTCATGTTGTAACCTTGCATGTAGTAGCTCTCGAAATAGGATATTGATAATCATTTTGTGCAAAATGCTCCAGTACTCCAATAGCATCAGTGTAAGTACAATTGAGTAAAGGTCCATTCGATGATCCGTCAACAAGATTTCTAGTGGACGCATTCAACCCATTGTAGAAGATCTCAATTTGAATTTCTTTTTGAAGTTCATGATTGGGACAACGTCGCAACAATGACTTGTAGCGTTCCCAAGTAGTATGAATATTTTCATCATCTAGTTAGTAAAAAGCAGTGATATTATTATTCCTTAAACAAGTTCATCATTCAGTTGGTAATAAGCACTGATATCATTCCTTAAATGCGAGTTTAATGTTGATCGATTAAAATATACCACAAACTCTGTTGCGAGATCATTCCATTAAGTGATAGATCCGAAAAGAAGTTCATGAAACCACATACGGGCTCTTCCCTGTAAAGAGTATGGAAATAATTACATACGTAAGGAATCATCAGGAACACCTTGTTGACTAAATGAAGCACAAATTAATAAAAATAATTGAAGATGCTCTCTTGCATCTTCATGTGGCAACCCAACATATTGCCCATTTGAGTTGAGCATTTAGAACATGACTGGCTTTAACTCGAAAAACTCCTAGTTGTAAATCATCCAAAATAGGAACCACGACATCTCGTATTGTTCTATTTCGAATTGGAACTTATGGATGCAGCAGTGGGTCATTAGGATGTTATGGCGGCAATATTGGTATGGTAGCATTGTTGCCCTTTCCTGCTATTTCACGTTGTTCTCTAAGTCTTCTTCTAATAGTCCTTTCGATTTTTGAATCAGGTATTAGAAGTTGTGTAGCAGAACTTTGGGTCCTACACTACCAAATATGCACTAAAAAGATAAAACAACAAAAATAAATGAAGCTAGTAACAACTACAAATTAAAGAAACGAAATAAAATTGCAAACAAAAACATAAACACCAAATAATCGCCATCCCCGGTAACAGTGCCAAAACTTGATCGGTGAAATGACGTCACACGATTTGTGCAAGCGAACGCACGTCGATGCAAGTATAGTTGTTCCTATCAGATATCGATCCTACGAGGATGGGACTCTGGTTGTCTATTCATGTCGATGTAAGCAATAGTAAAAGAAAAAGAAATGTGAGTGTAGTTGTCAATGCAAAGAAAAGATAATATGATTAATATCAAAGATTGTTGTGGGAGCAATAAGAATGAATTAGCAAAGAAAATAGATTATCAATAAAGAGACTGGATCCCCTCAGTGTAACTCGACAAACTACCAAATGCAGAAAGTAAAAACATTAGATAATTTAATCGACAGTCAATATCAAGTATATTCTATTAACTTTCCTTCAACTCCCAACTATGACTCAAATATGCAATTTTACAACAACTTTCGTTGCTAAACGAAACTACATACTCTCAAACAAGTGGATCAACTTTTGTTGTATCCCCATCCAACTTCTGTTGTAATGCTTATTAATTTGAACTATCACTACATCTTCTGATGTCAATGGTTGCATTAAACACTTTCATGCAAAATAACATTCAAATTCAATAGTTGAAATAAGAAAGAAAGCTCATAAAATAAGCTGAAGTTCAAAATCCAAAATAACTTTTTGTTTTTAAGCAAAAAAAAAGTAAACCATCATTATCTAATTACAAAGAAATATGTAAAAACAAACGAAAACCTCTATTCTTAGCTTGATTCGAAATGAATCTATATGTTCCCCTTGCTTCAGTACTTGGATACTCTTTTCACTAAAAGATTTGCCTCATCTCCACCTCGGTTCTCCAAAAAATAGCTTAAGCTGTCATGGGAGAAGCTTTCAAGAAATAATATTTGAAGAAGACGGTAATCCGGATTGCTCTCCCCTTTCTCTCTCCTCAAAATATTCTTTTTATAGACCGATCCAAGGATGACACATGTCCTTCACGTGAATTTAGTGAAAGAATGTTGTACACAGTCTGGACAAATGGCGTCGTCATCCTTATCTTTAAAGATCTGGACAGTTGGCCGCTATAACGAAGCATCTGGCTACAATGAATAAAGTTCCTACATGATGACATTATCAATACAACAGAAAGACATAATTTAGTATAAAATGAGCAGAGATTACTAATGTTATAGAAATTGTAAATAATAAACTAAAAATGCAAAAATAAATGTATGATACACTAATATAGGGACAAATTAATCGATAAATAAGGAGGAAATACATGCTCCTTAGAGAGCTATCAAATTACATCAATAATTAATAACATAATTTTGCAAATCATACATTCACGGGAAATGTAAGAATAAGAAACTCAAAATATGTGTTGGTTAATTTAACCGAAAGCTTATAATTAATTACATAAATGAATTACATAATAAAAAAATTAGATATTGCTGCAATGGAAATATATTTGTCATCGCTTCTTGCATGCTTATGTTTCATTGTGTAAAAACTTATGCCCATGTTTTAAACACGAATAAATTTATATATATATATATATATTTATAAAAATAAAAGGGTAAAGTTCACAGATGGTCATTAAACTTTGATCAATTATTCAATTTGGTAACCAAACATCCAATTGCTTCAATGTTACCATTAAACTTTTAGTTTTGCTCTAATTTGACCATTGACCCATTAACAGACGTTAAAAGGGTGACATGTTTGTTAAATTATTTTGTATAATAACATATTTAGTCATCTATGTTTTCACATTCAAACAATTCAGTCCTAATTCGAAAGAAAAATAAAGTTAACCCTCATTATTTACACATTATTTTAATTTGGCCCTATTTTTAGTTAAAAATAATTTAACCTTAAACTCTTAAATCCTAAACCCAAAACTCGATTGCTTCAATAGGAAATTAGAAGTCGTGGCATTGAGATTTTTTGGTCTTAGGTTCACTTGTAGGTTCACCATCTATCGAATTACATCAATAATTAATAACATAATTTTGCAAATCATACATACACGAGAAATGCAAGAATAAGAAACTTAAAATATGTGTTGGTTAATCTAACCCTTATAATTAATTACATAAATGAATTATATAATAAAAAAATTAGATATTGTTGTAATGAAAATATATTTGTCATTGCTTCTAGCATGCTTATGTTTTATTGTGTAAAAAATTTATGTGTCATGTTTTAAACATGAATAAATTTATATATTTTTTTTATAAAAATAAAAGGGTAAAGTTCACAAATGGTCATTAAACTTTGATCAATTATTCAATTTGGTAACCGAACATCCAATTGCTTCAATATTACCATTAAACTTTTAGTTTTGTTCTAATTTGGCCACTGGCCCATTAACAGATGTTAAAAGGGTGACATGTTTGTTAAAATATTTTGTATAATAACATATTTAGTCCTCTATGTTTTCACATTCAAACAATTCAGTCCTAATTCGAAAGAAAAATAAAGTTAACCCTCATTATTTACACATTATTTTAATTTGGCCCTATTTTTAGTTAAAAATAATTTAACCTTAAACTCTTAAATCCTAAACCCAAAACTCGATTGCTTCAATAGGAAATTAGAAGTCGTGGCATTGAGATTTTTTGGTCTTAGGTTCACTTGTAGGTTCACCATCTATCGAATTACATCAATAATTAATAACATAATTTTGCAAATCATACATACACGAGAAATGCAAGAATAAGAAACTTAAAATATGTGTTGGTTAATCTAACCCTTATAATTAATTACATAAATGAATTATATAATAAAAAAATTAGATATTGTTGTAATGAAAATATATTTGTCATTGCTTCTAGCATGCTTATGTTTTATTGTGTAAAAAATTTATGTGTCATGTTTTAAACATGAATAAATTTATATATTTTTTTTATAAAAATAAAAGGGTAAAGTTCACAAATGGTCATTAAACTTTGATCAATTATTCAATTTGGTAACCGAACATCCAATTGCTTCAATATTACCATTAAACTTTTAGTTTTGTTCTAATTTGGCCACTGGCCCATTAACAGATGTTAAAAGGGTGACATGTTTGTTAAAATATTTTGTATAATAACATATTTAGTCCTCTATGTTTTCACATTCAAACAATTTAGTCCTAATTCGAAAGAAAAAATAAAGTTAACCCTCATTATTTACACATTATTTTAATTTGACCCTATTTTTAGTTAAAAATAATTTAATCTTAAACTCCTAAATCCTAAACCCAAAGCTCGATTGCTTCAATGGGAAATTAGAAGTCGTGGCATTGGGATTTTTTGGTCTTAGGTTCACTTGTAGGTTCACCATCATCTCCAAAAGATCTAGTGTTTTTGAAACGGAATCTCGACAACGATTTGGAATTCAATACGTCGATAATAGTTTGCATGCCTTGGAAACAATTCCATGAAGCAATCGGATTTTAGGTAACATTGAAGCGATTAAGTTTAGGGTTTAGGGTTTAAGAGTTTAAGGGTTTAAAGGTTTGGGTTTTAAAGTTTATAGCGTAGAATTAAATTCTTTTTAATTAAAAATTGAGTCAAATTAAAATAATCTGTAAATAATGATGGTTAAATTTAGGGTAAACTTCACATGAGGTCCCTTTTGTTTGGGTTGTGTTCTATTTTAGTCACCCATTTCAAAAAAAAAGTTATTCTTGCCACTTATATTTTTTATCTATTTTATTTTGGTTATCTATTTTATTTTGGTCACTGTACCATTAACACTCGTTAGTTTGATGGCGTAGCACATCAGTCAAAAGAGTTAATTTCTAATATGACCCTTGAACTTTAAACAAAATATTAGTTTAACCCCTAAATTATCTCAATCTCACTTTGATCCCACAATATTATTGTTTCGGTCACCTTGTTTAGTGGGTGATGGCTCGACCACCTCTAAAATCCAAAACAAAGAAAAAGGCTACGGAGATTTGTAATTGCTGGTGGAGTTAGCATCCAAGACCATGACCCCTGTTCTTGCATTCTCTATATCAAATACCAATTATTTAAACTTTTCTTTTTTCCCCTTAATCCTAGCGTTCATTTACTTTCCCTTTCTTCTACTTCTTCTCCCTCTCTTCTTTTATGCCCCACCATTTTTATTCTCCATAACCTGCAAAAAATGCAATTTACTCGTCTTTTATTTCCCTTGTTTATTTTGTTTAATCTTTTGTTTTTATCTGTTCATAGTAATTTCTTAGTGTTTTTTAGTTTTTGTTTGTTACTCATATTTTGATTTTAATTTTGAATGGTTCTCTGAAATACCCATATCATAATTTAATTTTGAAGTGAACTACTTAATTCGAACCCCCTATCTGATCTCCCTCATCACCCTTGACATTTACCGATCGACCGCCACCAACACCGCCATAGCCTTGTGCTTGAAACTTCATTGTCTTATATTTCATGTTGTCTCATCTTCATATCCTTAAGCTCAAACTCTTGGAAACCTTCCAACCCCAAATGCAAATAAATGCCACCTTGATTTGATTGGTTTTGCTAACGATACTTTCTTAACCGAAAAATCAAACCTTTTATCGTTAAATTTCACATATGTGTTCTCAGAAACTGAATCTAACATTGAAAATGACTTGTTGAAACACTTTCTATGAGATTGTTTTGTTGACTTTGATGAAAGAAATGTTCTTGACTTGTTGAACAATTATGGCTATAATGAAATTTTCCAGAGAAGGAAACAACTCCTTCTGCAGTTGAAAATTTTCTTTTGCTCATCATTTTTTCTTGATTTTGAATTTTGTTCCCTGTATTTGTTTCCAACATTGGGTTGGTTTTCTTTGTAAAAAATTACTTTCCCACATAAGAGAATGTTATTTTGAGTGAAGATTGAGGTCGGAACAATAACTGGGGTGGAAAGAAGTAGAAGGAGATAGGTCGAAGCTATCGCCCATCATAAAAAGTGACCGAAGCAGTGACATTGTGAGCTAAATGTGAGGTTGAGATAGTTTATGGGTGAAATTAATATTTTATTTAAACTTCATGGGTCAAATTAGAAACTAACCCTTTTAACTGACATGCCACATCGTCAAACAAACGATGTTAACGACATAGTGACCAAAATAAAAATAGATCGAAAACGTAAGTGGCAAGAATAACTTTTTTTCAAAATGGGTGACCAAAACAGAACACAACCCAAACAAAAGGGACCTTCGGTGAAGTTTACCCTTAAATTCATTATTTCTTTCGAATAAAGACTAAATTGTTTGAATGTGAAAATATGGAGGACTAAATGATTTATTATACAAATATTTTAACATCCACGTCAGCCTTTTAACGATTGTTAACGGGTTAATGACCGAATTGGAGCAAAACTAAAAGTTTAATGGTAACATTGAAGAAAAGGGAAGTTTAGTTACCAAATTGAACAATTGACCAAATTTTAGTGATCATTTGTGAACTTTAACCTAATAAAAAAATTGTTTAACAATTAATAAATTTGAAAATAAGAACAAAAAATAAAATCATTGCAAAAATTATACAACATTTTTAATTAAAATATGCATACCTGCATAGAATTTAAGAAGTCTATTTAATAATAAAATTTTAGTAACTTAAATGTTTAATTATTAGTTTATTTTAAAATAAAGGAGAAATAAGAAAATCATTAAAAATATGAATTATTAAGAAATTTGTATAATAACATGAAAGCCAGAATTTATCGTAGAGAATTACATGATAGTAGTAACTAAAACCTAAAAGTTTCCATAAATAATTTTAAATATATATCAATTAATTTAGTTCTAATATAGATACTAATTATATATCTAACATTAAAAAATTATTATAAATACATTTACATTTATAAATTTGTGTATTAGATTAATTAATTATTTTAAATGAAGAACTCTAGCGATAACGAGGGTATACAAGCGATTTGGGAGAAGAAAATAACTAAATTGATATATTTTTAAATATGAAGGGTTAATTTTTTAATTAGGATTAAATTGGTAGAATATATAAGTTTTAAGGACTAAAACATTCATTATACCAAACCTTTTTGGATGTTCGTTTGTATTTTTATGGAAGATTGATATGATCATAACTAAAACTTTAATTGAGTGACCAATTGTAACTTTTAATAATTGAGTGACCCAATCGTAACTTTACTAATAATTGGGTGATCTCCAATTTAGTTTATCCTATATACTTTATACATTCTATAAGTTTTCTTTTATTATTATTATTATTATTATTATTATGATGGTGGTGGTGGTGGTAGCGGTAAACTACAAGAAATACCACTGAAGTTTAGTAAAAGGTCCGATTATACCAATGAACTTTAAAAGATTTAACTATACCACTGGGCCGTTAAGTGAGTTAATGACATGGTGATGTGGATCCTGTACCAAAATGACGACATTTTGATATATATGCTTTGATGTCTAAGATAACCCAAAACGACATCGTTTTATTAAAGGAAAATTAAGAAAACAATACATTAAAGGAGGTTTAAACCAATGACCTTTGGAATGAAAGATTGGCACCTAACCACCAAACAAACTTAGAGTCTTATTATAATATAAATATATTATCTTATATATATTATTTCTATAATATTTATAAGTATTAATTTTTATGGAGATTATATATATATATTTATTTTATAATAGTTATTTAAATTATAAATAATATTTTATAAAAAAATCATTTATATATTATTTTATAAATACTATTCATATTATAAATTGAATATTTTTATACATTAATTTAAACATATTCCTTCTTAAATATTATTTTATAATATATTATTTGTGTTAGAATTATAGTACGAATTTAAGTTGGTTTGGTGGTTAGGCGTCAATCTTTCATCCTAAAGATACTTAGTTTAAACCTCCTTGAGAGCAATGTTTTCTTAATTTTCCTATAATAAAATGACGTCGTTTTGGGCTATTTGAGGCACCAAAACAGATATACCAAAATGATGGTATCTTGGTTTAGGTCCACATCATCATGCCCATTAACTCGGTTATGACCCAGTGGTATAATTAAACATTTATTAAAGTTCAATGGTATAATCAAACAATTTACTAAAGTTTAGCGATATACTAGTATCATTTTTTAGTTTAGTGATATAATCGAGTCAGATCCTAAAGTTCAGTGGTATAATATTATTAATTTTTAGTTCAGTGATATAATCGTGTCAGATCATAAAGTTTAGTGGTATTTCATGTAGTTTATCCTTTTAAATATTATTAGATGCTTATTTTTTTAGTAAAACCTCTTAAAATATGACAAATATTTTCAAAATAAATCCTTATGAGATTGATTCGTGGAAAAATTTCCAAGGGTGTTTGAAGGTGTTTACGTCCAATCATTCAAATGAAAAATTATTTTTTTAATATTATCGTATTTTTTAAAGGATTTGTTGATGCCGAAATGACGAGGCACCGAACAAGGGAGGTGTAGAGGAGGAACACAGTGGTTGTTGGTGATTTTAGACAGATCACCCCTGTAGATTAGGGGCAAAGAGCCGCAGACAATATGGTGGTCGAAGTCAAGAAGATGAGAGGTGGAGGAAGAGAGAGGCACAATCCTCTTAATACGACCTTGTTCAGGCATATCATGTAAGTTCTCAATTTTTTTTTTCTCTTATTGGGTGCACGAGTATTTATAACCCCTTAGAATTATTGTTGAAATAATAGTTCCAAGTCTAGTGGTAGCCTATGGATGGATGGGTAGAGATAGACCCTATTTCAAAGTATTAGACTTTGCATGTTTCTCCATGTGTGCATTGAGCAGTGGCATCTGTCAGCGTTTATTCTCAAGACAACCTGGGGGCTCCTGTTATATTAGTCTCTAAAAGAGCTTATCTCCAAAAGGGTTGTTGTTATGAGTTGTCTCCGAAATTTACCAAATATAGAGGTGCTGAATGGGTACTTCTGAGCCATGCGAAGGCATAGAAATTAGGTGTAACACTTTTCCCTCCCTTACGGTTAGAAGAGTACAATAAAGTAGTACAATGCAGAATATTTTTGGAAGTTACCCTTTAGAGGGTCAGTCATAGTTACATTTTTTACTGCACTTTCTAGGGACTGACTTTTTTTTCAATATATTGCATGTTTGGGTTGTTCCCTTTTACACCCTCGATTATCCGGTAAGATGGTTTTTTGTACCGTATATTTCAATTCAACTCGCTTTTAATGATAGCTCCGGAGGGTATCGGTTAGTGGAGGTAATTAAAACATGGTAATTACTGTCGTGCTCGGAATAGTGCTTTAGGGGGCAATAGTGTTTCATTCTAATTAGGGTGTAGTAGCGCATTTCCTTTCATTTATTGGTGCCATTTGATCAATGATGCACAAGTTCATGGATGTGTAGTTGCATTATACATTGACATAGTTTGAGACTCGTAAGAGGTTGAAACATATGTTTTTGAGGAGTGGATGCTATTGGAGCATGAACGGTACAATTTTATTTGTCCTTTACGCATCGAATTAGTGGAGGTATTTTGAATAAATTTCTAAAAACGAAAATGTTCATTTGCACCCTTGTTAGGCAGATGATGTCGTAGCATAAGTCAGGTGTAGGCATCTCTGATATGCATCACATTTAACATTAGATCATTGAAAGTATGTATACCAATATCGTTTGTGACTCTGCACTGACATTTTCAACTTTTTATGATCATTGAGGCAATTATTGTCGGATTAGCGAAGGCAGCGTCTACTGAAGCAGACATTCACACATTTCAAGATCAGATGTCTTTTTAGACACAGAAGTGTGAGAATCTATATCATTTGAATAGGTTGGCATATCATTTTTCGAAGTAGGCATTTATATTTTTACAAATTAAGTGTCGCTCGTGACATACGAGTGTAGGCTTCTCTACGCCTTTGGAGAAAAACATAGTGCTGAAGTATTGGATGGGCAGAGGTGTAATACCTCAAATTTTTGGTTAGTGACCAAAATATAAATTTTGAAATTTAAGGGGTTAAAGTGAAAAGTTTGGAAAAGTTTAGGACCAAAGTGTAATTTTTAAAAGTTGTGTATTTTAACCCCGTAAATGAATAGTTTACCCCCCAAGAATGACGTTTTCGTGTTAGCCGGATTTTTCGTATGGAGTTTGTATTAATGGCTATAAAGCGATAAAGTTCGGAAGAATATTCGGATAATCGGATCGAATCGAATATCCAAGATATTTTGAAGGATGATAAGCCATGGTTGATTATGTCATTTTACATGTCTAAGATATTTTCTTTGTGTTGGAAGAATATGAATACTTGGATTTAAGTTGATTTTCCATGCTAAATATGAGCTGTTAGATAAAAAATGGCAAGATCGTAATTTTGGAAAATCACAAGGGCAAAGTTGGTAAGCTACTAATTCAAGATTAAATTTAGTTCATTGGATGAAGGATGATGATATGAGGAATATTATGAAAATATAGAATTTTCGGAATAGATCCGGTAGCTCGGTAAAGGTAAAATCGTAGTAGAAGTATTTTGTGAATATCAGGAAATCATATTGAATTAAAATTTCAGAGGCTGTTCCATAATCCACGGAAATCATAAAATAATAGTTATGGAATAGTGGCCGGTTGAGGAGGAACAAATTTAGTTAGACTATAATGGAATGACATTTTTTAAACAAACTAGTAAATAAAGACTAGTTGGATGGCAAAATGGTCTTTTGGCAGGGATGGCAATTTTGAAATATTTGAAGTTACAAGGGATATTTTTGGAAGAAGAAATTTGAAGTTTAAATCTTGGCCCTTGATTGATGATAAAATCAATCTCAATCGTTGGATAAAAGGGCACTTTTTTAATTTCCCTATTTGAATGAATTTAAAATTCATTTATATAATACAAGTGACATAATTGGAGGAATTAAAAATTAAAAGGCAAAACGATGAAGCCTTCTTCATCTTTTACATTTTTGAAAATATGGGGGAAAGGGAGAAAATTTACCAAGCTCAATTCAAGCCCTGAAACTCAATTTTCAAGTAATCTTTCGAACTAGAAAGTTGTTCTACTCTTCAAGCTCTATATTTTGATGTATTTAATTCATGGTGTACATGCTTGATTGATGAGAATTTTACATGATAAGGAAATTAGGGTTTATGAATAAAATTGGGGCTTTTGAAATTTTATGATTCCATGGTTGAATTTAAAGTTGGAATCAAGCTTATATGATGTTAAAATCATGTTTTTGAGTTAGGATTTAAACCCTACATATTTTGGGTTGTATGGAGAAAATTAGGGTTTATGGATTTAAGTCTAACTTAGGGTTTATGATGTTGGATTAATGATCTAGTAAGCTTGATTTGTTGTTTGGAAGTAAAACCCTAAGTTAAATATATGAGGACCAATTCGACAAGCTTCAAAGTTAAGAGACCAAATCTGAAATTTTTGAAATTGAAGTGTATTTATGTAATTAATGATGTTGGAGATGTGAAATTGGTGTTAGAATGCTAAACCAATGTTGAGTCGAATTAGTGACCATTTTGACAATTTGTCAAAATCAAGTGACCAAATAGGAAATGAATTATTGGATGGGGATTAAATCTTATTTTTTGATAAAATAATAGAATTAAGGCAATAGTGTTGATTTGAGGACTAAATTGCAATGTTAAGAAGTTTGAATCCTTACCTTTGCATTTTAGTGGCTATTTTGGGAAAAGAAAGAAAACTAGAGGGAATTATATGGAATAATTATTTGATGAAGAAGCTGATGAATTGGTGGTTTGAAGCAAGTGATAGGACTAAATTGACAAGTAGAAAAATAAGAAGAAGTGAGTATAAATTAGAAGTTTATTATGGAAAGTTATGTAGAAGATTGAATTTTGGCAGTGACTTCGAAAATTCACCATAAATTCTATAAGAATGGTTAGTTGATGAATTTTATACCATTATAAAGATTTGTTCGTCTAGTTTTGTTTCCAACAAACAGAAACTGATTTCGAGTTCCGAGTTAAAAGATATGAATTTTTAATCGAATGAAGGTTAGAAAATTTACAAAGCAGTTCCGGTCAGAACAACACTATGACGGGAGTTTGAACAATTTTCATAATTTTGGTATATTTTATTAATTTTTTGGCTTATACCGTTAGAACCGTTATCAAATCTAGTTTTTCCAGTACAAAGGAAATTAAGATTCGGTATGTATTCTGCCCGGTATAAGTAAATCTTTGAAGGTAGCGCAAGCTGTCAGCAAATGGAATTTGAAATATTTTATATTTAAATGTGAGTTAGCAAGCTCGGAAGAATTATTGGAACTTCAAATTGGTCACTAAGGACCATAATGAGTTTTTGAAATACAAGGAAGAAAGGAAAAATATTTGGAAATTTGTATTCGAATGATTATATTAGACAACGTGTTTAAGGTGTTGTTAGATTTGAATCTAAGAAATATTTTATCTTATTCATGTGATTAATGAAATCAAGGCCGAATCAAAGAAGACTCGAGGTTCTAGAAAGGAAATGATCGAGTAGAATCTAGTTAGGCATGGTAATAAATGGCCCATGTGAGTACAAGGCATACATAACATGATACATATATGTTTTATACATCATTGGGAAGACTTGCGATAAGTCTACTTGGTTTATATATTGGCATGATATTTATGTCATTGATCATATGATTGACATATTTTAAATATGTCAAAGATTGAATATAAATGCATGGATCACTAGTTATATATGATGTTATTCTATGAATGTTATTTCGGGTATGAACTGCCAATAATAAATTATATTGATATACATTGTCATGGATGGAATAAATACAGAAATTATGCCCAAATAAGTAATTGAGGGACATGGTATAGTTGGCATGCCATAGAGCCCAGCAACACGTTGCATATTCGGGAAACTGGGATAGCACTATAGTGTACGTAAATGACACCTAGTGCATGGTAAGCACGACCTTATAAACGTGCAGGAAATTTGGAGGTTAGCACAGCCTTATAATTGTGCAGAAATCGGGAGCACTTCGGTGCATATTTGACTCGTGTACCCAGGGTCCTCAAGGTTTAGTTTGGGCTATAAATAAACGGATAATAAATAGTAAAGAGGTTAGTGTATATTCGAGTATCCGGTTTATATGAACACTCGGGGCAAATGGCAAGTATATCGGTAAGAAATTTTAGATCCGGTTTATATTATGTTGATACATGATTAGTATGATGGTATACTTATCTAGTGATCATGATGCATTTATGCACATACGACATATTATGATAACCGGGCAAGTACGAAAATCTTATGATATTGGCATACAGTAAATAATTAATAATGCAATGTGAAATTTGATGCATTGGCATTATCTATATAAATGTAGCTATGAAGTTTAATAAAATTTAAATTATTGTTATTGACTTCCTTTATTGCCTCACTAAGTTCGTACTTAGCGTGTGTTTGATTGTACACACGTAGGTAAATCAAGATGAGAGGGAGAAAAGCTTTGCATCAATATTGGAAAGCTTAACAGGTAATCACAGTAATGACATCCTAATTAAGATTTGATTATTATAGTGGCATGTATACTTGCTAAACCTATTTGAGTGTGATTGACCTTTAAAGTTCGTTATGGTTTCAAGATAATTGGAGTTTCTGAAAAGATACAAGGTTAAGAATAACCTTAAGTGATGAATAGCCTATTAAGATAATTAATTTATGACTGGAACTCGAACAAATAATTCAAGTCAATTTTAAATAAAGTTAAACGTGCTTGCGCTAGAGAAATTTTAAGATGGGTGACCATCGAGAAGTTTTTTGAAAATTTTAAATTACCTTGATTTTTGGATTAAAGAAGTCATAACATTCTGACTCATACCCGATGTACGAATACGAAAAAAGGGGTGTTACATTTATTGGTATCAAAGCTACAGGTTTAGCCAGTTCTGGAGATTAAACGAAGTATGGTAAAGGTCAAAAGTGTATACATGCCACTAGGATGTCAGAATTACTGATGATTTTACTTGTTGGAATGAATGCAATTGCTTAATTCATTATGATAATAATGTTAAATTCCAATGTGTGAGGGTAAAAGAATCGTGGTGTTTAGGCAAGTGAATCAATAAGAGATTCACGAGAGTGATAAGGTTAATGATAATATTTTACCCTCAGCTTAGCCTGGCACAGAGGCACCATGGTAACATGATGTGTATGTTCTTGATTAAGATTTTTCTTCCCGACATTTGATTTGATCATAAATCAGCCTACTTAGGCACTGATTGCAAAAGAATTGAGAGTTCCGACACACTAGATTTTCAGAGAGACATTGATGGAGATCCTATGATTGTTAATCTATGGTTTAATGATATACAGGTTAGGTTGAAGGAACTCCATATTGATGATCCGAGGAGACTAAAAAAATAGAGTAGTATCTCATCTGAAAGGATTATATTTGTATTTGATAAAGTAGTGTTATGGTATATACTCAAAAATCTGTTAGCTAGAAGTTCTTTCTTTGAGTGTTCGTAACAAAGTTTAATAAAGAAGTATTGTTATGACAATTCATAGAGGGTTAGAGGTCAGGTATAAAGAAGTACTGACTTCCCTATGTATTTTAAAATTTCATGAAGCAGTAAATTATGGCAAATGCAATGCAAATGGTTCAGAATAAGAAAATATCTAAACAGAGGTCATAGCTCGTAAAGAGGAATAGTGAATCGAGATAACCACTTTTAAAAACTAGAGAGGATTTTCGGCAAAGATATCAAGTTGAATATATTAAATAGTTCCGCTAAGAGATCGGGACAAGGAAAATTTGGAACTCTCTGACATTTATAATTAATGTTGGAGATTCAAGAAAACCGCAAAACCAATCATGTGAGTGTTGTGATAATTGGCATGCATGAGCATGCAGAGTTTTTATTGGAATTTGTTATCAATATGAAAATGATTTACCTTATGCTATGGATACTAAGCATCAAGGGTAAGCTGAGAGAGTATTCTTATTGTTTGTGAGTTTTAAATGGGTTGCTCAAGAGGAGCTGTCAGGCTTGATGCTTGATCGAGAGGCTAAGTTTAGGATTAGATTTAATCCAATATTGAACCTATATTGATTATACTCTATAGAATGGCTCTTACTAGATTGAGAAAGCTAAACATCTAGTTGCAAGATTCATTAAATGGAGGTTTTATACGACTTGGTATATCACCTGAGGAAGCTTCAGTGATGCTAGTTAAAGAAGCAGTAATGTTCCTATAAGGTTAAATTACGATTATATTATTACAAGTAGAAGAATATTTGATAGTAGCACTAGTATTAATGCAGTATGAATCTAATAAGGATTCTACCTTATTCAATAATACGTCCCATAATAAGTTGGGATGTGTAGTGATGTAATAAGGCTAAAACAACAATTGATGTATTTAGCTAAAAGTTATCCTTTGGCTTATAAACATTAAATGCCCAATTATCTTTGGAGGAAAATAGTGTATTGATTACACAATTTCAGCTCAAGCATACTTTGACAAATCAAATAAAAGATTTATAGGTAAAAGATAAGATATGCCTGGAAAGAATTCAGTAAGGTGAAAAGGACAAATTTAAAGATTTCTATATTAAGTCTAAAGGATGTTTATGTTATCAAGGAGTAATTTATATTCCGGATGATGATGAAAAAAAGAACTAATAGGTGATGAATCTGATTTGATTCAGTTTAGGATGTGGAGAATCAAGTATGAATGGTTCGAAGTAATTTAGAATTTCTTTAGAATGGTGGATATTATCTGCTGATCTTGAAAGAAAAGATATTTATATGAAGTTAAGGATGAAATATTCCTTAAAAGTTTTACCTTGGAAGAAGGTGTTATGGTTTTGACCAAAAAGGGAACTAAATCCGAGATTTATTAGGCCTTATAAGATTGCGAAAAGAGTTGGTCTAGTGGCTTATTAGTTAGCCTTACCTCCGGAAATGGACAAGATTCACAATATATTTCATGTATCGATGCTCAAGAAGTATCAATAAGATTCTTTACATATCATTACCTCAAAGGACTAGAGATTCAACTGAATTTGATTTATGAGGAAGAACCGGTAAAGATATTGGCACATGGAGTAAAAGGATTAAGAAATAAAATGATTTTGCTTGTTAAAGTTCTTTGGTGAAATTATGAAGTCAAAAAGTGACTTGGAAAAGAGAAAAATATATGAGAAAACAATTTCCTCAATTTTTGAACTAGGTATGTGTTGAAAATTCAATGATGAATTTTCTTAAGGGGGAGAGAATTGTAATATCCCAATTTTTTGGTTAGTAACCAAAATTTAAATTTTGAAAGTTTAGGGGTTAAAGTGAAAACTTTGGAAAAGTTTAGGGACCAAAGTGTAATTTTCAAAAGTTGTATATTTTAACCCCGTAAATGAATAGTTTACCCCCAAGAATGACGTTTTCGTGTAACATGGAGTTTTTGTACGGAGTTTGTATTAACGTCTATAATGCGATAAAGTTCAGAAGAATATTCGGATAATCGGATCGAATATCTAGGATATTTTGAAGGATGATAAGCCATGGTTGATTATGTCATTTTACATGTCTAAGATATTTTCTTTGTGTTGGAAGAATATGAACCCTTGGATTTAAGTTGATTTTCCATGCTAAATATGAGCCGTTGGATGAAAAATGGTAATATCGTAATTTTGGAAATCATAAGGGCAAAGTTGGTAAACTACTAATTCAAGATTAAATTTAGGTCATTGGATGAAGGATGATGATATGAGGAATATTATGGAAATATAGAATTTTTGGAATAGATCTGATAGCTCGGTAAAGGTAAAATCGTAGTAAAAGTATTTTGTGAAAATCGGGAAATCGTATTGAATTGAAATTTCAGAAGCTGTTCTATAGTCAATGGAAAATCATAAAATAATAGTAATGGAATAGTGGCCGGTTGAGGAGGAACTAATTTAGTTAGATTATAATGGGATGATAATTTTGAAACAAACTAGTAAATAAATACTAGTTGGAGGGCAAATTGGTCTTTTGGTAGGGATGGCAATTTTGAAATATTTGAAGTTACAAGGGTTATTTTTGGAAGAAGAAATTTGAAGTTTAAATCTTGGCCCTTGATTGATGATAAAATTAATCTCAACCTTTGGATAAAAGGACACTTTTGTAATTTCCCTATTTGAATGAATTTAAAATTCATTTATATAGTACAAGTGGCATAATTGGAGGAATTATTCCTAATGTATATTAAAGTTAGAATGATACTAACATATACTTGAATTGTATATGTTGGTGAATTGTTGTAGATCATAATCGTAATCCAAACCGGGAGCCAAGAAATTCTAAAGACAAGGAAAAAGTGCAAAAGTGAAGCTGTGTACAAGGGTAAAGTTCCTAGTGAGGCAACATGTGAGTGCAGTTCTACTATTTTATTTGATATGAAAAAGACTTGTGATGAGTCTATCTCAAATGTCAATTCACAAATGATATCTTTTCAATGATTTTTGGAAAGAGCTATGAATGATTTTCGGGCATGAACTGCCCAATGCACTTTTATTTGATACTGTGGAATGTTAATATCTTTTGATATTTTAAACAAGTTAATGATATATGATAGTGAATGTTAAAGCCCATTGTTTGCATTATGAGATTTCTTGGTATAATTGGCATGCCAATAAGGTGGGAGTATAATGATACAATAATGTTGTACAAATGTATAACCATTATATAGTGATACAATGACGTTGTGTTCTACAGCTATGACCTAGTGATACAGTGATGTTGTATAATTTTACAGCAGTTATAAAGTGATACAGTGTTTTATTTTGGCACAACAATATAGTTGATGCCACACATATGCATACTCAATAGTGACTCGCATACCATACATTCTCATTTATCTTACATTGGACTATGATTTAAATAACAGTGAAAAGTTCAAATGAAAGTGACATAAATTTTTAAATAGTGGTTTTCGATATGAATTGTCTTATTTATATAAACTATTATTTTTAATGTTATTTATTGAATTATTAGTTGCCTCACTAAGTTTTTACTTAGCATGTGAGTGTTTCGCGCGTAGGTAAAAGATTGTAAGAAGTAAGGAGCTGCAAGAGAAGACACCATCTATTTTGGGAACGGTACATCATTATTAGTAAGACATCCTCGATGTCACTTTTGATATTATTAGTTGGCATGTATCTTATGAATGTTTTGGGTTATTTTGATAAAAAAATGTTTTGAAATGGTTGTAATGTTATAAATGAATATAGATACTTATAGTGGTTATTATTAATTAAGTATGTTTAAAAATTGTATTTTATTAGCTATTTAAAAGATTTTTAATTTAAGCAGTTTTTAGGCTGTTTATTTAATTATATATATTAGAATTGAACTGCCATGTTGCTGCCTGAATTTAGGCTCAGATTGAACTTAGAAATATTAGTTTTAAATTTTACGCGATTAAATATTCTTTTAGAAAATGGTATATTATCTATATTTGAAAGAAACAAAATTTTACCGATTTTGAAATAAGAACTGTTGTGCAAGTGTCATGTGACATCTCTATCTCGTACTCAGTGATGGATACGAGTAAGGGGTGTTACATTTAATGGTATTAGAGCTACAGCTTTAGCCGATTCTTGGTAGAACTTAAAATTGTTTTGTGCTGAAAAGTGTGTACATGCCACTAGAATATCAATATTATTGATATGATGTTTATTAAATTGATGGATGTCGCTCCTTACTAATGTAGTTGTGTGATTATAGATGTATGAATCAGGGAGTTCAAGACAAGCTATGGAACAAGAAATGTCAGAAAAAGTCGGTAGTGGTAGTAATGAGATTAATAATAATCCCCCGGCTCAATCGGGACAAGGAGGAGCACAAGCACAGTAAGGGATGCCTGTGCAAGATTATGGGACTTTTCTTCAGTCATTGGAAGCGATTCTGACACGTTTCCAACCACAAGCTCCCCCTGCTCCCCGTATGACAATCACTAAAGAGTTAAAAAGTTTGGGAGCCCCTAAATTTAAAGGAGATTTAGATGAAGGTCCAATGGCTGCTGATATATGGTTGAATGATTTAAAGATCATGCTTGACGGGTTCCGTTGTTCTGAGATGGATAAATTAGATGGGGCTGTCTCATTACTGCGAGGTTAAGCTAGGTTTTGGTGGACTAATGCCACAATGCACGTTCCGTCCAAGCTAGTGACCTGGCAATTTTTTATGGAGGAATTCAAAAATAAGTATATGGGAGACCAGTTTATCAGAAAATGAAGCATCAATTTCTCAGCATGAAGCAAGGGAATCAGACTGTTTAAGAATATGAATGTGAATTTAATAAGTTGAGCCGGTTTGCTACAGAGTTGATCCCTACAGAGAAAGATCGATGTGATTGGTTTATTGAGGGATTGACTATGATGTTAAAAGAAATGTTGGTGGCATTGAATTTATCAAACTTTCAGAAAGTTGTGAACCGAGCTAAGGCAATTGAACGAGTACAACCTGAAAAGACAGCAAAACCAAAATAGCAGTCAAATAAGAGATTAGGAACATCTTCATTTTTTTCATCAAAGCGGGGCAAGGGTTTCGGTTCCCGATACATAATAGATATGCATCAGCTACAAATTTTTATAAAGGATCTGGTGCTGGAAAAGGTAAACAATTCCAAACAACTAATTCTGAGGCTGATTCAGTTCCCCAGCAATGTGATATTTGTGGCAGACGTCACCCAAGCCAGTGTCGAATGATGACATGAGCTTGTTTCAAATATGGAGAATTAGGTCATTATGTGAGAGACTGTCCATTGGTATATGGGGAGAAACATCCTCAAACATAAAGATCTACAGTGATGCCACTGTGGGGTAGAGGAAGAGGTGGACTTGGAAGACCGTCTGAGTCAGCTTCACAAGCGGAAAGGCGCGCACCAGCTCGAGTTTATAATATACAGACTAATAAGGACCGGGATAACTCAAAAATTATTGCAGGTACATTCTATCTTTTTGATAAGCATGTATTAGTTTTGATTGATCCTGGTTCTACGCACTCGTATGTTAGTACCGAGTTAGTTAAAGATAGAGATATTCCATTAGAGTCTATCTCTAGTGATATAGTGGCAAAAAACACATTGGGTCAGAGTGCAAGAGTAAATAGAATATGTAGAAATTGTCAGATGAAGGTGCACAGAATAGAGTTTCTAGCAAACCTAATGGAGTTGCCTTTCGAAGAATTTGAAGTGATATTAGGCATGGATTGGTTATCTTTCTACCATGCCATTGTGGATTGTCACTTAAAGCGATTAATCTTGGAAAATTCGAAAGGTGAGGAGATACTAGTAGTGGGAGAAAGGATGAATCCTTTATCTAATGTGATTTTACAGTTTCAGCAAAGAAGCTGTTATTAGAAGGTTGTCAAGCTTTTCTAGATAATGTGGTGGATACCAGAACTACTAAAATTAAATTGGAAGATATTCCTATAGTTTGGGAATATCCAAATGTATTTCCTGATGAGTTACCAGGATTACCCCCTGATCAGGAATTAGAATTTAAGATAGAGGTGCTACCTGGTACAACACCCTTATCGATGGCCCCGTATAGAATGGCGTCAGCTGAGCTTCGAGAGTTAAAGGCGCAATTACAAGAATTATTGGATCAGGGTTTTATAAGGCCAAGTGTATCACCTTGGGGTGCACCAGTGTTATTTGTGAAAAAGAAATATGGGTCTATGCGACTATGCATAGATTATCGTCAGCTAAATAAGGTGACCGTGAAAAATAAGTATCATCTTTCGATGATTGATGATCTTTTTGATCAATTAAAAGGTGCAGCTGTGTTTTCCAAAATTGATCTTAGATCTGGATATCATCAACTGAAGATTAAGGAAGAGGATATTTCAAAGACAACTTTCCGAACTCGATATGGGCACTATGAGTTTGTAGTGATGCCGTTCGGATTAACTAATGCCCCTACAGTGTTCATGGATCTGATGAATCGAATATTTTAGCCATGTTTAGATCAATTTGTGGTAGTATTTATTGATGATATTTTAGTCAATTCAAAGACAAAGAAGGAACACGATGATCATCTTCGTGTTGTTCTTCAGATTCTTCGGGAAAAGAAATTATATGACAAACTGTCAAAGTGTAAAATTTGGCTATTGGAAGTTACTTTTCTTGGTCATGTAGTTTCGGCAGAAGGAATAAGAGTAGATCCCAAGAAAGTACAAGCCATAGTGGAATGGAAAGCTCCAAAGAATATTTTTAAGGTTCAAAGTTTCTTGGGTCTGGCTGGTTATTATCGAAGATTTGTAAAGAATTTCTCAATGATTGCCTCTCCGCTAACCAAGCTATTAAGAAAGGATGTGTCATTTATTTGGACGGATAAGTGTCAAGAAAGCTTTGAAACATTAGAGGATTTTAACTGAAGCTTCATTGTTCGTGCAGCCAGAATCGAGTAAGGATTTTGTAGTGTATAGTGATGCTTCTCATAATGTCTTGGGATGTGTACTCATGCAAGAAGGAACAATAGTGGCTTATGCTTCCATACAGCTTAAGACGCATGAGAGGAATTATCCCACCCATGATTTAGAGTTGGCAGCAGTTGTTTTTGCTTTAAAGATATGACGTCATTATCTATATGGGGAATGATGCTATATCTATACGGATCATAAAATTTTAAAGTACCTGTTAACTCAAAAGAAGTTAAATCTAAGGCAGAGAAGGTAGATTGAACTCCTAAAAGATTGTGATGTGGTCATTGACTACCATACAGGAAAAACAAACGTGGTAGTTGACGCTCTCAGCAGAAAGACCTTTGCTGCTCTTAGAGCTATAAATGCGAGGCTAGCTTTGAAAGAAAATGGTGTTTTGATTGCTGAATTAAGTTTAAGGCCTACTTTAGTAGACCGGATAAAGGAGCTCCAGAAAAAGGATATAGAATGTTTGTCAAGATTCAAACAAGTCGAAAGTGAGGAGAATAAAGATTTTGAAGTTAAATCTGATGGATGCTTGTATTATCGAGGAAGAATTGTTATTCCTGAGGATGAAGAATTAAGGAAAGAACTTCTCTTTGAAGCACATTATAGTCCTTTGACTATGCATCCAGGTGGAAACAAAATGTATCAAGATCTAAAGAGTCGGTATTGGTTGCCAGGAATGAAAAGAGCTATAACTGAGTTTGTTTCCAAATGCCTGACATGTCAACAAGTAAAAGCGGAGCATTAGGTGCCTTTTGGTTTATTGCAGCCAATTTCCATTCCCCAATGGAAATGGGAACGAGTAGCTATGGATTTTGTAACAGGGCTACCTTTGACTCCAAGCAAAAAGGATTCCATTTGGGTGATTGTTGATAGATTGACTAAATCGGCACATTTCATTCCCGTCTGAACTAATTTCTCTATGGATAAGTATGCTGAGTTATATATTAAAGAGATAGTTCGGCTTCATGGAGTACCAGTCTCAATTGTCTCTGATATAGATCCAAGGTTTACTTCTAGATTTTGGAAGTCTTTGCATAAAGCTTTGGGTACTCGACTTAATTTTAGCACGGCTTTTCATCCTTAAACTGATGGACAATCTGAATGGACTATTCAGATTTTAGAGGATATGTTGAGAGCTTGTGTGGTTGAATTCAAAGGATCATGGGAGAAATACTTGCCGTTGGAAGAATTTTCTTACAATAACAACTATAAAGTAAGTATCAAGATGGAACCTTGTGAAGCCTTGTATGGAAGAAGGTGTAGGACTCCTTTGAATTGGTACGAGTTGAAAGATCAGGACGTATTAGGACCTGATCTAATTAGAGAAGCCGAAGACAAAGTAAATATCATACAAGGTAATCTCAAGATAGCCACTGATCGACAGAAAGCTTATGCAAACTTGAAAAGAAAAGAAATTGAATTCCAAGTAGGTGATAAAGTGTTTCTCAAAGTATAACCTTGGAAAAAAATATTGCGATTTGGAAAAAAAGGAAAGTTGAGTCCAAGATTTATTGGACCGTATGAGATTGTAAAAAGAGTTGGTCTGGTGGCTTACCAACTTGCTCTACCCCAGGAAATGGATAAGATTCATAATGTGTTCCATGTATCGATGCTCAGAAAGTATCGATCAGATCCTTCCCACATCATTACTCTAGAGGAAGTCGAGATTCAACCAGATTTGATGTATGAAGAGGAACCGATCAAAATTTTAGCACCTGAGGTCAAGGAACTGGGGAACAAGTCGGTTCCACTTGTTAAAGTTCTTTGGTAAAATCATAAAGTGGAAGAAGCAACATGGGAAAGAGAGAAAGATATGGAAAAAACGGTTTCCTCATCTATTCAAACTAGGTATATTCTGAAAATTCGAGGATGAATTTTCTTAAGGGGGAGAATTGTAATACCCCAATTTTTGGGTTAGTGGCTATTTTGCAAAGAATTAAAAGTTGTTGGTTTTAGTTCAGTGACTAAAATGAAAAATGTTAAAGTTTGGTGACCAAAGTGAAAAGTTAAGAAAAGTTTGAGGACCAACATGGTAATTTTCCCAATAATTATTTTTATTTTATACTTAAATAGTTCATATAAGGGTGTGAATCGAATATAAAATTGTTGGTTTGATTCGATGTTTCTATTATTGGGAAATTACAGTTAAAGTTTAAATGTGATTCGGGTAATCATATGAGCTCGAAATGTGATGAAATTTTGAAGGGAGTTGTAAGAAGACTTGAAGAGTGTGACATTTCGTTTTGGAATCGTTTTTAATCGATTTAGATTCGATTGAAGGTAGTACTTTGAAATAGTGCACAAATGGCATTTTTGTGAATACATGGATTCATTCTTGGCATTTTAGTCTTTTTGCCCTTACTTTTTAATTAAATATGATTATGGAAAAGTGAAATTAAGAGGTTTCAACACCTAATTGGTTATAAATAAGGGGTGAAACGGTCATTTCACTATCGGTGAAGATTTTTATATTAGGATTAAAGATTAAATATGCCATTTTGTCTTGTTAATTAATTAAAGAAAAAGTTAGAACTCTCTCCTGTTCTTCCTCCAATTCAAAATCCACCATAGCCAAGGTAAGAAATTTTTTATTCAAATTTTGGATTGATTTGATTGGTTTTTGGTTCAAGACATGAAATAGAAAATTAATCTCCATTGAATTCTCTTTCATTTGGTATAGTTTTTGAGTGGTTTCCATGACTATATGTTGAGATTGGAGATTAGGGTTTATGACTAACAAGTAGAGATTTTGTGTTTTAAAGATTGTTTTAATTAGATTTGAGGTTGTGATGATGATTCATGCATGATATGATGAAAATTCCATGGATTTTGGTTTTAGGTATTATTTGGGAATATTGAAAAATTAGGGGAAACTCTTGCAAAAATTTTATTTGGATGGGAAATGATGTGAGAAACTTGACTATGATGTTAGAAGGTTAAATCTATGCTTGAATCAAGTTGGAAAAAGTTTGGATAATGACCCTTGGTATTCGGCATATAGGGAAAATTTTGGGGAAAATTATGGAAAATTTTCCTATGGTTAGAAATGGTGTAAGGATGATTTTGTAAGCTTTGGAATGTTAATTGGACTAATGTGGAAGTTTGTAAAGTGTTGAGGACTAAATTGTAAAGTTGGGAAAATATGTGATTAAAGTGGAAAGTTAAATTGAAATTGAAGTTGTGTGGTAAAGGATTATTCTGAAAGAGTTGGAAGTATAAGGGTTAACTTTTATGTTGGGAGATAGGATTAGTAATGAAAGTATATGTAGGAATATTATTATTAATCCAAAAGTATATTAAAGTTAGAATGATACTAACATACACTTGAATTGTATATGTTGGTGAATTGTTGTAGATCATAATCGTAATCCAAACCGGGAGCCGAGCAATTCTAAAGACAAGGAAAAAGTGAAAGAGTGAAGCTGTGATTAAGGGTAAAGTTCCTAGTGAGGCAACAGGTGAGTGCATTTCTACTATTTTATTTGATATGAGAAAGACTTGCGATGAGTCTATCTCGAATGTCAATTCACAAATGATATATTTTCAATGATTTTTGGAAAGAGCTATGAATGATTTTCGGGTATGAACTGCCCAATGCACTTTTATTTGATACTGTGGGATGCTAATATCTTTTGATATTTTAAATAAGTGAATGATATATGATAGTGAATGTTAAAGCCCATTGTTTGCATTATGAGATTTCTTGGTATAATTGGCATGCTAATAAGGTAGGAGTATAATGATACAATAATGTTGTACAAAAGTATAACCATTATATAGTGATACAGTGACGTTGTGTTCTACAGCTATAACCTAGTGATACACTGATGTTGTATAAGTTTACAGCAGTTATCAAGTGATACAGTGTTTTATTTTGGCACAACAATATAGTTGATGCCGCACATGCGCATACTCAATAGTAACTCGCATACCATACATTCTCATTTATCTTAACATTGTGCTATGATTTAAATAGCAATGAAAAGTGCAAATGAAAGTGACATAAATTTTTAAATAGTGGTTTTCGATATGAATTGTCTTATTTATATAAACTATTATTTTAATGTTATTTATTGAATTATTCGTTGCCTCACTAAGTTTTTACTTAGCATGTAGGTGTTTCACGCATAGCTAAAAGATCGTAAGAAGTAAGGAGTTGCAAGAGAAGACACCATCTATTTTGGGAATGGTACAACATTATCAATAAGACATCCTCGATGTCTCTTTTGATATTATTAGTTGGTCTGTATCTTATGAAGGTTTTGGGTTATTTTGATATAAAATGTTTTGAAATGGTTGTAATGTTATAAACGAATATAGATACTTATAGCGGATATTATTAATTATGTTTAAAAATCGTATTTTATTATCTATTTAAATGATTTTTAATTTAAACAATTTTTAGGCAGTTTATTTAATTATATATATTAGAATTGAACTGCCATGTTGCTGCCTGAATTTAGGCTCAGATTGAACTTAGAAATATTAGTTTTAAATTTTATGCGATTAAATATTCTTTTAGAAAATGGTAAATTATCTATATTTGAAAGAAACAAAATTTTACCAATTTTTGAAATAAGAACTGTTGTGCAATTTTCATGTGACATCTCTATCTCGTATTCAGTGATGGATACGAGTAAGGGGTGTTACAAGTTTGGGCTATAAATAAACGGATAATAAATAGTAAACATGTTAGTGTATATTCAGGTATCCGGTTTATAGGAACACTCGGGGCAAATGGCAAGTTTATCGGTAAGAAATTTTATATCCGGTTTATATTATGTTGATACATGATTAGTATGATGGTATACTTATCTAGTGATCATGATGCATTTATGCACATACTTCATATTATGATAACCGGCAAGTATGAAAATCTTATAACATTGGCATACAGTAAATAATTAATAATGCAGTGTGAAAGTTGATGCATTGGCATATATCATGCTATATAAATGTAGCTTTGAAGTGGATAAAATTTAAATTTTTGTTATTGACTTCCTTTATTGCCTCACTAAGTTCGTACTTAGCCTGTGTTTGATTGTACACACGTAGGTAAATCAAGATGAGAGATAGAAAAGCTTTGCATCAATATTGGAAAGCTCAACAAGTAATCACAATAATGACATCCTAATTAAGGTTTGATTATTATAGTGGCATGTATACTTGCTAAACCTATTTGAGTGTGATTGGCCTTTAAAGTTCATTATGGTTTCAAGATAATTGGAGTTTCGGAAAGATTCAAGGTTAAGAATAACCTTAAGTGATGAGTAGCATGTTAAAATAATTAATTTATGATTGGAACTCGAACAAATAATTCAAGTCAATTTTAAATAAAGTTAAGCATGCTTGGGCTAGAGCAATTTTAAGATGGGTGACCATCGGGAGGTTTTCTAAAAAATTTAAATTACCTTGATTTTTGGATTAAAGAGGTCAGAACATTCGGACTCGTACCCGGTGTACGGATACGGAAAAAAGGGGTGTTACAAGAGGCATTTAGTTTGTATTTACTTTGTTAAGCCAATATTGCTCAGTACTTGAATAGTACATAAGCATCCGCACTTTTACAAACCATTTTTCGTTCTAAACATAGAAGTGCAGACATCTCGATGCCCTTGGTGAAAAACATAGTGTCGAAGTATTGAATGGGAGGAGGCATTCCTCTTCTTCTCCTTTATTTGATCATTGAGGCATTTGGCGTCAGATCAACAGAGAAAATGTCTGCCAGATTAGGCATCTATATTTTTGTAAATCATGTGTCATTTTAAACACAGAAGTGTGGGCATCTCAACGCCTTTGGGAAAAAAATGTCGGAGCATTGAATGGGTGGAGGTATCGAATAATTCTCTTGAAGGAATGGGTGAAGTGGAGAATGGAATTGAAAGAGCACACAAAAGTATTCAAAGACGCATAAGTTATCAACAATTTCACATATTCATATACTCATCTTTTCTTTATGAAGCCAATGTTACTCAATACATGGATGGTTCATAAGAATCCACACTCTTGCAGATCAGATGCCATTCTAGACACAGAAGTGCAGGCATCTCAACACCCTTGGAGAAAAGCATAATGTCAGAGCATTGAATGGGCAGAGGTATCGAATAATTCTCTTGAAGGAATGGGTGAAGTGGAGAATGGAATTGCAAGAGCACACAAAAGTATTCAAAGACGCATAAGTTATCAACAATTTCACATATTCATATACTCATCCAAATACTCATTCAAATAATTACTCATCAAAATGAGGTACTCACATATTTATATAATGATTACACCATTCAATCATCCATCTAAACAGTGAATACGCTATCTATAGAGCAGTTAGCCAATCGACTATTCATTTGTAGAGTAAGTTCTACGATCTTTCCTAGAGTATTTATCAACTTCCTATGAGGCTATAAACAGAAAGGGCTATTCCAGTACCCGTTGGTTTGACGGGGAGACACTTATGAAGGTTTGGGTTCTACCCGTAAACTTTCTTTTAAAATATCGTAGATCTTTGATAACACTTTTAGACCTGCACAAAATACTAGCTAGGTGAAGGGGTTACCCTTTATCTTTCCAATTTTACATTTACATTATGTGATATCTATCTTAGAGATATCGAGACTTTAAACCACGTACAATAGTTATCACTATTTACACATGCAACAACAAAAACAAAGATAAAATTTAGACCTAAGGCTTCTACTATTACCCCAACCAATGAATGTTAGACTTGTCTGTTCATATACCTCTTTGTTGTGAAGCTAGTTGATGACTATGTAGATATCCTATTTTGCATACCCTTTTTACTCGATTTTTGCATGTTTTTAAGTTCATTTAGGTTAGATTGCATATAGTTTGCATGCAGATATGGAGTTACACTGCCTACACTTAAATGTTATATATTTTGGTGCTTTATGGGAAATGTGGTGTTTTGTGGTGTATGTGCATAACGCTGGAGGAATGCCAGAGCAGATGAGTAGCGGATCTCATGGTTGGAGCTGACTATGCAAAGAAGAGTTGGAGACGAATCTACTTTGATCCACATGGACTTTCTCTTAGATATGAAACATTAAAAGATAGCAGGAAATCAATGGCATTCTTTAATGAAGATACGCACGCTTAAGGGTTCTGAACCCTAGTTTCTCCATCTATATTAGGTAGAATTGGAAGACAATTCAAGAGAGCTCAATTTTAGACAATAGTACTAGTCTTTAGCCTTTCGGAGAATCACCAAAGTTAAAGCTAAAGAAATCTCCCCACAACAGACGCCATCGAGATAGACCAAAGGAGTGAGAGACCTACAACACAGTTGGATAGTACGAAGGAAGATCATTGAGGACGCTTGACTATTTTCTATCCTTTGCTTGATAAACTGCTGTACTTTTATTTTTTATTATGGATGTTTTAAGCTCAAACATGAGCTTACTACTTTTCTTGGGTTTATTGCTTCCTAGGATTTTATGTTTTGATTATTTTATTTTAATGCTATAGTTTGTTTCCATTTGTCTATTATGTTCATCGTTCTTCATGCATAGTGATTGTAAGAGCTATCGAGAGAGCCGTTTTAACTATAGATTTGTGGCTTAATATCAAGAGAGTTAGGTTAAACAAACATGAACAATGGGGCTAAGCTGTTAACTTAGTATTAATTCGGATTAGACATAAGTTTAGGGTTTCAACGACTAAAAGGGAGTTCTTAAACAAATAATAGAGTTGTTAGGGTTCATAGAGATATGTAGTACCCTGAATTCAATATTATTAACTTGTAGGCATCGAGAGAGTCAGAAGTTCATTATAAAATCATGTCGAGTATATAAAGATCTTAATGGTTTACGCAGACATGTATTACCAGTCACTATAGCATTGAAATAAGTAATCAAGCATATATGTTTAGTAATAAACCTAACTTCTATAATTATTTGTTATTTGTCGCAACGTCTGTTCATCTTAATCATAACAATCTTTATTTTATTTGCAATTAGTTTTGATAAATTGACACCAATTAATACTTACACACTCATTCTTAAGTTCGATAACTTCATAGTTATTGATCCAATTCTCATAGGTTCGACACTCTACTCTATCACTTTATTACTTGATTCGACGAGTATACTTTCTCTAAAGTACATCACTATTCGAAAAGCATAAAGTTTTTGGCACCGTTGCCGGGGATTGGTAATTGATAATTACGTTGTAATTGCGCTTAGGATTTTATTTTAGTTGCATGTAATTTTTGTTTTTATTTTTATTTTTGTTTCGGGTACATTCCACTGCATGACAAGAAGGTCAAACTCAGAACCTATTATTTCATTAAATTCAGAGATTGAGAAGACTTTGCGAGAGATACATTGAGAAAGAAAGAATATGGTGAACGAGGATGAATAGAACGGCCAAGAGAACGAGCATAACCATGGCTTACCACCGGTAGTGGTTGTTGAAAACACAACCCATAATGCAGCCAGAATAGACGACAAGAGGCTCAACCACCTACCAGACCTAGAAGGCCCATCAGGGAGAACATTAAACATGTTCTCAACAACTTTAAGCCACCGATTTTTGTGCCCAATCTAGGGACAACCCACTTCAAGTTAAACCCATTATGTTCAACATGCTCAACTCTATTGGACAATTTAAAGGATCGGCAAGAGAGGATGCTTGAGAAAACATTCAAGTTTTTTTGGAATTTTGTGACTATTTCAAACAACCATGGATTCCTGATGATGCATTGAGACTCAAGCTATTTCCCTACTCTTTGTAAGATAGAGCCAGGGCATGTTGAAGACTTGTTCCTCAAGATTTATTACATCCTGGGATAACTTGTACAGCAAGTTCTGCATAGACATGATCCAACGAACGTGCACAATCAAAAGCGCAACGATATCATTGCATTCCATCAATGAGATGATGAATCCATATGAATGCTGGCACATATACAAAGACATGCTACGCAAGTGTTCGATTCTGGGATTTGATGATTGCCTACAAGTGATGACATTCTATATGGAATCATGCACCTACATGAATGATGATTAACTATTCAGCCAATGGAATTTTGCTTGACAAAAATCCTGAAGAGGCTTTTCAACTTTTGGACCAGATAGCCAATAATGACTACCAGTTCCCAAGGGAGAGATTGAAGACAGACCCTAAATCTTCTAGAATGATCCAATTGGACAATTCCCAGAGTGTAGTAGCTCAGCACTCCACCATCACAAACCTACTCAAGAGCATGTAGCTGACATCCAATGTTCGAGAGGCTAAGGTAATTCAATACATGTGTGAGAGCTATGATAGGGAAAACAAGTTGAAAAAATGCCCCATCAATAAGAATTTGGATGCTACATAGGGAACGTCAATCGCAACAATAATCCCTACTCCAACACCTACAACCCAGGGTGACGATAACATCCAAATTTTGGTTGGGGAGGTAACACATGTAATTTAAGAGCACGACAAAATTCCATAACAGAACCTCTTGTATTCTAACAAAAGACTCAGAGGCAGAACTAGGGAGCTTCTAACTCTAATTCTAATTCTCTCGATAATACTTATCAAAATTTTATAGAAACTACCTGAGTTATTATGCAGGATCAAACAACACAATAAAAGAATCACAATGACATGCTTACCATGCAAGTTGCTATGTTGCAAAACCAGCAATCGATCATGCCAAAAAACATTACCTCTTTACGGTTCTTGGAAATACAAGTAGGGTGGATTGCCCAAGTCTTGAAGATACGACCACCAGGGGGATTACCTAGTGATACTGAGGTCACTAAAGCCTTTAATATGGAGCAATGCAGTGCCATCACACTATGTAGGGGCACCTAATTAAAGAAAGATGAAAAATTGGGGAGGTTCCCTTATTGATTCCACTCCAAGCACGCCATCCCCCGATGCTCATGCACTTTAGGATACAACTTTTGTTCGTGATACAGTGAGTGACCTTGCTATTGATGGCAAGGATGACAAAGCTAAGGATGTTGCTGCATCTAGTAAACCACACAATGAGCCCAGACCACTAGCTCCATTCCCACAATGATGGCAGGCTCAAAAACAAGATGTCCAATTCTAGAAGTTTATGGATATGCTCAAACAATTGCATATCAATGTCCCCTTCTTGGAATCCATTGATCAAATGCTAATATATGTAAAGTTTCTAAAGGAGATCGTGACCAAGAAAAGGATATTAGGTGAAGTCAAAATTGTTGCTACAGGAGGTGAATGTGTGGTTGTGCTAAATGATTCAACATTCAAAATAAAGGACCTTGGTAGCTTTACCATTCTATGCTCCATTGGCTATAACTATTTTGTCCATGCCCTACGTGATCTCGATGCAAGTGTTAATTTGATGCTGAAATCTGTGTTTACACGACTAGGGATAGGATGAGCTAAGCTAATGTTGGTGATTCTTCAATTGGCCAATCATTCTCAAGTCCGACCCGAGGGTAGAATTGAAGACGTTTTAATTAAGTTAGATAGGTTTGTCTTCCCAATAGATTTTATCATCCTTGATTATAAATTGAGACCATTCTTGGCCACCAAGCATATTATGATTTATTGAGAAAAGGTTGAATTTACTATGAAGATGAATGACCAAAAGATCAAACTCAACATCTTCAGCACTCTCAAGTACGAAGATAACTACGAAGAATTCCAGCTTGTGCATGAAGAAGAAACCCTAGTTGAAGAAAGCTTGCCAGAGATGTGTTGCAGCAATGCGCTTAGCACTGTAAAGCATTTTAAAACTTTAACGAGGCCATGAAAAATGTTGAGAAATAAGGTACCAGACCGGGTATGACTTTTGAACCATTGGATTACACTGAGTTTACATCTCCCAAGCCCTTGCTAGAGCATCCTCCGGTACTTGATCTTAAACCTCTTCCCCCATAATTAAAATATGCATATTTATGGGAGAATAATACATTGTCTGTTGTTATATCTACTGTTTAACATCTGACCAAGAGACTAAATTGTTGCATGTTTTATCTCAACATAAGAAAGCTATTGGTTGGACTATTGCTGACTTAAAGGGTATAAGCCCTACTTTATGTATGCATAAGATTTTGCTTGTAGATGATCACATCAGTTCGATAGAGCTACAGCGGAGACTCAATCCAATTATGAGGATTGTGGTTATGAAGAAGATCATCAAATGGGTCGACGCCAAAATTATCTATCCTATTTTCGTTAGCTCGTGGGCGAATCTTGTCCATTGTGTGCCAAAGAAATGAGGCATGATCATGATCAAGAACGATGCCGATGAACTCCTCCCTGCCAGAACCGTACTAGATGGCAGATCTATATTGACTACCAAAAGCTGAACAAAGCCACAAAAAAGACCACTTCTCGTTGACGTTTATTGACCAAACGCTTGATAACCTTACAGGGAAACCTTACTATTATTTCCTAGATGGTTATTCCGGATACAACCAGATTGCTATTTCACCAGAGGACTAGGAGAAGATAACATTCACATGTCCATATAGCATTTATACCTTTTGCTGAATGCCCTTTGGCCTATATAATGCACCATCAACATTTTAGGGTTCTGTGATGACCATTTTTTTCTGAAATGGTGGATGATTCTCTAGAGATCTTCATGGATAATTTTTCTATCTATGAAGACTCATTTCATCATTGCTTAGCCAACCTTGAAAAGGTGCTGCAAAGATGTGAGGAAACTGACCTTGTACTTAATTGGGAAAATAACACTTTATGGTGTCTGAGGGCATTGTCCTAGGTCACCGTATTTTAGACAAAGTCATTGAAGTTGAAAAATAAAAGATTGAAGCTATAGAGAAGCTCCCTCGCCTTCTAATGTCAAAGCCATTCGAAGCTTTCTTAGTCATGTTGGTTTTTAGAGGAGATTCATCAAAGACTTCTCTAAAATCTTTATGCTCGTTGCTAAAGTAAAATAGAGCATTCGAGTTTGATGACCATTATCGTGTAGCGTTCAAACCTTGAGGAATAAACTTATCTATGCACCAGTTGTAGTGCCCCCCCGATTGGTCACAACCATTTGACTTATGTGTGACGCTAGTGACTATGCTGCTGTGTTGTTCTTGGTTAGCACAGAAATAAGGTTTTTCATGTCATAAATTATTCTAGTCAAACTCTTAATAAGGCACAAGTTAATTACACTACCATTGAAAAAGAACTGCTTGTTTTAGTTTTTGCATTCGATAAATTTAGGTCATATATAATGAGAACTAAGGTTATTGTGCACACTAATCATTTTGCCATTAAATACCTAGTGACTAAAAAGGATGTTAAACCTAGACTTATTAGGTGGATATTACTACTTCAAGAATTTAATATCGAGGTAGTTGATAGAAAAGGTACTGAAAATCAAGTAGCTGACTATCTCTCTGGGCTTGAAAGTGCATGTGATAAAGATATTGCATGTGATATTAAGGAGGAATTCCTTGATGAGAAACTTTTGAAGGCTATGGCTTTTCCATAGTATGCTGACATTGTTAATTTTCTTGTTAGTGGTCTTTTTCCTTATGATCTTAGCAGCCAGGGAAAGAAGAAATTCTGACATGATGCACGCTACTACTATTGGGATGTGCCCTACCTTTTAAAGCATTACACTAATTAGATGATTCAGAGATATGAACTTGAGGAAGAACAAGAAGACGTCCTCTGCCATTTCTACTCTACCCCTTGTGGATGACACTTTAGAGGACAAAAGACTACTGCAAAGGTCCTACAATCTGGATTCTATAGGCCAACCTTGTTCCGAGATGCTCATGCATACTACAAGAAGTGTGACAGATGCCAAAGAACGAGGAACGTCTCTCGACATAATGAGCTTCCCATGCAAGTCATCCTAGAAGTTGAGCTCTTTGATGTTTGGGGCATTGACTTCATGGGACCATTCCCATCCTCCAAGGGGAAATTGTACATCTTACTTATGGTAGATTATGTGTCCAAGTGGGTAGAGGCCATTTCCACAACCAAGAACAATGAAAACAACATCCTGGGGTTTTTACACAAGAACATCTTCACTCAGTTTGGGGGTACCTCGAGCTATTATTAGTGATGACAGAAAGAAATTCGACAAGAAGTTAATTGCTAAAGTGATGTGTCGATGTGGAGTCAATCATAAGATCACCATAACATATCACCCGCAGACTACTGGACAAGCTAAAGAGTCCAACTGAGAAATCAAGCAGATCCTCGAGAAGATGGTCAAGCAAAACTGTAAAGATTGGCTCCTGAAACTGGAATAAGCCCTATGGGCATATCGGACCACATTCAAAACACTGTTAGGCATGTCACCATATAGACTCATCTATGGTAAAGTATGTCACTTGCCAGTTGAGCTTGAGCACAAAGCCTTTTAGGCTATCAAGAAGATCAACATAGATTTCTAACTAGCTGGAGAAAGAAGATTGCTCGAGTTGAATGAGTTAGACGAGCATCGTCTGGGTGCTTACGAGAATGCCAAGATTTACAAGGAAAAGACTAAAAGACGACATGATGCTAAATTAATGCCCCGATATTTCATTGAGGATCAAATAGTTCTACTTTATAACCCTCACTTGAAGCTTTTTTCAGGCAAGTTAAAGTCTTTTTTGGTCTGGCCCCTTTCAAGTTGTTAAGGTATATCCACATGGTGCTGTGGAAATCAAGGATCTCAAGGTTGGCTCAATCTTCAAGGTTAACGAAAAATGCTTGAATGCCTACAAAGAGCACCGGTTCATCATGACAAATCTCCGGTCACATTATTGAATGTCTAGTGCATCCAATTTATCCCTTTAAATTTATGTAATTTTAATTTTTACATTTAATTTTATGCACTTTTTTATTTGCTTTATTAATTTCTTACTTTCATAATTACTTCGTTAGGTTTAGGTTTTATTTAATGTTTGTGTGTTTTTGGCAGTTATTACAAGAATAAGACAAAGGGTTGAATGTTCTCCTAAGATCTGGGAAAGCATACTAGTTGAAGATTGGCTGGAAAATGATGTTTGGTTATTTAATTCAAGGAAATTCCATTTTTTCCCTTCACTATACCCTAAAACTCGCCACATGCCACAACCTCATTCCATACGTCACCCACTTTCTCTTTCCCACTAAATGATGCTATCAAAATTAATTGTTGATTTCTCTCAATCATTCTAAAGACCTTTTGCCTCCCTAACCTTCCATAAACTTTTTCACCAAGCATCATTATTTAGATAGCCAAACTAGTCGTTTGAAACTCTTCAATTTTTGGCGATAATCTCAACACTTCCTCCTACATCAAGCTCTCCACTCACAATAGAACCATTATGGAAAAGCCTTAGTCTACTTTCATCTCTCTCTTTCCACCAGTCATCCTCTGATTTGCTCTCAGACTTTGGTGACTTTGACTCTTCTATAGAACTTCTAGCATCTCTTCACAACTGCCTTTATTCTGCAGAGTTTTGGAGATGGTATGAGTCATTCCAAGACCAAGATATTCTCCTAAATGAGGGAATGGCGATATCAGAAACTTTTACACCAAGGTGTGATGGTGACGAGATCGTCATCGTCGGCTTACATGATTGGGACATCATTGTTCGATAGTCGAGTCCCATTAATGTTGACTGGGTAAAAGAGTTCTCACCCACTTTGGCTAGCATGGAAATGGTTGGGTGTTCATTTGTGGTGTGAAGGTGGAGTTTATGGTGCCCTTGATTACCCGCTACTACCAGCTTCAAGAGTCTGAGGGAGCTCACTCCAAATTTTTGGCCAGCATCACTATCGTGATGACCGTTAGGTTTCTAAAAGACATTTGTCTCTCTAGAACCACATGGACAAGAACGTTGTCTAATGCTAGGGCAATGCAATGGCTGAACCTCACCCCAACTGCCAAATTCTAGGAAAGGTTAATTAATATAAGGCTTCTAGTTGCCAAAAATCATGTTACATTCTCTCACTGATGACTACTTCTTCACTCTATCCTTAACAGGTGAGAGATTAAGCCTTATAAAATCATTTATGGGGATATTCTAGAGTGAGCGACATCCAGACAAAAGTCCAAGAAACTACCATTCCCAAACTCATCACAAAATTCTACTAGGAGGCTAGCGTACCAAAGTGGGAAAATGACACAGTTCTCAAGGCATCTTTCGAATGGTTGCCTTCTGAGGTACGAGCAATCAAGTACCATGCACCCGTACCTACCACCACCACCACCAGAAGGAGACAACGACCAGATACTTAAGCTAGTGCCTCTTCCTGCCCTACTAAGAAACCCATGTCCACCCGGGACAATGGCAAAGGCATCATCATTCGGGAACTGCCTCCCTAGTAACTCCCTAGGTTAGTTTTTCTTTTAAATTTTTTTGTTTAGTTTAGTTTTTCATATTGCATCATGCATATTTGTTTTTCTTTTGTTTTTTTTGTTTGCTTTTTGCATTGGGGACAATGCTCTTCTCAAGTTTGGGGGAGTACTATGTATATATTAGGTTAAATTTAAGTAAAATTTTTAAAAATAGCATGTAAATAGTCATATATGTTTTTGATGGTTCCCTTTGCTATGATTCCATTGATTTTGAAATTGCTGCTACGTTGATCATGATTTCCCATGATTAATCTATGCTTAATTTTTTGCAATGTTTTAAGAGCTTTCATGCTTTAAACCTAGAGTTTAAGAAGCCTTAGGGAAATTCTAGGTCGACTATTTGATGTCAATGCATGAATTAATGTGAATAATTTAAATGCTCAATGTAGCAAATTAAAGGCTTAAAGACTCTTAGAAAATTAATAAAATAGTAAAAGTTAACTAAAAACTCGATAACATTAGCAAAACTAATGAGGGACACCATTCTATGCATCTTATTGCCTTAGTACACTAGGTGAGTTGTGTTTGCTCCATTTTACTTTCCCTGGTGGGAATGCTAGTATTGGCATAAGAGTGAATGAAAGTCTTCACAGGAATAGTCTACTCGTAGAGATCGAGGATGGACTGTTTGCTCCACTCTGTCTTCATGTCTAAACAGTAGCTATGATAAGCTGAAGCCCCAGTGATACAGTTTTTAATCTAAAAAGAATGAAAGGGAGTATAACATTGTGCTTAAAAAGAAAAGAAAAATGCAGAGGCAATAATAGAGAGCAATTCTTAAATTTTTCTAAGTCCATTATGTGATAATTGCATGTGATATAGCACCCACTGCACCTATAGTAGAATTAATCCTTGGAACAGAACTGTAAGCTCAAATGAATTGCATCTTATTAAAATAGTTGAGGAATGAATTACTACTGCAACATGTCTTTTAATCCTTGTAATCATAGCTTAGTTGGAACCCTGGGAACTATAGGATTGTTTACTGCTTTTATTTTTGCATACCCTTTTTACTCGACTTTTGCATGTTTTTAAGTTTATTTAGTTGCATTTAGGTTAGATTGCATGTAGATAGGGAGTTACACTGCTTGCACTTAAATGTTATATATTTTGGTGCTTTTATGGGAAAGATGGTGTTTTGTGGTGTATGTGCAGAATGCTGGAGCAGATGAGTAGCGGATCTCATGGCTGGAGTTGACTAGGCAAAGAAGAGTTGAAGATGAATCTACTTTGACCCATGTGGACTTTTTGCTAGATACGAAAGAGTAAAAGATTGCTGAAAATCAATGGCTTTCTTTAATAAAGATACGCGTGCTTTAGGTTGCAAAACCCTTTTTTCCCTGCCTATATAAGGAAGACTTGGATGACAATTCCAAAGAGCTCGATTTTAGACAACATTTCTAGTCTTTAACCTTCCAGAGAACTACCAGAGTCAAAGCTAGAGAAATCTCCTCACAATAGACACCATCAAGAGAGGTCGAAGGAGTGGGAGACCTGCAGCACAATTGGATAGCACAGAGGAATATCGTCGAGGATGCTTGACTATTTTCTATCCTTTGCTTGATAAACTGCTATACTTTTATTATTTTACTATGGATGTTTTAGGCTCAAACATGAGCTAAATACTTTTGTTAGGTTTATTGCTTCCCAGATTTAATGTTTTGTTTATTTTATTTTAATGCTATAGTGTGTTTCCCTTTATCTATTCTGCTCATCGTTCTTCATGCGTAGTTATTGTAAGAGCTATCAAGAGAGGCATTTCAACTATAGATTTGTGGCTTAATATCAAGAGACTTAGGTTAAGCAAATGTGAATAGTGGGGCTAAGCTGTTAACTTAGTCTTAAGTTGGTTAGACAAAAGTTTAGGGTTTCAACGACTAAAAGGGAGTTCTTAAACAAATAATAGAGTTGTTAGGGTTCACACAGACATGTATTACCTTGAATTCAATGTTATTAACTTCTAGGAATCAATAGCGTCAGAAGTTTATTAGAAAATCATGTCGAGTAGATAAAGATCCTAATGGTTTACGCAGACATGTAATACAAGTTGCTTTAGCATTAAAATAAGTAATCAAGCATATATCCTTAGCAATAAACCCAACTTTCATAATTATCTGTTATTAGCAATAGCATATGTTCGTCTTAATCATAGCTATCTTTATTTTATTTGCAATTAGTTTTGATAAACCGACACCAATCAGTACTTGCTATGGGGCTTTAATTTAAATTATTCAAAACTTGAATGATTAAGTTATTATAACTTTTGGAAACTATGGTAACTCGAGTCAAGTTATCTAGTTTTGAATTGGTAATTCAATTTTTGTAAATCAGTTTTGAATAATTTAAATTCTAGGTTATCTTAATCAGAGCTATCTTTATTTTAGTTGCAATTAGTTTTGATAAATCGACACCAATCAATGCTTGCACACCCATTCTTAAGTTTGATAACTTCGTAGTTATTGATCCAATCCTCATAGGTTTGACACTCCACTCTATCACTTTATTGCTTGATTCAACGAGTATACTTGCTCTAAAGTGTATCACTATTCGAAAAGCATCAATAATCTCCACGACTTCAGCTGCTGAAGCTCCGGAGTTGTCCGTACAAGACGGGTAGAAGGCTATCATCATCGACATTTTGAGGGGGTCAGAGCCTTTTTGGGGCCATACCTCGCTCATGCGAGTGCATGGGATGTAGTGTTTTCATGCTCAATTTTAAATCCATGATGGTGAGTTGGCTCCATCTTCTTTAGTCTAATTCTTCTCTTCGCAATGGATATTAGGCTTCCACCAGCGGATCTGGTGAGATATTGCTATCTCGTTGCCCCCATTACGTTGTTCTCATGTGTGTGTGGAGAGAAATTGATATCACATATTCTTTGATTCCTTCCAGTTTTTCTTCATGAAATGAGCTTTGCATAGCGACTGTAGCACCCTTAAAGTCCATCGTGGTCGTCGATCTTACGGCTAAAATTATTGGTTGCCAACATCTACTGTGTTAGGAGTACCAACTTGAGAGCCACCATGACTAGTTATCTTGGTCAAGAGGATCTCCACGCTCACGACACCAATGTTTAATGTGAAATGAAGAGACACCAAACAAGGGAGGTGGAAATAGGGAACACAATGGTTGTTGGCAATTTTAGGTAGTTAACCCTAGTAGATTTGGGGCAGAGAGCCGCAAACAATATGGTGGTTGAAATAAAGAAGATATGTAGCAACCCGATTTTTGAATTGGTAACTCGAGTCAAGTTATCAGGTTTTGAATAATTTAAGATAAAGGACCAAAATTGTGGAAATTAGAACGTTTGGAAGCTATGGTAATTCGAGTCAAGTTTCAAGTTTTTGAATTGGTAATTTGAGTCAAGTTATCAAGTTTTGAATAATTTAAATTAATGTACCATAATATATGTTATTTGCCCACTTGCTATAGTTATGGTGGCCATTTTGTAAATCGGTTGAATCTATGGGGCTCTTGTATAAACTTTTGGAAACTTGAATGGTTAAGTGGGCGATTTGCACTTTTTGAATCTGAAGACATTAAATTGGTCTGGGTTTGCGTAAAGATGGAAAGAGGGGAATCAAATTTTAATAAGGGAAAGAAAGAAGAAAGAGAAGCTTTAGAGAGAGATGTTGGAGGCTCACTTCTTCGTTGGTCATACCGCCGTAAGTGTTATTGCTACCAGCATCAACTTTGCCTTTCCATCTCGCTTCGCCTAGTGGTCGTCAATTCGCCTTCCGAGCCACCGTTCGTCAAGGTAAAGAGGATAAAGTTTTATAGAAGCTCAAGTGTGGTGTTGCCTCACCCTCTATCAGGAACTAGCTACACCAGTGGACTCCTCATCATCGAAAATGATGATCTGAAGGTCGCTGAGGAATTCTGGACGCCAGAAGCCTCCGTATGCACTACACACACTGCCACCTACGCAAGAGCGAGCTTCAATAGTAGGTGGAAGCCAAACTGGTTAGCTGAATCGGGCCAGCTGAATCGGGCCAGCCGATTGACCAAAACAGACTAGTCAGTCGACCAAACTAGACTAGCCGGTTGACCAGCCATTTAACCAAGCCAAACTGCTTTAACCAATTGTTGACCAAGCCGCATTGATCGTTGACCGAGCAACATTGATAATTGACTGTTGATCTAGTTTTTGACCGCATTGACTTAGACATTAACTTTTTTAAGGGGCAGTTGAGCTCGATCGATCAACCAAATTTTTTAAGAGGGAGTGAATTGGGTTTTTTCTTTGGTGAATGAAAAGCTAAGCAATAAAAATTGGGGCACATTGATTTATAGTGGTTCGAATTCTAAATCAAGTCTAGCTCCACTACCTTAGCTATCCAAACTAAGGATTTTCCAAAAGTTCACTAGTCTTTCCTTTTTTTCTAGACTCAAGGAGAAAACCCTTGCAATTAAGGCTTATACCCCAAAGTCTTGAATAACTCTCTTACAAAGAGAAAACATATTGGAAAACAAGTAAAACCTCTCTAGGAAAATGTGTTTGGAATTTAAGCACACACCCAAATCCTAAACGTGTAACACCCCCTTCCCGCCCTGGTAGGAATCTGGGTCGAAAAGTGTTACAAGAGAATAAAACGGTGATCGATGAGTTACACACTCGAAGATTGATACATTATTATTGAGGTAAGGTGAGAACGATAAAGCAATGTGTCAAGAATTGAACCTAATTAAAAATTTTATAAACTTAGGGGAGTTGAACAATAGATTCTATGGACTTGCTAAGCTTAATTAGCAAAATTTTGGATAGGGGCCGTATCGATATACTATGGCGGAATTATCTTCCAAAAATTCCAGTGACGAGAGCCCGTACCGATACACTTCAAGAAGTATCGATATGACCAGCAGCGATCGTTGAAAAGGTTAGGTTCAATGTCCCCGTATCGATATGGGGTAAAGTCGTATCGATACGTGATATCAATTAGTTAACTCCATTTTACAAATTCGATAAGGGGTATCGATACGCACCCAATCGTATATATACCAAGCTAACCAAGATTTCTAGAGTCAAAACATCATACTGGTACGGCTCTAGCTGTAGTGGTACGCCCCTTATTCCGATTCCTTTATTAGCAATTTACCTAACCAAACCTTGTCAAATTCAATGAAACTTTACCAGCAAGTTTATTTAGCCTAAATCTATTAGCTGCCAAGTTTTAGGATCAAACGAATCTGTTTACTATGTTTTTCCTGATTTAGTCCAAATATAAATTTTTGCCCATTTTTAATCAAATTCAAAACTCCCATTTTAACTCCTTAAACTTACTAAGAGCTACACTTAATACATGCATCCATAGGGTCAAAAGTAACTTATACAACCATTATGCCACCTTTCTAGGAGTTTGTAGGATTAACATACTTTACTTTAGTAACTTTGTGACTTGCCAAAAAACATCATTACCTTGATCTTCTACCCAAACCTTGTTAACTTTAAATGCATAGAAAATGAATGCATTAGACATACTTTGTCTAGTGAGGTAGTCATGAAAAATGGATGCATCAAGGAATGAAGTATAGCATGCTTCACTGTTATCAATGACAATGGTAGTATGGACATGTCAGTCAATGGCAATTCTTACACAATATCAAAGATTAATACAACAACAATAATGAACGATGCAAATACAATGATCAATGCAATAGAAAAGTCCAATATTAAATCATATTGCATTTTAATAGGTTTCCTTAGATCGATGTAAGGTATATGGATACGCGAATTCCTATGCTACACCAAAATCAATAATGGTCTACTCCCTCCGCCACACCAATACGACCAAAACGCATCATACCTCTGCCGCACCACAATAAAGGTCGTAGCCTAAAGACTGTAGTCCACCCGTACCAATGAGCTCATGAATTCTATGGCATGCCAATTGTATCCAGTCCTACTCGATTCAAAGGTTCAATAACAATAGTCTGATGTCAATAAGATCAATAGAAATGTTTCAGTATAATGAATCAATAACATTATTTCCATAACAATGGATCAATAGCAACACTTCAATAGTCGTGTTTTAAATCCAATAAGCAATAACAATAGTTCAATGCAATATTCAACGGGCAATATTTTAATTTCAATATTCCTTTAGCAATACTCAATGCTCATTGGCCGATTATTCTACATGTTAATGCTTCAATGATTCTAGTGACAATAACAATAATGCTACGAACAATGAATCGATGAAGTCCTTACCAATACTTACCAATATAGCCATCAACAATGTTTTAACTGTAATATCCTTAACACACAAGGTTAGCAATGCAATAATCCATATTCAAAGGTTTGGAGAGGCACCTAGCCTACTACTGAGACTTTGACTACACTCACCTTGATTTCTAAAGCTTCTACGGCTCTCAGATTTTCACTCCTTTATCCCTAGCCTTAGATGGAGATGGTGCCCTTTCTCTCTCCAACTCTTAAGCTAGGGAAGAATAATAGACAGTGTTAAAAACGATAAAAAGTTATCAAAGTCAAAACTTAAATTTAAGATAGTCATTAGTTTATTAGATATCTATGGATTTAAGACTTGAGGAAGCATGAGCTTAATTCAAAGGCTTAATAACTTTAACTTCAAATTAAGCATCAACCGTCCATGGAATTTAACAATTGATTAAGGGTTTATCTATACCCAAACGATGGCTATTCAAAAGTATCAACGAATCAAAGGAAGCTTGAGTTTAAGAGGCTCAATAAGAGAGGTGCTAGCTTGAGCTTCAAGGAAGAAGACAACAATGGTGATGCTTGCTTGCTCAAAAGCAAAACATGAATACAAAGGGGGAAAGGGTTTTGTAAGAGTTAAGTGAGTTCCTAAGTGTAGGAAACACTCAATAAGTTTAGATAACAACCGACAATGTTTCCTCCGAAGATAGGTAAGTTATAAACAATAATTTCCATTTTTTCATTCTTTTTTCTTAATTCAAGACAATCCATCAATTGTCATTTTTTCTTGAGCAAAGGGAACCAATAGCACGTAGAATGGAGGCAAGCAAGGAGGTGACTCACCTCAAAGTGGGATAATTATGGGAGTGGTCCCTTAACTTTCTAACTTTACCTTATTTCCCCAAATTCTCATTTATCTAAATTTAGTCACTAAATTGTTTCTAAAGAAATCAATTAGATCCAATGTTTACAAATTGGACTCAATTCGAGTCCAATATCTTATAATTGATTTCACAATTAGGGTTGATATGATTTTTGGACCTTTTCGATATAGATTTTTCGATCACCAGAGCCTAATTTTGACTAGACCGATTTTTGGGGTGTTACAACTCTCTCCCTTAAGAAAAAATCATCCTCGAATTTTACCTCAATCGAAGAGATGAGGGTATTGCTATTTCATTATTTCCTCTGATTCTTAGGTAGCCTCTTTGACAGCATGGCTTCTCCAGAGAACTTTAACCAATGGTACCGATTTATTGCGAAGTTTTTGACTTCTCTTGCAAGAATTTGAACCAGTTCTTCCTCGTAGGTTAAATCTGGTTGGATCTGGACAGATCTGGCTCGATAACATGTGAAGGGTCAGAACGATATTTTTGAAGCATTAAAACATGGAATATATCATGGATAACTCCGAGGGTAAGGCCAAACGATATGCCATAGGGCCAACTCTCTCGGTAATTTCTCAGGATCCTACACTATTAGGGATGAGGCCCGCATTCACACAACATTAGGATCCTTTATCTATGCTCGGAATCACCTATCAAGCATCTTCGAATAAGGCCCGCGTCCACACAGCATCGAGATCCTTCATCCAAAAGTCTTTAAAGTGTTGCAACACCTAACTCTGGGTATCTGAATCCCACCAAACAAGGGTGACTCAACTAACTAGGCGCCCCATCAGCACACAGCAACATACGATCCATCGACGATACCTATGATTCACTATTACAAGCAATCACCTAGTTTTACCAAGTTATTAGTACATTAAGAAAGCATGCTTTGATCATCTTTATTAAGTCCTCAATTATACGCATTATCTCATTAATTATGGTAATAACCTCATCGTTAATAATATTTGTCAATTTCCATCTTAACTGGCCTTTAAGCCAGTTAGTGTTGATTACCAGTTTCATAAACAATTTATCGAGTATTTGCCGATATTAGTCCATTATTACAACCTCAACTTTAACTAGCTTTATAGGCCATTAAGCATGGTGGCGTCGATATTAATTACGGGGCCATATTCTACCCCTAAATCTAATGAAAGTTGTTTAAGTGTGCGGCTAACACATTTAAGTCATTAATATTAATTACTGGTTTTTAAGCATTTAATCAAATATTTATCAGTATTGCCCCTTACCAATATTCAATCGAGCAATTAATTCATTCAACTAGCACATAAGGCATCATCACATAGCAATCATAAATCAGATAATCATACGGATATTCATACAATCCTATACGGTCTCTAAAGCTCATGACAGTCCCAAACATTCTCAAGCTCATCAAACATCTCAATAATTACCAAGCCTCGAAATATCATCATCAATATATGCTTATTAATCATCTCCTAATTTGCAACCACTAACATGCAAAGCAATTACACTTATGATACTCATAAAGCATTTTAGAGTTCAAGGTGTACTAACCTTAAACCGATATTGCTAAAATCCTCATCCAAACTTCATGAACAATCCACTTGATCCAATATCCAAACTCGAATAATCCTCGCATATCAACAAATGCAAAATACTTAAATTCCATGCATCTTCTATACAAATGAAAGGACCAACACGTAAAAACAGCTCATCGGATTCAAATTTGGCAAAACAGACTATGCCATTAGATCCAGAACATCGAGAAACCCCAGGGAAGGGTCCTTTAAAAAAGTCAACGCCAGACAACGATCAACGACGACGGTCAATGGTCAACGGCGGCGGTCAATGGTCAACGGCGATTGGCGGTGGCAGTAGAAGCGGCAATGACGGTCAACAGGGGTAGCGAGACAGAGCGGCAGTGGCTCAGCGCAGCTCATCTAGGCTTGGCTCGGGCTGAGTCAGTGGTGGTGGCTCGGGCTGAGTCCACTCGGGTGACTCAGTTCCTTGAAGTGAGACAATGCCCACGCGTAACGGCGGCGTGTGAGGGTGCGTGACGACACTCTCAGATGCTTCTGGCGACCAAAATTCACTAGCTGACTGTTCTTGAGCCGGTGAACTCGATGGTGGCCTTCGTTTCTTGATTTGAGCCCTCTAGCCCCTTGAACTAAACAACCCGAAACTTTTTCTCTCTCACCTCCTCTAACGGTGGCTCTGATAGTGGTGTCGTTGGTACTGGCAAACTCGTCTTGGCAAGATAAATACAATGGAAATTACGGTGTCGTGATTAGGCAGATGGATCTCTATAGATCGGTGTTTGAAATTTTCACTCCAAACTCTTCTCTCTTTTTCTCTCTGCTCTATCATTCTCATCTTTTTCCTTTTCTCTCTCCTCCATAAACTCTCTCTCTTTCTTTTCAACCAGCCACCCACCTTTTTACTCTACCAAATAATTAATAAAACCCCACATTTTACCATAAAGCCCAAATTCAATTTCTTAATTGGGCCCTCAACCTAAGGCCCAATACTCGGTTCCAAGACCCGATTCGCTAACTTAGAATCTGGGTCGTTACAATTCTTCCCTCCTTAAAAGAAATTTCATCCTTGAAATTTGCATCCATAACTGTGAAGATACCAAATCCATAACGTCCTTAAGATTTCCTGACATGCTACTCTGATCTCTCACAACGCTTATCAACACGACCCTTGTCTTCTAATGGTACAAACAAAACATCAACCAATTTTTTTCATAGAAGGATTCCATCCTCGCTCGATACATTACAAACAACAAGCCAAAACTCAACGGTGCCTTGACAAAAACGTCACACAGATACTTCATCAAAGAAACTTAACTTACACTGTAGAACCCAAGAGATTGTTGCACACAAATTCTTCTACAACAACACACAATCAAAAGAATAGGATGTTAACCAACCATTGCATCCAAACAAAATAACTATTCTCGTGGTAACTCCCTGATGGAGACTCTAACTCTAACGACATTCTCTTCCTAAAACATTGCTTGCCGGGTGTAAACTTTTTGAAAACAAACGACACCTTAACTCGATTCAAGCATTCACATTAAACTCGGCATGGTCACCCATATCAATAGCTAACATAGCTCTCACCTACTCAGTTCCCGTAAGAGTCCTATGATTCAAACCATAACGTGTTTGGAAAATACATCCTTTGTAGTACCACTCAAATATGACATCGCAAATAAAACCCACCAAGAATATGTAACCCCCTTGACCCAGCCTAGACGCCCGGCCGAACCGAGAGAACTACATTAGGTTTGCCGAAGCAAACCGGAGAAAGATTACGAAAACTGGTCCGTTTATTCTTTTATCTTATCTAGATGCATATTATAAATCATATGTGTACATACTTGCAGCGGTTGAATTTCCAAAAAAATGGATCATGGAAAGGCCTCAAATTGCATAACATACGTTTTAGGGACTATATTGCAAAATTGACAATTTTCGGGACCAAAACTAAAATTAAAGTTACCAATCCTCAATTAATCCAGTTACATGCTTACATGCCAAATTCCAAGTCATTACGACCATCCAAACTCATAAACTGCATTCACAAAACTCAAGGACCAAAATGAAAGAAACAGAAACCTTCAAAGATTCTAAAATAACAGATTTAACGGTAGCCGTACCGGTACGTCTAGAGGTGTTTCTGTACACCCTAACATTTCCCAAAAGCTCAAATTCTAGTAACCAAATATCATTCTAATACGCTAGCGCGTTAGAAACACCCTTCGTGAAAACCTTGTACCATATCCAAACACCCCCTCGAGTACGGAAACACAGGCCAAAAATAGCCAAAGTCCGTACCGAAACAGTCGCCCGCGTACCGGTACGCTAAGCCTAGAATGGCTTACCCGTACTGAAATAGGGACACCGGTACGCTTGGACATATAATGTCCCAATTTGTTGTCTAAACACACTATGATGATATCTAAAACACTCCAACATGCTTCAAACACTTATACAACATTACTAAGATACATTACCAGCCAAAACATCACAGATTCAACAACCATTCATGGCGTTTATACTACTCAAGGCATTCTATAGGCATGCATCCCAATATCATTTCACCAAGCAACCAAAACTCACATTTGGTACATTTAAGGCATACTCAACATGCTTGCACATTTATAGCACCACACCAAACTTGCTTGAATCATCAAACCATAGCAACCAATCAAATCCAACTAGATGCATACTTTAATACTTAGCTAGCAACAACATAGGAAAGATTCACCCAAGCTCAATCAACATCAAACAAACCATAAAATCTAGCACTACACATGCTTAAAACTCATGGAAAATCAGAATTACAAATCCCCAAAATATGGCGAACACATTGCCCTATTAACCGAAAACGTAAACCGAGTTCATACTCAGACTAGTTATTTTCTTTGGATCACCTTGGCCTTGCTCTTGCAGCCCCAAATTTTAGTGCTCTGTATCATTAAGGAAAAGATAGCGTAAGCACACTTGCTTAGTGAGGATCCTCTTAAAACAATGATGCATTATAACCCTCAAAAACTAAACAGTTGTTTTCAAACCATGCGTACGACCTAAGCAAGTTCCAATGATTCCAATTCAAAACATGCATATCAACCATATGCAAAGCATTATAATCCACATGCTTAAATCCCCAAAGCATTATATACAAAACCATTCTTAAATTCCAAAGCGTTATATAAAAAATCATGCTTAAATTCCAAAGCATTACAAAATAAGTTCAACACTTGAGTTTTCATATATTGGCATTTATAGTGACCCCGAATAGACGACCTCTATCCTTGATTAGCCGACTGCTAATCTTTGGGTAATCGACCGTTAACCTTACATTTTGGATACACGTATCTCCCATGATAGTCGACCACTACTATGACCCATACCATGCCGAATGCATGATATAACACCCTTGCCGACCGCAAGATCAACATCAACAAGGGGAACCGACCGCTCAACCCAAGTGACAACATTATAATCCGAGTAGCTGACCGCTTACCTCAAGGACTCTTAACCACGATCGATTTTTAACATATTATAGTGGACTTCATCCTATGGTATGCAAACTATATCTGAATGTTATCTCATCATGTCACATAGGCAATATATCATTTATAAACCATTTACCCACTATTTTACAATGCATTAAACAAAATCACTACATATGCAAATCATATTGCCAAAGCAATAACACCATTCCCGACTGGAATGAAAACCAATGCTTACTAGCATTTCTTATACTTTTAAGCCCCTGCATATGTACTTAAAGTCATGCATTTCCAATAAGTAACTCAAACCATGTTTATGACTAAAACATGAATTACACATGCTCATATCCGAACCGATATTAAAAAGCAAAAGAGGGAAAACTTACTTTCGAGTTTAGGTAAGTGTTTCAAACTTATCCTAAACACCCAACAACCTTTATTAGACCTTTTAAAGGCGTTTAAACCAGTTTCCACTCACCGATACGCTTCGCTTTGCTCGCCAACGCGAATCAAACTTCTGGCAAGCCACAATCAACATCAAGCTTCGTCACTTTGATTACCCCATATTTTAACCACATAAAACCAGAGGGCAAATGGATCATTATGCATTCAAACCATTGCTTACAAGCAATTACCCGTAACTCTTAAGTTGCCCACTTAAAACTTATTCGAAACATACCGAAATCATCATCAAACACTTCCGAAACTTAACCTAACCATACTACAATGATTCAATCCATCAAACATCATCAATTAACACTTAAAAACATGATTATTCATCTAAATACTTCCAGCAACTACACAACCACCTCAAAACCACAAATCACAAATCTAACAACCTTAACAACTAGGGATTCAAGAGTTTCGGGATTCCATTGTTAAAATCAACTTAACAACAATATAATACATCCAAAACATGTTTAAAATCAATCTTCAACACTGGAAAACAAATCCAATTTAGATCTTCCATTATTTCATCAATTTTACCCAATTAAATCAATTAATCATTATAAAAACACAAAATCAGTTTATAAATCATAAATCAAGGATCAAATACTTGGGAATATCAATAAAGGAGAAGAACGAACCTTACCTCTATTGTGTGATTTCTCCCTCAATTGATTGTTTAAAGCTTGAAAAACACAAGACTTTAATAAGTTTTTGTAAATCAAAGATAAATAATCAATTACAAATAAGGAAATTAAGAAAACAAGTCTCTCACCTCTGTGATTTGATGAAAATAAGAGTGTTTGGCAGAAATGAAGTGGAGAGAAAAGTTACGTAAAATTTCTTTAAAAGTGATAACTAACTTTAATAACTAAAATCCCTTTTAATTGTCTTTTAAAATACATGTTAAAATGACTTAGTTGAAGGAAAAATCACCAGCAAAAACTTGGTAAAATAGCTCCTTAAGGATTCTAAGAATTTGATCCTTTTCATTTTAGTCACCATTAAAAACAATTTTCAAAAATTATATTTTGGTCACTAACCGAAATGTCACCCTTCCAAAACCCATTTTCCAAAATTGATTTCACCAATATTTTCCTAACATGCCAGGGATCCGACTGATACCTCTGCAACATAGATACATGGAACACATCATATATTTTCTCCAACTCAGGAGGCAACCTCAACCGATAAGCCACATGACCAACACGCTCAACAACTTCGTATGGTCCAATAAACCTCAGACTAAGCTTACCCTTATGTTTGAATAGCATCACCTTCTTCCATGGTGACAGAACACGCGATCGCCCACCGCATATTCAATTTCCCTACACTAAATCCACGTAAGATTTTTGTCGATCCGCAGCCGCTTTCAAGCGATCACACACAAGCTTCACCTTTTCATCCGTGTCTTTTAACACACACAGCAAGGAACATATGCTTTTTCGCTACCTTAGCCCAACACAAGAGCGTAAGACACTTCCGGCCATACAATGCCTCATACGGTGCCATTTGTATACTCGCTTGGTAACTATTGATGTACGCAAACTCAACCTAAGGTAATTCCTTCTCCCAGGTTCCTTGGAACTCAATAATGCAACATCTCAGCATATAATCCAAAACCTGGATAACTCGCCCAGACTGTCCATCCGATTGAGGATAATACGCAGTGCTAAAATTCAACCTTGTACCCAACACCCGGTGCAAACTCACCCAAAACCTCGCTGTAAACCTCGGATCCTTATATGAAACAATGGAATTCGATGCCCCGTGTAAACATATGATCTCAGCAATATACAAATCTACCAACTTGTCCAACGTTTAAATCGTATGCACTGGCAGAAAATATGCACACTTCGTAAATCAATCCACATTCACCTAAATGGAATCCTTTTTAGCCGGTGTCAAAGTTAGTCCTGTCACAAAATCCATGGTGATTCTCTCCCATTTCCATTCCGAAATTCTCAACGGTTGCAACAACCCGGATGGAAACTGATGTTCAGCCTTGACCCGCTACATACCATGCACTTAGAAACAAATTTAGCCACGTCTTTTTTCAAACCAACCCAGTAATATTCTTCTTTCAACCCCCGATACATCTTCACACTACCAGGATGCATAGCAAAAGGACTAGAATGTGCCTTCGTCAAAATAGTGTGCCTCAATTCTGGATCACCCGGCACCACTATTCGACCCTTGAAACACAAAACTCCATCATCATCAAAATAAAAATCCGTTTGATTACCCTCTGATATATCCTTACCATGCTCAACCAAGCAATCATCAAATGGTTTCTTAGCTTTAATCATCTGTGATATCATAGGCTTAACTTGCAATTCAGCCAACAAACCACCTTCCAGCGTCACACTCAACCTTGCAAACATAGCTCCAAGCTCAACTGCAACCTTACGACTCAACATATCCACAACCACGTTAGCTTTACCATGATGATACTCAATCGTCAAGTCATAATCCTTAAGCAACTCCAACCATCTGCGTTGCCTAAGATTCAAATCCTTCTGAAACATCAAATACTTCAAACTCTTATGGTCTGTGAAAACAACACACTTCTCACCATAGAGATAATGTCTCCAAATTTTCAAGGTAAACACCACAGCCGCAAGCTCCAAATCATGAGCTGGATAGTTGCGCTCATGAACCTTCAGTTGTCTCGATGCATAGGCCACAACCTTACTATCTTGCATCAGCATATATCCCAACCCTCACATAGGATGCATCACTATAAACCACAAACTCCTTTCCGGACTCAGGTTGAATCAACACAGGAGCATGTGTCAAAACTTCCTTCAACTTCTCAAATTGAGCTATTGCTTCTCCGTACACACATAAGGAACATTATTTTGCAACAACTTTGTCAACGGTTTCGCGATACTATAAAACCCATCAATAAAGCAGCGGTAATAACCAGCCAGCCTAAGAAAATCGTGAACCTCTGAAACAGATTTAGGTTGCTTCCAATTGAGAATAGCCTCAATTTTCTGTGGATCAACAAGAATACCCTCCGCAGAAACCACATAACCAAGGAACATCACTTCCTTAAGCCAAAACTCATACTTGCTCAACTTGGCGTACAACTGATTATCTTTCAACATTTGCAACACAATATGCAAATGCCGATCATGTTCTTCTTCGATGCGAGAGTACATGAGAATATCATCTATAAATACCACCACGAATTGATGAAGATATTCATGGAACATCCTATTCATCATATCCATGAACGCAGCCGGGGCATTTGTCAAACCAAAAGGTATGACCAAGAACTCAAAATACCCATACCTCGTACGAAATGCAATTTTATGCACATCCTCATCCTTAAACCTTCAACTGATAATACCCCGATCTTATATCAATCTTAGAGAACACTGTTTCCCCGTGAAACTAATCAAACTAATCATCAATCCTCGGTAAAGGATACTTATTCTTCACCGTTAGCTTATTCAACTGTTGGTAATCAATGCACATATGCATTGTACCATCCATCTTTTTCATAAAGAGAACCGGAGCACCAAAAGGTGAAACACTTGGTTGGATGAACCCATTATCTAACAACTCTTGAAGCTGTGACTTCAGCTGTAACACCCTCGACCCTGCCTAGACGCCTGACCGAACTGAGCGAGCTACATTCGGTTTGCCGAATCAAACTAGAGAAAGATTACAAAAATTGGTCCATTTTTTTCTTTTATCTTATCTAGATGCATAATATTAATCCTAAGTGATCTTGCTTGCAGCGGGTGAAGATACAAAACAACCGATCATCGGAAAGGGAACCAATTTCACAAATATGCATTTTAGGGACCAAAATGTAAATCTATAAAACTATAAGGTCTTACTTAAAATTAGTTATAGCAATCCTCAATTAGTCAGATTACATACATACATGTCAAATATTAGCTTGAAAATATCATCCTAACTTATCCAATTGCATACTTATCAACCACAGACCAAAATATAACTTTAGAAACTATTTTTCTGCTTAACATATGAGTCCCCATGATAAATATAGAAACCTGTACAAGTGGTTTCGAAACCTGTACTCTAGTAGCCAAATTGGGACAGCTAGTTTTGAAACCTAGGGCTTGGTTTCGATACTTGCCTGGAGAAAATGGCCCCTGGTTTCAAAACCTTCTAGATGGTTTTGAAACTTCCCTGTAGGTTTACAAAATTTGCACATTCAAAACAACTTATAACCCTTCAAAACATACCCAAATTAACCCCAAACATCATTTAACACTCAAAACATCATAATAAAGCAACGTACAAATGTCATATTAACCAAAGACCACTATGATATAAGAGCATAGGCATTACGGCCACAAAGGTAATCTTATAGGCAAGATCCCTAAACCACAAGCAACTCCCATACCAAAATCCAATCATAAAGCAAATAACCATATAGTCAACAAACCAACACCTCCCTAGCATCGATTAAAACATGTTAGCATCATAAAAGCATTGAAAGAATCCAAAACAAGCTAGATGCAATCCAAGGTATCTCCTAGCAACGTCACATATTAGCATGGCACAACCAACATGCTTTTCATACATCAAATGATCATCAAATCACAGCATGTAACCCACAACAAAAACCATGGTAATACATCATTACAAATCCCCTAAAATATGGCGAACACATTGCCTTCTTAATGAAAAGTAATACCGGGTTTTGTACTCAAAGATAGTGTAGGTCTTGGATCACCTTTTGCCTTGCCAATGCTGCCCCAAACTTTAGTGCTCTGCATCATTTAGAAAAGAGAGCGTAAGCACAAATGCTTACTGAGGATGCTCATAAAAATAATGATGCATTTGAAACCATTTGAAAACCCAAAAACTACTTGCTTTCAAAACATGCTTATCGACCAAAGCATACTCATTGTTTCCAATCCAAAACATTCATAACAAGCCTTATGCAACATCAAGTATAAATCCCATGCTTATTACCAAAACATTATCTATGTTCCCAATCCAGAACATGCATAACAATCCTTATACACCAACACATATAAATCATATGATTATCACTAAACCATTTATAAAATCACATGCTTAAATCCCAATGCATTAAAGTCGTATTACCATGCTTAAATCCCAAAGCATTAAAATCATATCACCATGCTTAAAACAAAAGCATTATAAAATAGATTCAACACACGAACTTTCATATATTGGCAATTATAGTGACCTTGGGTAGTTAATCCTCTACCCTTGGATAGACAATCCTCTATCCTTGGATAAACAATCCTCTATCCATACATCGGATACACGGATAACTCATGATGGATAATCCTCCACCAGACTCATACCATACCAATATGTATGATATCTCAAACCTTGCCAATCCGCAAGATTTACCCTCACATAGGCTAGCCAATCCGCATAACCTCTAGTGAGAAATCAATAGTCCGGCTAGCCAATCCGCTATACCTCAAGGACTCATGGACACGATCGATTTAAAACATATTTTATAGTGCACTTCATCCTATCGTATGCCAACTATATCTGAATGCTTTCTCATCATGTCACATAGCCAATATATCATTTACAAACCATTTACCCACTATTTTACAATGCATTATACAAAATCACCACATATGCAATTCACATTGCCAAAGCAATACCATATTCCCGACCGAAATGAAAACCAATGGCCGCTAGAATTTCATATACTTTTAAACCATTGCATATGCACTCAAAATCATGCATTAATAGGTAAAACAAACCATGTTTAAAACCAAAACATGTACTCAACCATGCTCATATCCAGTCCGATATTCGAAAGCAAAAGAAATGAAACTTACTTTCGAGCTTAGAAAAGTGTTTCAAGCTTATCCTAAACTCCCAACATCATTTGCAAACCTTTAGGAATCATTTTGACTAGTTTCCACTCATCGATTGCACCTCACCTTGCTTGCTAATGCAAAACGAGCTCCCGAAAAGCAACAATCCACCTAAAGATGCTTTGCCTTGATTATCCCCTATTTTGGCCACACAAAACCAGAGGAAACATGCATTAAAATGCATCCAAACCCCTACCTCAAAGCAAAACCCCGCAACTCACAAGTTGCCCACTCAAAAACCATCCGAAACTCATCAAAATCAACCTCAAACACTTTCCAAACTTAACCCAGCCACAATACAATGATTCGATGCATCAAACTTCATCAATTAATTCCTAAAACCCTTTTACAACATCATTTTACTTCTAGCAATGATTAAACACCATTAACAACACAAAAACCCTTTACTATCAACCATAAATATTAGAGATCCAACTTATTTCAGGATTACAATGTTAAATCCAAGCTATTAACATCATTAAACATCAAAATCATGATCTAAACTGATCAAGAACCCAGCAAAACAAATCCAATTTAAAAATCTATCAATTTCATCAATTAAAACACAATTAAACCAATTTTCCTTAATTAAACTATCAAAACCCATTAGAAAACCATTATAAAGGATCAAAAACTTGGGAATATCAGTAAAAAAACCTTTCATTAGAGGAGAAGAACGAACCTTACCTCTAATGGACGCTTTCTCCCTTAATTGGCTGATTTTACATGTGAAAACAAAGTTAAAATAATAAGATTTTGTTGGGAAATAATAGAGAATCCATTAGAAATCAAAAGATTTAAGAAAAAGATGATTTTCCTGAAGATTTAGAAGTAGGAAATAGTGTTTGGCTGGAGACATTTTGAGAGAAAAGGTTTTTAGAGAAAGTTAGTTACGTGACTTTTGTTTTAAATAATTAATTATCAATTAATTCTCTCCAACCTCTTTTATTTTTCCAAAACACTTTTTAAAATAGCCAATTAAAGGATAAAGTCTGAAATTATAATTTTGAATTATTATCTCCTTAAAGATTCAAATTTTTGACCATTTACAAAACAGTCACTAAAAACAGTTTTCAAAAGTTACATTTTGGTCACTAGTCCAAAACGTCCAATTTCCAAAACTTATTTTCCAAAATTGATTTTACCACAAGCATTGATATATTAATTAATGATTTTTGAACATTTTTCCATATTTTTATCACCTTCAAAAATATTTAATCCAATTTAATCCTAAAATTGACTCAAATCTCTAATATCGGTTCATCGAACCCTTAAAACGAACCCCGAACCATCTAGACCCAAAATCGGGGTGTTACAACTCTCCCCCTCATAAGAAATTTCGTCCTCAAAATTTACTAGGAGGAAATAAATGTGGAAATTGCTCTAACATATCCGCCTTGTTTTCCCAAGTGGCTCCCTCAACACCCCGGTGTCGCCACAAGACTTTAACAAGTTCTATCGTCTTGCCACGAAGAACCTTAATGCTAGAATCAAGGATTTCCACCGGCTCCTCGTCATAGGACAAATACGGCCTTAACTCAATATGCTCCACCGGCATAACATGCGAGGGATCCGAGTGATACCTCCGCAACGTAGATACATGGAACACATCATGTATTTTCTCTAGCTCAGGAGGAAACCTCAACCGATAAGCCATATGAACAACACGTTCCACAATCTCATATGGTCCAATAAACCTCAGACTAAGCTTACCCTTACTTCCGAACCGCATCGCCTTCTTCCCTGGTGACATTTCAAGAACACACGATCCCCAACTGCATATTCAATCTCTCTATGCTTCAAGTCCGCGTAAGATTCCTGCCAATCCACAGCCGCTTCCAAGCAATCACACTCAAGCTTTACCGTTTCATCCGTGTCTTTCAACACATTCAGTAAGGAAACATGTTTTCCCTTACCTCAACCTAACACAAAGGCGTACGACACCTCGGGCCATATAATGCCTCATATGGTGCCATCTGGATACTCACTTGGTAGCTATTATTATAAGCAACCTCAGCCAAAGGTAAATTCTTCTCCCAGGTTCCTTGGAACACAATAATACAACATCTCCTGATATCCTCCAAGACCTTGGATATCACACTTTGATTGCCCATTTGTCTGAGGATGATACACAGTACTAAAATTCAATGTCATGCCCAAAGTCGGATGCAACCACTCCCAAAACCTCACTGTAAACCTTGGATCTCTATCCGAAATAATGGACTTTGGTACCCTGTGCAAACACACAATCTCATAAATGTACAGATCTACCAACTTATCCAAGGTATATGTTGTATGCACTAGCAGAAAATGTGCACACTTCGTAAATCGATCGATAATCACCCAAATGGAATCCTTTTTAGCCGGTCTCAATGGCAACCCTAACCAAAATCCATGGTGATTCTATCCCATTTCCATTCCAGAATCCTCAACGGTTGCAACAACACAGATGGAAACTGATGTTCAGCTTTAACCCACTTTCACACCAGACACTTAGATGCAAACTCCGCGACATCCCTTTTCAAACCAACCCAATAGTATGCTTCCTTTAAATCACGATACATGTTGGTACTACCGGGATGCATAACAAAAGGACTAGAATATGACTCCACCAAAATATTATGTCTAAGCTCTGAATCCTTCGGCACCACTATTCAGCCCTTAAAGCACAAAACACCATCATCATTAAAATAAAACTCCGATGACTTCCCAACCGATTTGTCCTTAACGTGGGGAACCAAAGAATCATCATACGGTTGCTTAGCTTTAATCATTTGTGACAATGTAGGCTTAACTTGCAACTCAGCCAACAAACCACCTTCCCGTGTCACACTCAACCTTGCAACCTTACGACTCAATGCATCCACAACCATATTAGCCTTTCCAAGATGATACTTGATCGTTAAGTCATAATCCTTAAGCAACTCCAACCATCTACGTTGCCTAAGATTCAGATCCTTTTGAGACCTCAAATATTTCAAACTCTTATAATCCGTAAAAAAATAACACACTTCTCTCCATAAAGATAAGGTCTCCAAAACTTCAAGACAAATACCACAATCGCAAGCATCAAAACATGAGTCGGATAGTTCACTTTTGAACTTTTAGCTATCTCGACGCATAGACCACCACTTTACCTTTTTGAATCAGTACACAACCCAAACCATCGTAAGACGCATCGCTATAAACCACAACTCCTTCCCAGACTCAGGCTGAATCAGCACAGGAGCATGAATCAAAGCTTTCTTCCACTTCTCCAAAACTATGTTATTGCTTCTCCGACCATACATAAGGAACATCACTTCCTACAACCAAAACTCACACTTACTCAGCTTAGCGCATATCTGATTATCCTTCAAAACTTGCAATACAATCTGCAAAAGCCAATCATATTCTTCCTTGATACGAGAGTACACAAGAATATCACCCATAAACACCACCATGAACTGATCAAGATATTCATGGAACACACTATTCATCATATCCATAGAAGCAGCCGGGGGCATTCATCAAACCAAACGACATCCCCAAGAACTCATAATGTTCGTACCTCGTACGAAATGCAGTCTTATACTCATCTACCTCCTTAACCTTTAACATATAATACCCTAATCTTAAATCAATCTTAAAAAACATCGTTGCCCCGTGAAATTGATCGAACAAATTATCAATTTGCGGCAACGGGTACTTGTTCTTCACTGCCAACTTATTCAACTGCCGGTAATCAATGCACTTATGCATCGTACCATCATTTTTTCCACAAAAAAAACCAGAGAACCCCAAGGTGAAACACTCGGTTGAACGAACCCACGATCCAATAACTTCTGAAGCTGTGTCTTCAACTCTCTCACTTCCTTCAGTTCCATCCTATAGGGAGCAATAGACACCGGTTCCGTACCCTCGTACGTCTCAATACCAAACCACTTAACTTCCAAAATCATCACCATAGCCCAATAAGCTTGACAACCTCCTTGCATCAACTTTTCCCACTTGTACAGCTGAAACAACATTGGACAAGAATTTCACTTTCTCGCCAACCACCACAACTTCATAATCATTGCTTACTTCAAAGAAATCCTTTTGGATTCACAATCCACCATCACCTTGTGCTCACATAACCAATCCATACTCAGGATGACATCAAAACCATGGATCGACAATTCCATTAAATCCGTGGCAAACTCATGACCTTGAACAACCATAGGACATCTCCTATACAACCTTCTAGTAGTAACCATCTCACCAAAAGATCTAGTTACTAACACTTCATCGGCCTCTAAGAAATTATCCGCAAGTGTGGACATATGTATGCATGATTCCTTATATATCATCCTAGATGTCTTTGCATATGGATGCAAAACCTCTAATGTCATGGTCAAAGATGTATGCATGTACTGACATATTTAAATATCTACATGTAAATGTTTTTCCACTGTGCATGATCAACATCCACACTTACTTATAACATTCCCGGTACCAATATTCGCTCCAACACGTAGAAAACACCCTAGCAACCCTCAAATATTGGTCAAAACTCTTTTTCAGTACCACAGTACACGAGATCACCACCACCCTGGCCACTACCCAACACGACATAATCTCGAATGTCACTAGCACATTTGACGCTTCCACAAATAGCCATATCGCCCAACGGTCTAAAACCCAACTAGAACTAACCACACTAGAGCCTCAAGAAAGATCTCTCAGACGAACAACTCACCTCAAACTCGGTAACTGACATGCAATCCTGCGATAACGACATAAACTCACGCTTCCTTGCATCTAGATACTAAGGACCAAAATACCTCCTCTTGAAAGCTCTCTTAAGGAACTCCCAAGTCACAACCGCCTCCAGAACACCAATAACCGTGGTTACCAACTAGAGGTAAGCATCACCTTACAACAGGGACTCAGTAAAACCCAGACAATCCATCTAATTTAGAATACGGATCGTACTCTCTAGCCATTCTTTGGCTACCTCAGAGCTCAAACCCTAAACTCTACACCTCCCAACCTTCAGAGACGATCCAATGGTAAACCATGATTAACCACCACAGCAAGTGTTGGTGCTTGCACATGCACTCCTTCCATCGCTGCTTGAATGGCTCCCGTTATTGCTTGAACTAACAAAGTCAAATCTCCAAAAATTAGCCCTTGTGGAGCCTGAGGTACCCCACCTACCCTAGCGTCAATAGGAGGAACCAACAGAGGAGGAAGAGGTAAAGTAATACGTAGATTCCCCACATCATCATTATTCTGCCCAAACCCGGCCGTCGAATGAGTCTCACGTCGAGCCATACTAACAAAAGCATCAAAACACATTAAAGTCAGGCTAGAATTCGGCAAAGGATCTGCCCCAAGCCTTAATGCTCTGCATCATTAGAAAAAAAGAGAGCGTAAGCACACTTGCTTAGTGAGGATGCTCTTAAAACAATGATTCAATAAAAATCCTTGAAAACCAACACTGATTTTCAAGCCATGCTTACGACCTAAGCAAGTTCCAATGATTTCAATTCAAAACATGCATATCGACCATATACAAACATTATAAACCACATGCTTAAGTCCCCAAAGCATTATATACAAAACCATGCCTAAATGCCAAAGCATAAAATCATAAACCATGCTTAAATTCTAAAGCATAAATCAATAGGTTCAACAAAAGAACTTTCATATATTAGCAAATATAGTGGCCCCGGATAGTCGACCACTATCCTTGATTAGTCGACCGCTAACCTTTAGTTAATAAACCGTTAACTTTACACATCAGATACACGGATCTCCCTTAATGACCAACCATCATCAAGACCATACCATGCCGACCGCATGAGTGAACAACCTTGCCGACCGCAAGCTTTACATCTTTAAGGGGAATCGACAACTCAACCCAAGTGATAACTACATAGTCTGAGTAGCCGACCGCTATACCTCAAGGACCCTTAACCACGATCAATTTTTAAACATATTATAGTGTACTTTATCCTATGGCATGACAACTATATCCGAATGTTTTCTCACCTTGTCAAATAGCCAATATATCATTTACAAAACCATTTACCCACTATTTTACAAAGCATTACACAAAATCCCCACATATGCAAATCATATTGCTATAGCAATATCACATTCCCGACCGGAATAAAAACCAATGCTCACTAGCATTTAATATACTTTTAAGCCACTGCATATGTACTTAAAAATCATGCATTTACAGTAAGTAAAACTAACCATGTTTACGACCAAAACATGAATCACACATGCTTATATCCGAACCGATATTAAGGAGCAAAGGAGGGAAACTTACTTCCAAGCTTAGGTAAGTGTTTCAAACTTAACCTAAACTTCCAAATCCACTTTCAAACCCTTGAAAGACTTTTTAAACCATTTCCACTCAGCAATTTTCACTTCGCTTTGCTTGCTACCGCGAAACAAGCTCCCCCCGGCAAGCCTCAAGCCACCTCAAGATGCTACGCCTTGATTATCCCCTGTTTTGGACACACAAAACCAGAGGAAACATGCATTAAAATGCATCCAACACTCTGTTTCAAATCAAAATTTCGTAGCTCTCAAGACGCCCACTCAAAACTCATTCGAAACTTACCGAAATCAACCTCAAACACTACTCAATCTTAACCCAGCCATACTATAGCGATTCAAAACATCAAGCTTAACCAATTGATATCTAAAAACTCATTCACAACATCCTTTTACTTCCAACAATTATTCAACACCTTAAAAAACCCAAAAACCCTTAACTAACAACCTAAACAATTAGAGATTCAACCAATTTCGGGATCCCATTATTAAAAACAACTTAACCACGCTTTAATACATCCAAAATAAGATTGAAATCAATCCACAACACTGGAAAAATAGATCCTAATTGAAAAATCAATAGATCCATCATTAAACCTCAATTAAGCTAAAATCCATAATTAATTATCCAAAACCTATTAGAAATCATATGTAAAGAGCCAAGAACTTGAGAATTTTAGTAAAGAACCTTTCATTAGAGGAGAAGAACGAAACTTACCTCCAATGAATGACTTTCCCCTTAATTGGATGGCTTTTCCTCTTGAAAAACAAAGAAATTTAAATGAGATTTTTGGAAAACCAATTGAGAAATCATTTAGCACATCAATGAGTTAAGAAATTAAGATCATTACCTTAAATCTCTGAAGGAAAAAAAGAGTGTTTGGCTGAGAGTGTTTTGAGAGAAAATGTGAGAGAAGAAAAGTTACGCCAAATTGTGTTTTAGAAAAATAGCCACCTTATAACTAAATCTTCTTACAATTCTTTTAATTAAAACCTTTTTAAATAATCCTAATTAAGAGAAAATCCAGATTAGACCAAATAGTAAATATCTCCTTAAAGATTCTAAGTTTTGATTCTTTACAAAACAGTCACCTTTTAAAAATAGTTTTTAAAAATTGTATTTTGGTCACTAGCCAAATGTCACCCTTCCAAATCTCGTTTTCCAAAATTGCTTTCACCAATATTTTTAATATAATAAAATATGATTTTTAAACATTTCTCCATATTTTTATCTTTGGGAAATATATTCTCTCATGAATCTGACTTGAATCTCTAACCCGGTCCACTAGACCGTCTACCCAGCCCCAAAACCGCTAGGCCCAAAATCGGGGCGTTGCAACTCTCCCCCTCTTAAGAAATTTCACCCTCAAAATTTACCTGGAGGAAAAAGATGTGGAAATTGCTCCAACATAACCGCCTTGTTTTCCCAAGTGGCTTCCTCGACACCCCGATGTCGCCACGAGACTTTAACCAGTTTTATCATCTTACCTCGTAGAACCTTGCTGCTGGAATCAAGGATTTCCACCGGCTCCTCATTAAAGGATAAATCTGGTCTCAACTCAATATGCTCCACCGTCATAACATGCGAAGGATCCGACCGATACCTCCGTAGCATGGATACATGGAACACATCATGTATTTCTCAAGCTCGGGAGGCAACCTCAACGATAAGCCACAGGACCAACACACTCCACGATCTCATATGGTCCAATAAACCTCGGACTAAGCTTACCCTTACGTTCAAACCGTATCACCTTTTTCCACGGTGACACCTTCAAGAATACACGATCGGCCACCGCATATTCAATTTCCCTACGCTTTAAATTTGTGTAATATTTTTTCCGATCTGCAGCTGCTTTTAAACGCTCACACACAAGCTTAACTTTCTCATCCGTGTCTTTCAACACATGTGGCAAGGAAACATGTTTTTCCCCTACCTCGCCCCAACACAAGGGCGTGCAATATACAATGCCTCAAATGGTGCCATTTGTATACTTGCTTGATAGCTATTATTATAAGCAAATTCAACCAACGGCAAAAGCTTCTCCCATGTTCCTTGGAACTCAATAATACAACACCTTAGCAAATCCTCCAAGACCTGGATAACATGCTCAGATTGCCCATCCGTTTGAGGATGATACACTGTACTGAAACTCAACCTTGAACCCAAAGCCTAATGTAAACATCTCCAAAACCTTGCTGTGAACCTTGGATCTCTATCTGAAATGATAGACTTTGGTACCCTGTACAGACGCACAATCTCAACAATGTACAAGTCTGCCAACTTATCTAAGGTATACGTCGTATGCACTGGCAAAAAATGTGCACACTTTATAAATCGATCGACAATCACCTAATTGGAATCCTTTTTAGCCGGTGTCAATGGCAACCCCGTCACGAAGTCCATGGTTATTCTTTCCAATTTCCACTCTAGAATTCTCAACGGTTGCAACAGCCCAGATGGAAACTGATGTTCAGCTTTAACCCACTGGCACACCATACACTTGGACACAAACTCCGCCACATCTTTTTTCAAACCAACCCAATATTACGTTTCCTTCTAATCGTGATACATTTTGGTACTACCAGGATGCATAACAAAAGGACTAGAATATGTTTTCGCCAAAATAGTGTGCAGAACTTCTGGCACCACTATTTGGCCCCTAAAACACAGAACACCATCATCGTCAAAATGAACATCCGTTGTATTACCATCTGCTATGTCCTTAACATGAGGAACCAAAGAATCATTATATGGTTACTTAGACTTAATTGACTGTGACAATGTAGGCTTAACTTGTAATTCAGCCAACAATCCACTTTCCCGTGTCACACTCAACGTAGGTACAACAGCCTGTACCGGTGCATCACCCACAGCACGAGGAAAATTACGCTTCATGTGACCAGGAGATCTATATATCCAGCAACTCATGGTATTTCCCCAACACTCACCCGTGTGGCGTCTACCACAACGCTCACACTCAACTAAAATATGAACACCTTGGTTACCATGGCCACCACCACGCTTATAATCTGACTTATGCCTCTTATCTCAAAATCTCCTATTCCGCCTCCTAGAATAGCCAGCGTCAACTCCTTGCTTATTCGACCCCATGCCCAAACCTTGTCCCGACACCCTCAAGGACTATTCAATATCCTTAGCGCGGTTTACAAGCACATCAAAATATGCGTAGTCCGCCCCCAACATGTATGTTTTGATATCCTTCACCAACCCATAGAGAAACCTGTTGCACCTTTCAAGATCATCTGGAACCAACTCTGAGGCATACTGACTCAAACAAATGAATTTCACCTAATATTCTACCACGGACATCCCCCTCCGGGACATTAGCAATTGTGGTCACCCACCAATGATAAGCATCACCGTGCAATAGTGACACGGTACAACCCAAATTACGCTAATCATTACAGCCTATTTCATTCATAATACGAATCATACTTTCTGGCCAACCCTCGGCTGCCTTAGGGCTCAAACCCCTAAACTCAACACCTCCCAAACTGTCGAGACGCTCTAAAGGTAACTATGGGTTAACTGCCACAGCAGGTGTCAGTGCCTGTGCATACACTCCAGCCATCACTGCTTGAAAAGCTCTCATTATTGCCTGAAATAACGGAGTCAGATCACTAAATACCGACACGTGATGAGCCTGGGGTATAGCACCAGCCCCAACATCAACCAGCGGAACCAAAAGAGGAGGAGGAGGTAAAATATTAGTGGGATTATCTTTCTCAACGTTATTCTACCCCATCCCAGCATTACCAGCCATTAAACGTGTCTCGCGTCGAGCCATGCTAACAAAAGCATCAAAACACATTAAAGTCAGGCTAACACAAGGTAAAGGATCCAATACCATCTTATTAAAACATTTTAAAACCTCGGTAATAAGCAATGTCTTCCCAATTCATACCCTAACATGATGTAATCAATCACCGTACATGTACACAATCACCGTGCATAACCAGCAATGATATACAACCAAACAACAACATCCCAACCTTTCGTAACCTGGCTCTAACACCAATAAATGTAACCCCTCGACTCGGCCTACACGTCTGACCGAACAGAGAGTGCTACATTAGGTTTGTCGAAGCAAACTGAAGAAAGGTTACGAAAAGTCGATCCATTTTTTTCTTTTATCTTGTCTATATGCAACTTATTATTCCTACATGTCCATACACGCAGCAGGTGAGTTCTCAAAGGAAACGAATTACAAGAAGGCAACCAATTGCACCATATTCAAAAGTTAAGGACTAAAACGTAAATACTTTAAATTCTGAGACCAAAAATTAATTTTTTAAGGTTACAAATCCTCAATTAGTCCATTTACATGCCAACGTGTTAAATTTCAGGTCAATTTAATCATCCCAACTCATACAATTGCATTCCCAAGACTCAAGGACCAAAATGAAAAATTAGAAACCTTCAAGATTCCAAAAAAACTGATTTGACGGTATTTGTACCGGTACGCTTACTAGTGTTTTGATACACCCTTATGTTTTCAAAAACTCGGAATCTAGTGGCTAAAACCCGTACCAAAACGCTTGAACGCGTATCGAAACGCTTGGCAAAAACACCTATGATCATATCAAAACACTTGCTCGAGTACTGAAACGTTAAGCCTAGAAAGGCTAGCCCATATTGGAACACCATCCCGCGTATCAAAACTTTACGCCTGAAATGGCCTAGTCATACCGGTACAGGGACACCTGTTTCGATACGCCTGGACCTGTAATGTCATGATTTATATACGCAGCATGATTCGTATACTTGACATATTTAATATACATAGCATGGTTCATATTCATGACATGTTTCATATACGTAACATGATTCATTTACGTGACATGATTCCTGTATCATTGCCCAAAATATGATATATGAGATCGAGGTAAGCGAGTCATCTTGAAATGACACCGTAGTGTCAAACGTGAACATGAAGATGAGTACATACTCGGGGATGCTCTTTGCTCTCCATAAACATGAAGCACCTCGAAGTGCACTCGGGCACAGTGGGCGTGGATCCCCAAGGTGCATGTGACACAATCATTTTGTCACAATATCTGTCTGATAACATGAACATGAGGGTGCAGCTGCTAAGGACTCTATGGTATGCCAACTATACCATGGACTCTCATACTCAATACTTGGGCATTTCTTTTATCATCAATCAATCATCATAATCAATCATATAAATAAACATTTCATGTTTCATGCTTCATCATAAATAGACATTGCAAACATAGATCATCATCATTTCTTAGAAAAATAATTTATACTTCATATTCATGTAATCTACTTTTATTACAATATGCAATAGCTTAACTTATACATAAGGCAATACTATTTTAACTTGTTTCATTTTAATCTTGTCATTTTCATATCTCATGTATGCATAATGCATCATCATTTATGCAAAGAATCATTCGTACCTGGTATTCCATCAATCTTGCCATGTCAAGCAATGTATTATATCACATATTATAAAGAAATATAATGCCATTTTCAACATAATGAAATCATATAAAATGCAATATCATTTTAATTTAAGGTCGACTACTCGCAAGTCTTCCGAATTGCATTTTTAAAACATATAAATGCACTCACATGGCCCATGAATAATATGCCTCACTAAGCTTACTCGAGGTTCTTACTTTCTCTTTGTCACTAGTTCTCTTTCGATCTCTTTTAGAACAGTATAAGACCAATCGAACATATAAATTATCATTTTCGTATTCGACTTTAAATCTAACATTGTTAACTTGATTCTTAAACATAACTATTCGAATATAAATTTTTTTCTGAAAATTTCCAAATATTTCACATCACTGCCGAAATGGTCCCTAAGTCTTTAGTGACCATTTTGAACATTAAATAATTGTTCAAACCCATTTTTGAACAATTTCCATAATTAATTACTTATTTTGGACTATTTCCTTTTTAGTCCTTAAACTTTATAAAAGTGACATTTTAGTCACTACATCACTTTTGTACATAAATTCATGTACAAATAAACTATTCATTTATTGTCTAAGATTCTTGAAATTTCTCCTTCAACTTTCAACCTTATTCAGTTTAGTCCTTCATTATCCTTTCTTTTCGAATAGGTCCTTAAATTTTCCTTTCCTGACATATCAATCCCTTAACTTTCATAACATGTTTTAATCTTCAATTCTATCAATTTTCCATAAATTCAAGATCAATCCCTAAATTTTTCTTAAATTGTCGAATTGGTCCTTCAACTTCCAAAATTCTTCATTTTGGTCCCTAATCACAAATTCAAGCCATTTTAATCATAATTCATCAATTCTAAGTCTAAAATAAAATTTTCAATAATTTCCCCTAATTTCTCAATCTTTTCGAAATGGTCCCTAAAATTTCAATTGGGGAAATTCTTTATTCTAACATCAAAATTAAAGTTCCAACATCATAATCCATTTATTATCATCCTTAACTTAGCTTCCTAACCAAAACCCCCAAATTTTAGGGTTAGGGTTTATAACCTCAAACATGGAATTAATCCAATTCCAAGTTTGATTCCATGTTTATAACATTAATTCTACACAAAATAACCTTAATTTCATCATCTACTTTAATTCCCACAATCAATCTTCATCCATAAAATGAACCAAAATTGAAATTTATCATGCAATATTACTATCAAAATGAAGAGAATCAAGTGTAGAATAATTTACCTAAATAAACTTTCCTTGAAACTAGCCTTGAATTCTTCAAAATTTGGCTTGAAAGTTTAAACTTCTTCCTCCTTCTTTTTTTTCCCAGAATTCAAACAGCCTTTGGCGTGAATAAGATGATTTTTTATCATCTTTGGATCTATTTAATCCCCATGTAAAATTAAATAAATTTTAAATTCATTTAAATAGTGAATTTACTAATTTGCCCTTTTATTATAATGACCAAGATTCAATCTCATTAAAATCAATGGCCATGATTTAATCCATGTGTAAATCTTCTTCCAAAATTGCCCTCAAAGTTTGAAAATATTTCAAAAATGCCATCCTTGGCAAATGTCCAATTTTCCCTCCAACTAGACTTTATTTACAACAAGTCTTGAATATTGCCATTCCATCACCATCTAACTAAATCTAGTTAGAATCCAACTAAATGTAATAGAATATTCATAAAATAATATTTTATGAATTTTCCATAATCTTTGGAACTGTCTTTAAAATTTCAATTCGATCTGATATACCGATATTCATAAAATACTTCTACTGCGATTTTACCATTTTCGAGCTATTGGATTTATTCCAAAAATTCTATATTTTCATATTCGGGAAATAAACTCTATTATCCCATAAAACTTTCTTTTTCCAAGGACTTAGGCTGAATTTTCCTAACTCAGTCTATTATTCTGATAATTATCGAAAATCTTCATAGAATGAAATTTCTCTTAGTATTCTTTTATCAATAATCCATATGAATCTTCTCTACTCTTATTGAGTCCAAAATACCAATCAGAAACACTTTTATGGGACCTTCCTGGAGGTCACCCATCATAATATTTCCCTGGCTTAAGCACGCTTAACAATTTTATTCGATCCAAATTCGAATAATATAAACCTCGTATGAAAAATCCAGTAACACAAAAATACCACTCTTGGGGGTGAACTATCCATTTACGGGGTTAAATTATATAACTTTTCAAAATTACACTTTGGTCCCTAAAATTTTCTAAAGTTTATACTTTAACCTCTAAACTTTCAAAAATTACATTTTAGTCACTAAGTAAGAATTGGGATATTACATTAGAATAATACTAACATATGCTTTGAAATGTATGTGTTGGGAAATGATGAATTTATAGGTCGTGATCGAGACCATATTACGAGCAAGTTTAAAGAAAAGGAAAAAGCTCAAGAGTAAAGCTAAAATCAATAGTAAGGTTTACTAGTGAGGCATCAGGTGAGTGCGATGCATACATAACATGATACATGGATGTTTTATACATCAATGGGAAGACTTGCGATAAGTCTACCTGGTTTATATATTGACACGGTATTTATGTCATTAATCATATGGATAACATATTTTAAATATGTCAAAAGTTGAATATTAATGCATAGATCACTGGTTATATATGATCTTATACTATGAATGTCATTTTGGGTATGAACTGCCCAATGTTAAATTATATTGATAAACATAGCCATGGATGGATTAAATACGGAAACTATGCTCAAATAAGTCATTGAGGGACAGGGTATAGTTGGCATGCATAGAGTCCAGCATCCGGTTTAGCACTATAGTGTATATAAAAGACACTTAGTGTCTGGTTAGCACTGCCTTATAAATGTGCGGATAGTGGGCACGACCTTATGTGTATTAGCACTTGGGCGCATCTTTGACTCGAGTACCCAGGGTCCTCATAGGCTTATATTTGGGATATGATATCGGTAGATAATTGATAAACGGGTTAAAGAGTTTATACACTCTTAAAATTATGGCAAGTAATATTTGGTAAGAAAGTTATATCCAGTTTATATTATATGACATATGATTTACATGATGGTAAGACGTATCTAGTGATTCAAATGCATGAATATGGTTACATGTTATTAGCTAAAGTTATGTTATATTGAAGTGGATATTATTATTGCCTCATTAAGTATATACTTAGCGTGTGATGGTTTTCACGCGTAGGTAAAAAGCAGAAATCGGAGCAAGGAGCGGGCATCCTACTTATTCTGAGTATAATAACGGTATCAGTAATAACATCCTTTGATATTTCTAGATGGCATGTATATGTTAAAATTAATCGGTTACATACTAGTTTTTATATGGTTTGTATTAACTTATAAACCAGTTTATGTTTATAGCAAATGATGAGTAGTCATATTAAAGTTAAAATCGGGTAATGACTAGAAAAGAGTTAAATAGTTTAATCGGGTAGATTTTTGTTTTAGGCAATTTTTAGGCAGTTATATCCCTTATATATCATAGATAAGAGTTGTCAATTTGCCGCCTGAAATCGGACTTAATTCGATGGAATAAAAATTTGAAATATGATTCTACACGATAAAAAAAAATAGTGATACTATAATTAGTATTTAATATAGGATACTGATTAGGGTGTTACATATTAAAATCCTAATTAAGTTGAATTGGGATATCTATCTTCTCCAAATTAAGAATTCCAGATTTTAAACAGGTCATATTCTTCACCCTTATTCACCCTGGTCCATTCCTTGTGCATGGATCTCTGGTGGTAATCGATGGATAATTTTTCTGCTGCATCATGGGGTGTACCGGCGTGACCAACAAATTTTTCGATGGATGGTTATGGATGCTACTTGTACTATGTGTGATATAAGCTGAAACACATAATCATATGTTCTTTGAGTACATTGGCACGAGAGTTGTTTGGAGGGAGATATTAATGCTTTGTTGCATATCAGGGAGTATCTATCCTGGGACCAAGAGTTGGAATAGGCAGAGAAAATTTTCAAAGGTAAGTCTCTAATTGCTTTGATAACGAGGCTTGCTTGGAGTGCATATCTTTATTATGCATGGAAAGAGAGAAAGTGCAGAATTTTTAGGTCAGGTTGTAATGACCTTTCATCCATTGTTCATGTCATTAAAGAGGTTTTACATACTCGGCTTAGTGGGCGAGTTATACATAGGGATGATTCTATTAATTCATTATTATGTCATAGATGGGGTATACATGTATAGTGAGGTTTTATTTTTTTTTTTTTTTAGATTTTGCTGATTGGATTTATGTAGAATGTTTTGATGTATCTTGTAGCAGCTTGCTGCTCTTTGGATACTAAAAATTAAAAATTATATTGTTACTAATATTATCCTACATAATTTTTAAACTAATTCTCCAAATAATCTATACCATACCAATCCAGCTAAACTACCATAACATAAACACCTAAATATATTAATTCTCATCAACTATAACTATTGAAAAATGTAGATAAAATATAAATCTAATTACTTTAAACTTCTAAAAAAACCCTTCAAAAATTTATACTCTACAAGATCTGATTCAACCGAAAACCTACACACACAAAATAATTTCAACTATAACAATTGCATCAAATATGACATTAATCTAAAACGGAGTATTAACCAAAAAATAAAAATTACCTCGGATATCTCTATCTTTTCTTTAATTTTTTTTCTCTCTAAAAATTCTCCTCCCAAAATTTGATATATTTTTTTAACTTTCTATATTTTTTACTCAAACCCTAAACGTCAACTCCTCTATTTATACCCAAAAGGTTGCCCAAAAATACTTGACTGTTGCGCAATCCAACGGGCGAGTTTCTAACGGTCACCCTAGGAAACTCGTACAACGCAGGTGAGGAGTTTCTTGGGTTGACTGTTGCGGGAGGTTTAAAGATTTTGCGGGAACGGTCATCCAAGGACTTTCTATATTCGTTAATTTTTTTTAAAAATAACGGACTTTTTAAACAATATTATCTAATTTAAAAATTAATATTTTGTGAAACTCGTCGTACCAACCAGACAAGTTTCATAAAGCCCATTAAAAATAAAAATCTTAGACGAGTTCCATAAAGCCCATTTAAAAATAAAAATTTTGAGAATTCGTCATTACAGCTAGACGAGTCCCAACTATATTGTAGCAAATATCGTAGATCCCAAAATAATTTTGGGATTGTCCTACATCCCTAAAAAATATGACTATATTATTGGACTAAAATCTTTATAATATAAATATGAATACGATCTTAAAAATATCTAAAAACAAAATTATAAAAAATAATATAAGTATACAATTGCAAAATTAATATAATATTAATAATTAAGACATCGAATTTATATAAAGGTTTTTTAATTTATATATCCATCACTTAATGTAGAATTATATATTTAGCATTTAATTTTAAAATTGAATTGAATGTACTAAAAAAACAATATTGATAATGGAAGGAAAAGAAATGTTAAAAGGGAAAAATGAGGAACACCCAAATCTCTCGGAGTTTCAAAGGAAAAATAGGAATAAGAAGCGGACAATCCTTGGAGATGTGAAGAAACAAGAACACCCATTCACACTCCCACCTTGTATTGCATATCCAAAGTGTGTGAGAGTAGAGCCTTCCAATTCCAATAGCATGCCAAAATCTTTTGTGAACGTGTCGCCATCTCTTTAATCCACCCTTGTCTAGTCATGTGTTTCCTTGTGCATGCGCCTCTCTCCTTCACTCTCTTCGTTTCATAATAATTCCCTTTTTCTCTTACGACTCTTTCCAACCTGAAACAATTCTACCATTTCCAAATTTTTTTTTTTCATTTTCCATTCAATGAAGAAACCAAGACAAAACCCTTTGGCATATCTTCATTGGCAATCCTTTTTGTTAGTTTCCCACTTTGAAATACAATATTTTGTATTTTGTTACTTTGTTTTTGAGTAGATAAAGGAATAAAAAGAAGAAGAAAATCCCTTGTACCTGAAGCCCGAAACACAAGGGATTGTATGTTGTGTGGTTATGTTTTTCCCAGTATTATTTTCATATTGAAACACGAAAGCTTTACGACTGGTGTTTTTCTTTTTTGTGGAGAAAGTGAAAGAAGAGAATGGCAGCGAACGAGTGGATAAATGGGTACTTGGAAGCAATATTGGACAGTGGAGCAGCAGCAATCGAGGAGCAGCAGAAGCCAGCGGTGGATTTGAGAGAAAGGGGTCATTTCAATCCAACCAAGTATTTTGTTGAAGAGGTGGTGACAGGTGTTGACGAAACCGATCTACACAGGACATGGATCAAGGTTGTCGCCACCCGGAATGCCAGGGAACGTAGTTCAAGGCTCGAGAACATGTGCTGGCGCATTTGGCACCTTACCCGTAAAAAGAAACAGGTCCCTCCTGTATCCTTATTTGATTCCCATTCTATTCTTTATATATAGATATCTGTATGTATACATGCATCATCACGAAAATCTGAGCTTTTGTCTATGCATATAAATGGTGAAATTAGGTAACTTGGGTTTCAACGAAGCCGTTGTGAAATGTAGGCAGTCATTTCTTAGCTCTAAAATCCAAGTTGTCAAGGACATGTTGCATGTATTGTATTTGCAGTAACAAAGTACATGGCCTTAGTGGTTCATGTGAAGGACAAAGTACACGTATAAATAAGCTTACATATTTGACTCTATTTGGATGGATAAGTTAGTGGGCTTTCTTAAGCCTTTCCCACAAGAAGTGGGTGACTGCAATTAAAAGACTGTAGGATTGATAAAATACTAGTAAGAGTTTTCATTTAAAAGACTGTAGGATTGATAAAATGACTGGAATCAGTTGTATATTACTGAATGGATACATATGTATATAGCTTAATATGCATGTCTTTGGATGGTATGCGTATGCAAGGACTAGTTAGATTGTCTTTCTCGATTATTCAGGTGGCAACAACTATTTATATCTGCTCATGTAGCTGTCTGGTACCTTGTGTTTGAACAAATTCCTTATTGAAGTAGTTAACTCAGTGAATGGACAATTCTGTAAGTGCTTCCTGAATATGGTTAAATGAGAGTTTTGCTACTATAGTTCTAAAGTGTGACATTCCCTCCTTAAATACGATAATATGGATTGAGTACCAAGAATCCTGAAATGAGTTTTTGCTTACTGAAAGTGAAACAATTTAGAGGACTCAAATCACAATCTTATAATGTAAATAGTTGGAATGGGAGCAACTGCAACGATTGGCAAAGCGGAAATGGGAACGTGAACTTGTGCGCAAGGATGCCACTGAGGACTTGGCCGAAGACTTGTCAGAAGGAGAGAAGGGAGATACTGTTAGTGAGTTGATGAATCCTGAGACCCCGAGGAAAATATTCCAAAGAAACTCTTCCAACTTGGAAGTGTGGTCAGAGGACAAGAAGGAAAAGAAATTATACATTATACTTATCAGGTATCATTTTCCCTCCTAGTATGCATCAATCATGAATTCATCTTAAGATTTCTCTATCATTTTAAGCCTACTTCATCAGTTTGTTTGTGTGCATAAATTCTATTTATGAAGTTGATAAAACCATTTTTGTTGTTGTATTTTATTTGGTTCTTCAAGTTAACCAATGATTTGTTATTGAAGCAGGTGGCAACAACCAGCATCTGTATTTCTTATTTTCCCACTGGATAGCACGGTTCATTAACGGAAATTTTTTATGCATGTATTTCTTGAATTTCTTCATTTCAATATCCATATAAGCAAAAAGAATGTAAATCAAATAACTGTACCTGAAAGTTACCATCATGATTTTACTCCAAGTGGCATGACTTGCTTGCATTTTAATGGAAGAGAAACTTCAGAAATTCTATTAAGGAATTCTGCACTAACAGTTAAATTGAAGCACTATTACATTTTTTCTCTGTAAACCAGTTTGCATGGCTTAGTCCGAGGAGAAAACATGGAGCTTGGTCGAGATTCTGACACTGGTGGACAGGTAAATGCTGTATTCTACAAGAAGAAAAAACATTGCTTGCATTTTGGCCTCATTTCATTTATGTCATGTTTTTATAATAATAAAATGGTACTCAGGTCAAATATGTGGTAGAGCTTTCTAGGGCTCTTGCAAAGATGCCAGGAGTGTATAGAGTAGATCTTTTTACTCGACAAGTCTTATCACCCGAAGTTGATTGGAGCTATGGTGAGCCTACAGAAATGCTAACGACCGCCAGTGAAGATGCAGATGGAATTGATGTTGGAGAGAGTAGCGGGGCGTACATTATAAGGATCCCTTTTGGTCCGCGTGATAAATACCTTCATAAAGAATTATTATGGCCTTATATTCCGGAATTTGTAGATGGTGCCCTGGCTCACATTCTTAATATGTCAAAAGTTCTCAGTGAACAAATTGGTGGAGGCCAACCTGTATGGCCATATGTTATCCATGGTCATTATGCTGATGCAGGGGACAGTACTGCTCTTCTATCCGGTGCTTTAAACGTCCCCATGGTTTTAACAGGACACTCTCTTGGGAGAAACAAGCTTGAGCAGCTGCTTAAACAAGGGCGACAGTCAAAGGAAGACATCAATTCGACATACAAGATTATGAGAAGAATTGAAGCAGAAGAACTTTCCCTTGATGTTGCAGAACTAGTTATCACTAGTACCCAGCAAGAGATTGAAGAACAGTGGGGGCTTTATGATGGGTTTGATGTGAAGCTTGAAAAAGTTTTACGTGCCCGTGCTAGACGTGGGGTAAACTGTCATGGTCGATACATGCCAAGGATGGTGGTAACAATATTTCTTCCTTTTCCCTTCTCTTTTCCACTATTTCGAGATGTTGTATTGATCACTGCTTCCTTCATATGGGTGTTACCGATAATGTGAAAAGAGATTTACCAAGAAATATAGTTTTCCTTGTTCCTCACTCTGAAACATACTCCATGCGCTTCATTTCTCTTGTTCTCAAACATATTGTTAACTCCACATAGAACTTGATTTTCTAAGCGAACTAACCCAATGATCAGATTAACTCGGGGACTACCACAATAAATTCACATTTTCTAAAAGTTTTGAAAAGATCAATGAGGCAATATTTAACTATTTTGTTTGCGACTCTTATTTTAGCTTTGAAGTACAATTTATTTGCAGGTTATTCCCCCTGGCATGGACTTCAGCAATGTTGTAGTTCAAGAAGATGCCCCTGAGATTGATGGAGAACTTGTCTCGGTTATTGGAGGTACTGATGGGTCTTCTCCCAAGGCAATTCCAACAATATGGTCTGAAGTAAGTAGGTCAGCTATGTTATACACTCATCGTTTAACAGATCTGTTATTGATTTTTCCTAACATTGGCAGGTGATGAGGTTTCTTACAAATCCCCACAAGCCAATGATCTTGGCCTTATCTAGACCTGATCCAAAGAAGAACATAACTACCCTTTTGAAAGCCTTTGGAGAATGCCGATCTTTACGAGAGCTTGCTAATCTTGTAAGTTTGTGCAACAATTTTGATCTACAGAGTGGAAGAATGACTACTAATAAAACTTTTTTTTTGCAGACACTTATAATGGGCAACAGGGATGATATTGATGGAATGAGTGGTCCGAGTGCTAGTGTACTCGTAACAGTATTGAAACTTATTGATAAGTATGACCTCTATGGACAGGTTGCCTATCCAAAGCATCACAAACAGACTGATGTTCCCGATATTTATCGACTTGCAGCAAAAACAAAGGTTAACTAAAGTTCTTTTTTGTTGGAGCTAGTTCATGTGCAATTGTTTTTATATTAACTGGATGTAAATATGGCAGGGAGTTTTCATAAATCCGGCTCTGGTTGAGCCTTTTGGACTTACGTTGATAGAGGTTGGTTTTATTGATTGAAATTTGTTTCGATGTCATCCTATCAAGTTCAATTAGATAAAATCTTTATCTCTATTTATTTGCTATAATGCAGGCAGCAGCCCATGGCCTGCCGATGGTGGCAACAAAAAATGGTGGACCAGTTGACATCCAGCGGGTAAGAACGATGAATATATCGCTCAATCATTAGATATTGCTGGTGGACTTTCCAGAGCTTTCAAATATAAACTCTCGCCAGGAAAGTTGAGCAGATGGGACTAAAAATTTAACAGGAACTATTTGTTGAAAATGTTAAAGATTCTGAACATCCACATTGTTGTCTATACTCTTCTACAAAATGTTACAGCAGTTCCAATTCTTGACATAACTTTTTTCCCTTTTTAATGAATTTTAGGCACTAAATAATGGCCTTCTGGTGGATCCCCATGATCAGAAATCAATTGCTGATGCCCTGTTGAAGTTGGTATCAGAGAAAAACTTATGGCATGACTGCAGGAAGAATGGTTGGAAGAATATACATCTGTACTCATGGCCTGAACACTGCCGTACTTACTTGACGAAGGTGGCAGCTTGTCGAATGAGACATCCTCAGTGGCAAACAGATACACCAGGGGATGAAGTCTCTGCTGAAGTATCATCTTTAAATGACTCACTTAAAGACGTGCAAGACATGTCCCTTAGGCTCTCAGTTGATGGAGATAAAGCTTCACTAACTGGATCCCTTGACCCTGTAGCTTCATCTTCTGGTGAACCTGAGCTGCAAGACCAAGTAAAACGAGTCCTAAGCAAGATGAATAAGCCAGAAACAAACCCGAAAGAAACTGAAGGAGTGAAGCTTGAAACTGTAGCAAGCAAGTATCCTATTTTGAGGCGGCGGCGTAGATTAGTTGTTTTAACACTTGACTGCTATGACAGCAAGGGTTTACCCGACAAGAAGATGGTTCAAATTATACAAGACATATTTAAGGCCGTTCGGCTGGACACTCAATCTGAAAAATTCACGGGGTTTGCTATATCAACAGCTTTGCCAGTCTCGGAAACAGTAGAGTTCTTGGAATTAGCAAAGATTCAAGTAAATGATTTTGATGCTCTGATCTGTGGCAGTGGTAGTGAAGTGTATTACCCTGGAACTTATACAGCAGAAGATGGAAAGCTTTTTGCCGATCCTGATTATGCGTCTCATATTGCCTTTCATTGGGGCTATGAGGGTCTAAAGAAGACAATTTGGAAGTTGATGAATGCTGAAGGTGATCGAAATTCTCCATGTGTCGAGGAAAATGTGAAATCGACCAATGCCCACTGTGTTGCATACTTTGTAAAGGATCTGAGTAAGGTATGTATATACCCATTGGTAACATAATAATTAACAGTATTTCTTGTTTGGATCTTATGGTGGCTGCTTTTACAGGCAAAGAAAGTGGATGATTTGAGGCAGAAGCTTAGGATGCGAGGTCTCCGTTGCCATCCAATGTATTGCAGGAACTCAACTAGAATACACGTTGTTCCCCTCCTTGCATCTCGAGCACAGGCACTCAGGTAGGGTTCTATACAGTTATGTGGACTGATTCTTTATATTAAGATGGATATTGATTCTTAGACAGGAACTTAAACAACCTTGGTGTTTAAATCTATGTCACTCCTACTGTTTCTCTTAAGGTACATGTCTGACACCCGTATTCATAAAGGGCATTTGGATATGATCCTCCCTCCAAAACATGGGAAAACTTAGAAAACAATGAGCATACCGGTGTTTTGACACATACATGTATTTCACACTCGCACTCGATTCCGAGTATTATAGGTTTAAATGCTTTAAAGAATGAGAAAATCTAAGGTGAATATGGACATATCTATAACATGTCAATCTCAAGACAACTAATATCAAGATGTTCTATTTCATCCAATAAGAAGCTTTCTTTCATAAGATATTTCATGCATGATAAAATTAAATAATGCTCAACAATTCCATTGTTGATTTGTTAAGTTGATATCATGAGTTATTCAATCTGTACTATTCTCTTTTCGCATGCTCCTCACTGTACCAGGACTCCATTATAATAAACTTTCAGATGACAACTTATTGGATTAAACTGTTGGTTCTGATTATTAGGTACCTTTTCGTGCGTTGGAGACTGAATGTCGCAAACATGTTTGTCATTGTCGGAGAAACTGGAGACACGGATTACGAGGAATTGATAGCCGGGGCTCATAAGACTTTGATCATGAAGGAAGTGGTGACAAAAGGTTCCGAAGCATTGCTCCGAACAATGGACTTGAGAGACGACATCGTCCCATCCAACAGCCCCTTGATCAGAAGCATTAAAGGTGGAGCAACGGCAGAGGAGATTTCTGAAGCTTTAAAAGCACTGTCCAAAGCAGGCCTCTGAAAGTTGGTGTTTAGAGCATGAAATGGTAGTTTGATTTCCATTTTCCAAATAAAAATTATTGTTGAATACGTTTTATGAAAGCCATAAAGGAAAGGGAATTTTCCATGCCCTATAGTATTCCATAATGTTTATGCCAAATGTAGATAAGTTTCGAATGGTTATTTCTTTCAGGTTTGACATGTGCAAACTGGTCTATAATTCAAAGTCGGTTACTTCAGCAATGTCTTATAATGGGTCGGGCAATGTTTCATCCTAAACATTAGGTGCAGAAGTGTCCACAGATGTCTCGACATTAATTGGTTTACGAGTTGGCTGGGGTGAGTTAATGTTCTGCTCCTCTTCTGATAAAATCGGCGTGTCCTGCTGGATAGATAGTACAAAAGTATTTACATATGTCCTGTCGGGACATCTGTTCTGAATTAACGACAAAATTAACATAATATTTTTATTATTATTTTTTAATCGGGCTAAATTATAAAATAAATATTTAAATTATGTCTTTTTTTATAACAGGTGCCTAAAGTATTTTTTATTTAAAATAGGTGTCTAAATTTTTATTTTGGCTGAAATAGGTGCTTAAACTATTTTCTAGTTAAAATAAGTTGCTGAACTTTTATTTTTGACTTGTTTTAAAGTCAATTTTGGCACCATCTTGAGCACCTATTTCAACCAAAAATAAAAATTTAGGCACCTATTTCAGCCAAAAAATACTTTAAACACATATTTCAGTCAAAAATGAAACTTTAGGCACTTATTTCAGCCAAAAAATACCTTATGCACCTATTACAAAAAAAGGCATAATTTGGGCACTTATTTTGTAGTTAAGCCTTCCTAATCTATCGGTCAAATGAACCAACGAGAAAATAAACAAAGCTTTTGGAGTTAATCTCGGACCCCCTAAACGTGGATCTAACACCTAACCATCTAAACTAGGCACCAACATAATTAAAATTAATCACAATTTGTACTCAAGTTATACTAGACTACCACTTCAAAATTATAACAAAATGCAACTAAGGCGTGCTGACCTTTATTTTCTTTGATAAAAAAGAGTCCAAGGTTTAACCACTAAACCAAATTAACAATTGTTATATTTTTAACCAAAATAATACTTAATTTAAGAAGTGATTAAAATTGAATACAAGTTAGAATTTATTTTTCCACTAATTTGGAATAAGATAAAGCAATTATTAAATATGAAAATAAAATTAATATCAAAACATTCTAAAAATTAAATTTATAATATTTATTTAAGAAAAATAAAGTTCTTTTTGATTATGTTGGGTTGAACAATCAATAAAAATGACCAAGAGGGGGTGAATTGGCAAATAAAAATTGATGGAAGCAAATTGCAAAAGCAATAAAAAATGAGACAAGTGATTTATAGTGGTTCAACCTTCTTTACACGCACTACCTTAGCTATCCATACTAAGGATTTTCACAAATTCACTAAATTTGTCTTTCCTTTTCGGCTAAAAGAGATAACCTCACAAACCCAGACTTATACCCCAAGGTCTAGTGATCCATTTCCCTAAAGGATGAATACAATTAAGCAAACTTTGAAAAACCTCACAATGTAGTTTGTTTGAACAAATAAAGTTCACTAAAACCACATACACTTGAATGAAAAAGATTACGATGAAGATCACTCAAGTTGATTTACAAGAATTTGACAAATTGAGCTCAAGGATGTTGGATATGTGCTTGAATGCTTTAGAATTATTGTCTTATTATTAAAGAAGCTTTGGAGACTTGATTTTATATCCCCTTGTTGATTTCTAGCCATTTGGGTAGTTGGGATATTGAATAGAGTCGTTGGGCTGCAAATTCCCGCAATAAATATTGTCTGGTAAACTAGGTATCGGTACGCGAGCATCCGCATCGGTACTTGTCCAAAATAGAAATAGCCGTTGCAACAAAGAGGTACAGATACACGGGCAAGCGTATCGGAACGGAGTGAAGTTTTTACAAAGGGTATCGGTACAGGCCGTACCATACAAATACTTATTTTGCTCACTGGAGTCCTTGGAATATTTTACTAAAACACCGTATCGGTACGCTTATAGCTGTATAGGTACATATATCAAAATCTTTAAATTTTGGATCCAAGAAATCTGACAAGTTATCGGTCAAAACGATTATTTAAAAATATTTTAAAATTTTTAATCCTCGTATCGGTACATCGCAGACTGTATCGATACCCGTAGCACAATTTGGTTAACAGTTTCAAAAGCCATACCGGTACACATGTAGTCGTACCGGTACTCATAAGTCATTTAGCATAAAATTGGTTTCTAGTAACGAAAACCTGTACTGGTACGCCATAGGCCGTACCGGTACTTAGTTACCAAATTGGCTGAATGGGTACCAAAACACTTAGAAAATATTTGGGGATTCAAAATTTGACTTAGAAAATAGTTTAAGTTCAAATGCTTGTCAATTTTGTGAGTAAACATAAGTACCTTAAACATTTATTTGTTTATAATTAAATCATTGTTATATCAAAATCAAATATATGTTTAATAATCTCCTCTTTTTGTTATAACAAAACCAAAAAAAATTACTTCATCCCCCTTACTTTAAGACTAAAAGGCTATTTGTTTTTGAAATTTTTTAAAATTTTTTTATATATCCCACACTTCTCCCCTCTTTTTGTTAGATCAAAATCAATAGGGTAAAATAAAACAAATATAAAGCAATATAATGAAAAATAGCTTCAAAGATAATATAAAAATCATAATATTATAAATCCAAAGCATAAAATCCAAGACATATGATCCAACAAAATTAAAAATATAAACCAAAGCAAATAGTCACAGTAAATATCAAAGAAGCATAGGTACATAAACTCAAATCTTAATAGATATGATATGATATGCAAAGCTCAAAGCCTAAAGAGCATCCTCATCATCGTCTCCGTCTTCCTCGTCCTCTTTATCATCGTTATCTCCATGAAAATTAGTACGCCACTCTTGATGAAAGGCAATAAGAGAGATGTCCATAGAAAACACACAATGCTCAATAGTAGTCAATCTAGCATTCATGGAAGTCAAACAGGTGTCGATAGTGTTGAACTTTGTACCCAAGGTGGCAAACTTCCCATCAAGGTAGGCCATGAGAGCATTAAGGGAAGACGGAGCAACCAGAGCCTTGGGAACATCCTCAACCGGTTCCACATCTACGGGGACTTAACCATGAAGGTTAGCATTGTGAACCCATTCTCCATTGAAAATGGTAAACTTAGCTTTCTGAAGGGATCTCCCATCAATAGGCTCGGTGAGGGGAACCCCAAGGTCAAAAGAGCAATCGATGTTAAGATTGTAGAAGATGTAGCTAAGGATGGTTCCATAGGAGAAAGACTTTAAAAGGATGGTATGACGGTTATTTATGATATCTCGGCAAATATGATTTGGAAGAAGTTAGGACGTTTCCTTTCACAAAAGCAATGAAGCCAAAAGCCATCCACCATGAGAATAGTGGACCACTTACCACCAGATGGGCAAAACCACCAAGTAATGAGAAGGTGAAGGAAACGTTCATGGGCTTCTAGAACGGTCACTAAGCCACTATAGGTTGTAGGAAAAGAGTTTTCATCATCAATACCCATATTTTCCATCCCAAAAGGTTGAATAGTTTTAGTTTTCTATCGGTTTAAAACACATCTAGCATTGGAGTAAAAAATACGTACAAGGTTTTAGTAAATAATGCCGGGGACGTTTAAAAAATTCATGTACTTCTATTCTCTCATTAAATCAAGATATTTAAACCAAACTCATCGGAGCACATATAAGCATAATCAACAAATCACTCACGACGGACCATAAAGTTTTAAAATTATTTAAAATAGTCCATGGCTTGAGGATTTTTTGGTTCATTAAAACAATGGACATAAAGTTGGGCAAGGTTAGGTTTGGTACCACTGTTACCGGGATTGGAAGAACTAGCAGTGAGATCAACTCTAGAATGTTTTTAGGAGGCATGGTAAAGGGTTTTGGTAAAACATGCAAAAATTCAAACAACAAAAACATATGTATGCAAATACATCAAATTCAATCCAATAATTCAACCAATAATCAAGGTAGTGTAAATATCTATAATTTATAGTTTAAAAACATATGCAAATATAAAGAAAACTGTTGATAAGGTTAAAACTTGAAAACTGTAAAATAAAATATACGAGTATAAATATATATATATATATATTCGAATAAAAAATTTGTAAAAACTTTGAAACCATGGATTTATACATCCTAAATATACAAAATTTAAACCTAGAAACTATACAAATATAGAGAAATTCGAAATAGTATGAAAATATGTTTTTACCTTGAATGATGGATGAACGGATGAATTAGGAGATGATTCGCACTAATCTTGATGATAAACACTTGGATTTGATGTTATAAGCAAAAGCCCCCAAAAGATTTGATATAATTTGATGAAAAATTAAGAGTTTTATTTAAAGAGGTTTTCGGCTAGGGTTTTGAGAAAAAGATGTTTGTGTTTGATTCAAACGCGTACCGGTATGGCTAAAGAGCGTACTAGAACATTGTGTACCGGTATGGCTTAACCCCGTAGCAATCCTCGACCCATACCGGTACAAACTTGTCTTTACCGAAACGCTACCCTTGATAACATGTATCGGTACAGCTACCCCCGACCGATACCCTGTAACCCCTCGTCGCGGTCTAGTCGCAAGATTGAACCGAGCAAGCTACATTAGGTTTACCGAAGTAAACAAGGAAGATTAAACCTAAAACATGCCCATTTTTTATTTCTTATCTAGATGCATTAATGTTTTCCTACATGATCATACAGTTCAAAGGTGAGCACTCATCTCAATCGGGCATCACAATGATATCCAATTGGTCATGACACAACTTAGGGACCAAACATAAATTCAGCAAAATAGAAGGGTTTTTCCACTTTTTAAGTTACCAACCTTAAATTAGGTTCATATCATGCTTATATGTCAAATATCAGCCTCAAACGATCATCCATGCTTAAATAATTGACCAAACAAGATTCAGGGACTAAAACGAAAGAAAACGGAACTTTACTAAAGCCTTTAACTAACATAATTACCATGGGTATCAATACTCCCATTCGAGTATCGGTACGTCCTTAACATTTGAAGTTCCAAAAATTCTAGTAGCCAAATCCTGTACCGGTAGACCCTACGTACCGATACTCCTTACCAAAACCAAAGGCCCGTACCGAACCTCAAACCTGTGTACCGATCCCCCAAGCCAAACTTAGCTCATCCGTACCGATACGCGAACCCATGTATCGGTATGCTATTTCAGATATACGCTCCCATATCGCAACGCCTAGCTCGCATACCGGTACTACAAGCCTGAAATGGCTTCCCGTACCGATACATGAACATGTGTACCGATACGCCTAGACCCGAATGGTCACAATTGGCTGGTTTAACAAGCTTATCTCAAAAGTAGCCCACCTCATTAAGCCATAAACTTTCATACAACTCTACCTAGTTGCAAAGGCAACCTAAACATCATAAGCTCAGCAACCAAAATGGCTTCTATACATTCAAAGATATTCTAAAGGCATGCTTCCTAAAACACTTTGTCAAACATCTCAAATGCACCATTAAACCATTCTCAGCATAGGCATCATAACAACACACTCCAAAAAGCATAATAAACTTGCTCAAACCACCACAATAAGGCAAACATCAAAGAAACTCTAGATGCATACCTAAGACACCATTAATCCACAACTACCACAAGTACTAGCATCAAGCTTGTCAACATCAATCTTCCTCAAAAACCAGCATAGGAAACATACTCAAAATCTATAAGAAACAGGTTTACAAACCCCAAAAACCTTGGCAAACACATTGCCTTATTAACTGAAAATAAAAAACCGAGTTCATACTCAAAGTAGTTTATCTCTTGGATCCTTGCAAACCTTGTCTTTGCTGCCCAAACTTCAATGCTCTGAATCATTAGGAAAAAGAGAGCGTAAGCACACATGCTTAGTGAGGATGCTCATGAACAATGATGCATAAAACCATTTAAAACCACATGCTTGCTTTTCTCAAACATGCTTACAAGCTAAGCATTTTTCCATGATTCCAACCGAATCAAAACACAATAACCTTTATAATATCATAAACAATACATGCTTGAATTCCAAAGTATTTTTACCAACTATGCTTATATTCCCAAGACATTATAAACAAGGTTCAACACATGAATTTTCATATATATTGGCATTTATAATGACCCAGATAGACTACCTCTATCTCATACACATATCGGATACACGAATCTCTCATACCATGCCTAGTTAAACCGCAAGATTTGACACCATCGCTTGGTTAAACCACGAGATTTCACCCTTGCCTAGTTAAACCGCAAGAGTACCGACCTTGCCTAGTTAAACGCAAGATCACCATCAATTTGGGTTGCCTAGTTAAACTGCATGACCCAAATGATGTCCCAACAGTCCGAGTGGCCTAGTTAAACCACCATACCTCAAGGACCCATGGCCACGATCAATTTTGTTCATATTTTAGTGTACTTTTAATCCTATGGCATGCCAACTATATCCGATTGTTTTCTCACCTTGTCATATAGCCAATATATCATTTACAAAACCATTTACTTACTGTTTTACAATGCATTTTTATAAAATACCACATATGCACATCTCATTGCCAATGCAATAACACTATTCCCATTCGGAATGAAAACCTCACTAGCATTTAATATACTTTAAAACCCCTGCATATGTACATAAAACCATGCGTTACCAGTAAGTAAATCATACCATGTTTATCACCAAAACATGCAACAACAAGCTCATATCTAAACCGATATTCAAGATCAAAATAAGAGAAACTTACTTTCGAGCTTAGGTAAGAGTCTCACGCTTACCCTAAACTCCCAACAACCTTTGCAAACCTTTGTAAAGTAATTAAAACCAGTTTCCACTCACTGATACGCTTCGCCTTCCTTGCCAACGCTAACCAAGCTCCCGGCAAGCAACCAAACAACGTCAAGCTTCTTCGCCTTGACTATCCCCCGTTTTAAACACATAAAACCAAAGGATAAATGCATTCAAACCATTTCCTAACAACAATCTCCCGCAACTCCCAAGCTGTCAACTAAAAAACTATCTGAAACATTCTGAAAACACCATCAAACGTTTCCAAAACATAACGCAGCCATAAAACACCAATTCAAGCCTTCAATCAACATCTAACAACATCCAAAAACCCTTTCCTAACATCCTCTTACCTCCAGAAAAGATTAAACTCGAATATCACCATAATAACTCAAAACTAGCAACCTAACTAATTAGAGATTCAAGAGTTTCGGGATTCTATTGATAAAAACAACTTATCAACATCAAAATACATCCAAAACATATATTAAATCCATCTCAATTACTAGAAATCAAATCCACTTCGAAAATCACCATGATTCATCCAAATTTCCAAAATAACTCAATCAAACATGGATAAAACATTAAAACCACATTCGAACTTATAAATCAAGGATCAAATACTTGGGAATATAAATAAAGAACCATTTAACAATGGAGATCACGGACCTTATCCCTGTTATGTGATTTCTCCCTCAATTGGCTTTTTAAAAGCTAAGAAAATACCAGATTTCAATGAGATTTTGCAAAACAAAGTTAAAGGAACAAACTAAAATCAATAATCTGAGTGAAATGAGTTCTTACCTCTGGATTTTGATAAAACTCTAAGTGTTTGGAAGAAAAGAAGTTGAGAGAAAAAGTTTAAGAAAAAGTTATGTGAAATTCTTTTAAAAGCTAATAACTAACTTTGGATATTTAATCCATTTTAATAACCTTTTAAAACACATGATTAAAGTGATTTAATTGAAGGAAGAAATCACCAGCAAGCACTTGGTAGATTAGCTCCTTAAGGATTCTAAGGATTTGATCCTTTTGATTTTAGTCACTTAAGACAGTTTTCAAAAATCGCATTTTAGTCACTAACACAAAATGTCATATTTTCGATTTCCATTTTCCAAAATTGATTCCACCAAAAATAAATATATATTAAAAGATGATTCTTAACTATTTTTCCATATATTTATCTTAACGAAAAATATATGGTCCCGAATCTGACTCGAATCTCTAACCCGATCTTCTAGACCGTCTAATAAACCTCAAAACCGCTAAGCCCAAAATCGGGATGTTATAACTCTCCCCTACTTAAGAAATTTTGTCCTCGAAATTACCTAGAGGGAATAAATGCAGAAATTGCTCTTTCATATCTACCCTGCTTTCCCAAGTAGCTTCCTCAACACCTCGGTGTCGCCACAAGACTTTCACGAGCTCTATCATTTTACCACGTAGAACTTTCTTACTGGTATCGAGGATCTCTACTGGTTCCTCATCAAAGGTTAGATCTGACCTCAACTCCACATTCTTCACCGGCATGATATGCGATGGATCTGACCGATACCTCATCAACATCGAAACATGAAACACATTGTAAATTTTCTCCAGCTCGGGAGGCAACCTCAACCGATATGCCACAGGAACCACAAGTTCAATAACCTCGTATGGTCCAATAAACCTCAGACTAAGCTTACCCTAACATTCGAATCTCATCACCTTTTTCCATGGTGACACCTTCAAGAATACACGATCGCCCACCGCACATTCAACCTCCTTACGCTTCAAATCTGCGTAAGATTTCTGCCGATCCATAGTCGCTTTCAACTGGTCGCAAACAAGCTTAACCTTCTCATCTATGTCTTTTAACACATCAGGTAGAGTAACATGCTTTTCCCCCACTTCAGCCCAACATAAGGGCGTACGACACCTCTGGCCATATAATGCCTCATAAGGTGCTACATGTATACTCGCCTGATAACTGTTGTTGTAAGCAAACTCAACTAAAGGCAAATGTTTCTCCCAGGTTCCTTGGAACTCAATAAATCAACATCTCAGCATATCCTCCAAAACTTGGATAACCCGCTCAGACTACGCAAATTCCTCCAAAACCTCCAAAACCCCAAACCCAAGGCCTGATGCAAATTCCTCCAAAACCTTACTGTAAACCTCAGATCCCTATCCAAAATTTTGGATTTAGTTACACGATGCAAATGCACAATCTCTGAGATATACAAATCTGCCAACTTGTCCAAGGTAAACGTTGTATACACTGGCAAGAAATGCGCACACTTTGTGAAGCGGTCAACAATCACCCAAAAGGAATTCTTCTTAGCCGTTGTCAACGGCAATCGCGTTCCAAAATCCATGATGATTCTCTCCCATTTCCACTCTAAAATTTTCAGTGGTTGCAACAACCCGGATGGAAACTGATGTTCAGCCTTAACCCGCTGACATACCATGCACTTGGATACAAACTCAGCCACATCATTTTTCAACCTAACCAGTAGTATACCTCCTTCAAATCACGATACATTTTAACACTACCAGGATGCATAGCAAAAGGACTAGAGTGTGCCTCCGACAAGATAGTATGCCTCAACTCTGGATCATTCGGCACCACTATTCGACCCTTGAAACACAAAACTCCATCATCATCAAAATGAAATTTCATCGGATTACCGTCAGCTATATTCTTAACATGCTCAACCATCGAATCATCATATGATTACTTAGCTTTAATCAATTGCGATAACGTAGGCTTGAATTGTAATTCCGCTAGCAAATCGCCCTCCTGCGTCACACTCAACCTTGCAAACATAGCTTGGAGCTCAACTGTAACTTTACGACTTAATGCTTCCGCCACTACATTGGCTTTACCAGGATGATACTCAATGGTCAAGTCGTAATCCTTAAGCAACTCCAACCATCTACGTTGCCTAAGATTCAAATCTTTCCAGGACATTAAATGCTTCAAGCTCTTGTGATCCGGGAAGATCACACACTTCTCACCATAGAGGTAATGTCGCCAAATTTTTAGAGCAAAAACCACAGCCGCAAGCTCCAAATCATGAGTTGGATAATTGCGCTTATGAACTTTCAACTGTCTCGATGCAAAGGCCACAACCTTCCTGTCATGCATCAGCACACAACCTAAGCCAACATATGACACTTCATTATAAACCACAAACTCCCTCCCAGATTCAGTCTGAATAAACACAGGAGCATGTGTCAGAACTTCCTTCAACTTCTCAAAACTATGATGCTGCTTCTCCGTCCACACATACGGAACATTCTTCTGTAACAACTTGGTCAACGGTGTTGCAATACTCAAGAACACCTCAACAAAATGGCGATAATAACCAACCAACTCAAGAAAACTACGCACCTCTAATACAGACTTAGGTGGCTTCCAATTGAGAATAGCCTCAATCTTCTGTGGATCAACGAGAATACCCTCTGCAAAAACCACATGACCTAGGAATGTCACTTCCTTAAGCCAAAACTTGCACTTGCTCAACTTAGCATATAATTGATTATCCTTCAACACTTGCAACACATTTCACAAATGTCAAACATCTGCGGTATGGGAGTACACGAGAATATCATCTATGAATACCATTACAAACTGATATAGAAGCTCATGGAACACTCTATTCATCATATCCATAAACGCATTTGTCAAACCGAAAGGCATGACCAGAAACTCATAATGCCCATACCTCGTACGAAACGCGGTCTTATGCACATCCACATCCTTAACCTTCAACTAGTAATACCCCGATCTTAAATCTATCTTAGAAAACACCGCTACTCTACGAAATTGATCGAATAAGTCATCATTCCGTGGCAATGGATATCTGTTCTTTACCGTCAACTTATTCAACTTCCGATAATCAATACACATATGCATCGTACCATCTTTCTTTTTCACGAAGAAACAGGCGCTCCCCACGGAGAAACATTTGGTCGAATGAACCTATGGTCCAACAACTCCTGAAGCTGCGACTTTAACTCCTTCAATTCTTTCGGTGCCATCCTATAAGGAGCAATGGATGTCGGTGTTGTACCCTCATAAGTCTCAATGCAAAACTCCACCTCTCTATCTGGAGGTAAACCCCGCAACTTCTCAGGAAAAACCTCAGGAAAGTCGCACATGGTCCAAATATCCTACACTCGAACACCCTTAGCTTCTGGATTCATAACAATAGCCAAATAAGCTTGGCAGCCATCAAACATCATCTTCTCCGCTCTAACAGCCAAAACCATATTGGACAGAGACTTAACATTCTCACCAACCACCACAACTTCATAGTCATCGGCCAACCTCAAGGATATCCTTTTGGATTCACAATCTATAACTGCTCTGTGCTCACTTAACCAATCCATACCCAAAATGATATCAAAACCATGGACTGGCAATTCCATCAGATCTACAACAAACTCATATCCTTGCACCACCAAAGGACAACGTCGGTACAACCTTCTTGTTGTAATCGTCTCCCTAAAAGAACTTGTGACTAACATGCCAACATCTAAGATCTCAACAGGAACATTCAGCAAAGATACATGTTCACTCAAGATATATGAATGCGTAGACCCCAAATCAATTAAAGATAACAATGACAAGGATTGCAAAGTAAAAGTACCTGCGATCACATCCGTGTCATTATGACCTTCACGGTGAGCAAAGACCCAAGCCGGTCTTCCACCTTCAGGTCTCACCATTGCAGCATGTGCCATACCCCTATGAACATCCTCACACCTCTGAAAGTTACCCTTGCCACAGCCTCAGCCCCTAGCAGATGCAGCAACCTACGCTAGTACATCTCTCGCAGCCCGAGGACAATCACGCTTCAAGTGATCAGATGATCCACAAATCCAACAAGCTTCAATATTACCCAGAACATACCTGCGTGGCGCCTACCGCATCGCTCACACTCCGGTGTAACACAAGCTCCCTAAACACCCTGGCTAACTCCAACACCACACCTATGATCTGGCTTATGCCTCTTGTCCTTGAACCTCCTATTCTGCCTCCCATAATAGCTAGAGTCTCACATTTTTTTACCCAAGTTCACACCCGCAGCCTGAACTGGTGCACCCAAGGACTGGTCAATATCCTTGGCCCGATTGACCAACACATCAAAATATGTGTAATCTGTAGCCAAGAAGTACGTCTTAATGTCCTTTACAAGTCCATAACGGAACCGGTCACATCTTCGCTGGTCTTCTAGAACCAACTCCAGAGCATACTGACTCAACCGAACAAACTTCACCTCATATTCAGCAACAGACATGCTTCCCTGAGATAGCAACATAAACTCGTGCTTCTTCATATCCAAGTACTGAGCACCAAGGTACTTCCTCTTGAAAGCTCTTCGAAAAAACTCCCAGGTAATACCCACCTCAGCAACACCAGAAATAGTGGTCACCCACCAGCGGTATGCATCCCCCTGCAGCAGAGATACAGTGCAACCCAGCTTGTGCTCCTCGTTGCATCCCATCTGATCCATGATGCAGACCATCTTTTCCAGCCAGCCTTCGGTTGCTTCAGGGCTCAAACCTTGAAACTTCACACCTCCTAAACTCATCAAACGCTCCAAGGGTAAACCTTGATTTGCCACCACAGCAGGTGTCGGTGCCTGTGCCGTACTCTAGCCATCGCTGCCTGAAAAGCTCCCATTATTGCCTGAACTAACGGAGTCAAATCTTCATACACTGGCACTTGATGAACCTGGGGTGCTTCACCCTTCCTAACATCAACTGGAGGAACCATAGGAGGAGGAGAAGGTAAAACATGAGAAAGATTCTCTTCTGTCTCATTATTCTACCCAATCCCGGTAGTATTAGCCATAGACCATGTCTCACGTCAAGCCATGCTAACAAAAGCATCAAAACACATTATAGTTAAGCTAGCATCAGGCAAAGAATCCAAGTTAACTTTAAAACGCATTTAAAATCCTCGGTAATAGGCAACGTGTCCCCAATCATATCCCAACAGAACATTAAACAATCACCGAGCATTTACACAATCACCGTATAGTTCAAACATCATTAATTAAACAAGCAACAACATCCCAACTTTTCGTAAACCTGTCTCTGATACCAACAAATGTAACCCCCTCATCTCGGCCTAGTCGCAAGACTGAACCGAGCAAGCTACATTAGGTTTACCAAGTAAACCGGGAAGATTAAACCTAAAACACGCCATTTTTATTTATTTCATATCTAGATGCATTAACGTTTTCCTCCATGATCATACAGTTTAAAGGTGAGCACTCATCTCAATTGGGCATCACAACGATAACCAATTGGTCATGACACAACTTAGGGACCAAATGTAAATTTAGCAAAATAGAATGGTTTTTCCACTTTTTAAGTTACCAATCTTAAATTAGGTTCATATCAGCTTATACGTCAAATATTAGCCTCAAACGATCATCCATGCTTAAATAATTGACCAAACAAGATTCAGGGACTAAAATGAAAGAAAATATAACTTTGCTAAAGCCTTTAACTAACATAACTACCATAGGTACCGGTACTCCCATTCGAGTATCAGTACGCCCTTAACATTCAAAGTTCCAAAAATTCCAGTAGCCAAATCTTGTAACGGTACGACCCTGTGTATTTGTAACCCCCTCGACCCGGCCTAGTGGCCAGACCGAACTGAGCAAGTTAAATTAGGTTTACCGAGGTAAATCGTGAGAAGAAACCCCAAAACGAGACCATTTATTTCTTTTATCTTGTCTAGATGCTTAATTTATATCGTACATGTTCATGCTGACAGCGGATAAAACCCAACTCAATTAGGCGTCGATTTGACATCTAATCGATCTCAAATGCAATTTAGGGACCAAATTGCAATTCCAAAAAATTACAGGATTAAAGCTCATTTTTATGTTACCCAGCATTAATTAATCAGGATTCAAACATACATCTCAAATTTCAGCTCAAACTGATCACTCATGGGCATTTAAAATCATATACAAAACTCATGGACTAAAATGTAAGAAAACAAAACCTCATTTCCATGACAATAACAGCTTTGGCTGCTGTCCATACCGATACGGTTGCAACTGTACCGATACGATATGAAACTCCCCGTTTCGATACACCTTCATGCCGTACCGATACGCCCAACTAACTTACTGAACTTTTGAAATCCTTAATGACAGTACCGATACAGGTTCATGTGTTTCGGTACAAGGGTTTGGATTGAAAAAGCAATTTTACAGAGGCTAAAGCCCATACCGAAACACTTCTGCACTGGTACGCTAGGCCAAAATTGCCTTGGCGTATCTGAACACCCATGGCTCGTACCGATCCCTAAAGCCTGGAAATACCCAGTCGTACCGATACGGTCCCACGCGTATGGGTACGCTTGGACCTGTAATGTCACATTTTGCTGATTTTTCATCCAAATAACACACTCAAATCACTCCAACAAGTTTAATACATATCACCAGCATTCTAGGCATACCGCAAGCATCCAAGCTTCATAAACTTAGCATCCTAGCATGGCATCTTTGCATCAAATGAAAAACAACATTTCAAAAATGTAAACCAACACTAAAATACTAACTTTAGAGGCCTTTTACAACTCAAGAGTAAACAAGCAACATGCTCAACAGGGAGTTCAAAAAACATCTCCCAAAACCAAAACAAGTACCCCAATGCCTTTATTCTTATAGCCTAATCCAAACATACTTTGTTAGCCAAGTCTTGCTAGGATCCCCTTGCTTCTTGCTGCCTTCTGAGACCTTAATTCTCTGCATTGATGGACAAAAAGAGCTTTTAAAGTCATACTTTTCACCATATAAAACATCATACCTTAAAAACCACGCACTTAACACTTTCAAAACCAGCATGTTTAACCATATGCTACATGTATCATTAACCAACATCAAATCCCATTGCTAGCCTCAGTTCAAGCCTTCCCATGCATAACAACCATATGCAAAGCTTAAAGACTAAACATGTATTAATCACATTATACAACATAAACCTTTCAAAGATACATTAACAATTATATTGGCTTGCAAGTGATCATTAAACAAGTCCAATACTAAAAGAATTCATCGGATACACGGATTCAACAAGTGTTCAATCAACACTTCAAGCCATCTCAACCGGAATAGCGATACAATAACAATCGCGGTACATTACGAACCGGGTACTTACACAACCCTTGGGGACACCAACCCGTCTCATTGGTTAGACGCTTAGTCCACTAACGGGAGTTTTCGGTACTGTTTAACCTTTCTACCATTAGGGTACTCGGATGGAGTTTTCGATACACGAATCTAAACCCCTCAATATCCAAGGCGACTTATTATAGTGCACTCAATCCTATGGTCGGCCAACTATATCCGATAACAATTTTAAAACCACATCACTTGCCAATATAATTAACCATTTTAACATTTGCCTCACTGTTTTTAACAAGCATTAACCAATCTTTTTTCCAAAGCAACAACCATGCTTTAAACCACAAGTATAGACCACTTAATTACAAGGATCACTTGTCGTGTACATCCTTTAGCATTTAATGTTCAAATACAATATTTTAAATACTTTAAAACATGCTTAGACAGTAGGTATCATGTGAATTAAAACAAGTGCATGAAACCATTACAACATAGCACAGCCGAGAGAGAAAATCCATTTTTACTTACTTCCGAGTTTAAACCAGGGTATCAAGCTAAGTTTAAACTCCCATAAACCACCTTTAAAATATTCTAAAGCTGGAATCCACATTCTCACTCACCAATACGCGAAACCTCGATTGGCCGATGCAAAATCAAGTGTCTAAAGCCTCCAACGCTTCACCAATCACTTCCGGATCAACTTCCCCTGCATTGACCACAACACAATAGAGGATTAATGCATCTCAATGCATTCAAGACACTACACTAACAAATCCTTTTAGATTTCCACAACCCTCACAAGATTACCCATCCACAACAACCGAAATCATCATCAAAACCTTCTCAAACACAACCCAGCCACAACCTAACAATCTAACACCACTTTTATCAACAATAAACACCTAAAAACATAATCAAAACAACCTAACACCCCCTGCATTCACGCAGTCACCAAAACACCCCAAGAACACAAATCGAGCAACCTAAGAGATTCAAGAGTTTCGGGATTCCATTGACAACAACTTATCAACATTATAAAACATCCACAATATGAATTAAATCATTCTTAATTACCAGAAAATAGATTCAATCCGTGAATCAATCCATTTCCCCTAAGTAACTCAATTAATTATTGAAAAATCATTAAAATCAGATTAGAAACACAAAATCAAGGATCAAATACTTGGGAATTTAAGTAAAGAACCATACAATAGAGGAGATCTCGGAACTTACCCCTATTGTGAAGTTTCTCCCTCAATTGATTTTATAAAAGCTAAGAAACACAAGATTAATGTAAGATTTTGTATAAACAATCTTAGTTAAACAATTTGAAACCATAAAGTCAAGTTAGAAACCATCTCACCTATGGAATTTGATGAAAACTTGAGCGTTTGGCTGAGGAGAGAATGAAGAGAAAAGTGGAGAGAAAAATAACGTGATTTATTTTCCAAAACCAGTAACCACCTTTTAACCAAAAATCTATTTTAATTGAATAATAAAACACATGTTAAAATAAAGTCTAATTAAGGGAGAAACCATCAGAAACAAATTGGTAAAATAGCTCCTTAAAGATTCTAAGAATTTGACCCTTTTCGTTTTAGTCACTAGAAAATCGCAGTTTTCAAAACTTGCATTTTGGTCACTAGCCAAAATGTCTGACTTCCAAAACTTATTTTCCAAAATTGATTCCACCAAAAACCATTATATATTAAAAGATGATTTTTAACTATTTCTCCATATTTTTATCTTACCGAAAAAATATACGGTCCTGAACCCGACTCGAATCTCTAACCCGATCCACCAGACCATCTAATAACCCCCAAAACTACTAGGCCCAAAAATCAGGGTGTTACAGTTCTGGTACTTCTTACCAAAACCAAAGGGCTATACTGATCATCAAAACCGTGTACCGATCCCCCAAGCCAAACTCAGCCCATCCGTACTAATACATGAACCCGTGTATCGATACTCTATTTTAGATATACGCTCCCGTATCGCAACGCCTAGCTCGCATACCGGTACCATAAGCCCAAAATGGCTTCCCGTACCGATACATGAACATGCATACTGATACGCCTAGACCTGAATGGTCATAATTGGCTGGTTTAACAAGCTTATCTCAAAAGTAGCTCACCTTATTAAGCCATAAACTTTCATACAACTCTACCTAGTTGCAAAGGTAACCTAAACATCATAAGCTCAGCAACCAAAATGGCTTCCATACATTCAAAGATATTCTAAAGGCATGCTTCTTAAAACACTTTGCCAAACATCTCAAATGCACCATTAAACCATTCTAGAAACAGAAAAAGGGTCAAATGCTTGGGAATTTCAATAAAGAACCATGCAATAGAGGAGATCTTGGACCTTACCCCTATTATGAAGTTTCCCCTCAATTGGTTTGTGAAAAAGCTGGGAAAACATAAGATTTCAATGAGATTTTGCAAAACAAAGTCAAAGAATCAAGTTATAATCAATAATTTGAGTGAAAAGAATCTCTCACCTCTGGATTTTGATGAAATTCTGATTGTTTGGCAGAAAAGAAGTTGAGAGAAAAGGTTTAGGAAAAAGTTACATAAATTTTCTTTAAAAGCTAATAACTAACTTAGATATTTTAATCCTTTTCAAACCACCTTTAAAACACATGTTTAAAATGATTTAATTAAAGGGAGAAACCTCTAGCAAAAACTTGGTAATTTAGCTCCTTAAGGATTCTAAGAATTTGACCCTTTTCATTTTAGTCACTTTAAAACAGTTTTCAAAAATCACATTTTGGTCACTAACCAAAATGTCACATTTGCAAATTCCATTTTCCAAAATTTATTCCACCAAAAATCAATATATATTAAAATATGATTTTTAACTATTTTCCACATTTTATCTTACCAAAAAATATACGATCCCAAAACTGACTCGTATCCCTGCTTCGGTCCACTGGACCGTCTAGTAAACCACCAAATTGCTAAGCCCTAAAACCGGGCCGTTACAACTCTCCCCCACTTAAGAAATTTTATCCCTGAAATTTACCTGGAGAAAACAGGTGCGGAAACTCTTTCAACATCTCTGACTTGCGTTCCCACGTGGCCTCCTCAACACCGCGGTGCCTCCACATCACCTTAACCAGCTCAATCGTCTTGCCATGCAACACCTTGCTGCTGGTATCAAGAACCTCTACCGGTTCCTCATCGTATGATAACTACGGTCTCAATTCAATCTCCTCCACCGGCATGACATGCGATACATCCGACCTATACCTCTGCAACACCGAAACGTGGAACACATCATGAATCCTTCCTAACTCTGGAGGTAACCTCAACCGATACGCAACATGATCCGCATGCTCAATAACCTCGTAAAGTCCAATGAACCTCAGGCTAAGCTTCCCTTTCTGCCCAAACCGCAACACCTTTTTCCAGGGTGACACTTTCAAAAACACTTTATCACTCATATCGTATTCTATATCCCTATGCTTCAAATCCGGATAGGATTTCTGGCGATCTGCAGCTACTTTTAAGCGTTCACATATCAAATTTACCTTTTCGGTTGTGCCTTTCAAAACACTAGGCATCGATACAAACTTTTTCCCTGCTTCTGCCCAACACACGGGCGTACGACATTTTCTGCCATACAACGCCTCATAAGGTGCCATTTGTATGCTCGCATGATAACTGTTATTGTAAGCAAACTCCACCAATGGCAACTGCTTCTCCCACGTTCCCTGGTACTCAATAACACAACACCTCAGTATATCCTTGAGAACCTGAATCACGCGCTCTGACTGGCTATCCGTCTGAGGATGATACGAGGTATTGAAACTCAACCAGGTTCCCAAAGAACAATGCAAACTCACCCAAAACCTTGCGGTGAACCGCGAATCCCTATCCAAAACTATAGATTTGGGCACCCCGTGCAGACACACAATCTTAGAGATGTACAATTCAGCCAACTTGTCCAAGATATACATAGTATGCACTGGCACAAAATGTACACACTACGTAAACTGATCCACAATCACCCAAATGGAATCCTTTTTGGTCGGCGTCAAAGGCAGCCTAGACACGAAATCCATGGAGATTATTTCCCTCTTCCATTTTGGTATCATCAACGGTTGTAACAACCCGAAAGGAAACTGATGTTCAGCCTTTACCTACTAACAAACCATACACTGAGCAATGAAATCAGCCATATCCCTTTTCAGTCCAACCCAATAGTACTCCTCCTTCAACCCTCGATACATTTTATTACTACCGGGATGCATAGCAAAAGGACTAGCGTGTGCCTCAGTCAAAATAGTATACCTCAACTATTCGTCCTCAGGCACCACTATTCGACCTTTGAAACACAACACCCCATCATCACTGAAATAAAAATCTGTAGGATTCACATCCCTGATATCTTCCACACGAGGTGCCAAACTCCCATCATACGGCTGCTTCTCCTTAATCATCTGCGACAAGGATGGCTTCACCTGCAACTCGGCCAACAAACCCCTATCACTCGTCACACTCAACCGAGAAAACCTGGCTCTGATACCACCAAATGTAACCCCTTCGACCTGGCCTAAACGCCCAACCGAACCAAGAAGGCTACATTAGGTTTGTCGTAACAAACTGAAGAGATACAACAAAACCCGGTCCTTTTTTCCCTTTTTATCTTATCTAGATGCCAATTATTAACCATACATGTTCATGCAGACATCAGGTGTAACCCAAACTCAATCGGGCATCAATTTGACATCCAATTGATCACATTTATAATTTAGGGACTAAATTGTAAGGATAATAAAACTACTCAAAAAGGCATTAACAGAAAATCAGCTGTCCGTACCGATACAAGTAAGCCCGTATCGATACGGTTTAAAACATCCTGTTTCGGTACATCACCATGTCGTATCAATACGCCTAACTGAATTACCTAACTTTTGAGATGTTATATATCGTATTGATATGGCTCCTCAAGTGTTTCGATATGCGGGTTCGAGTTGAAAAAGTGAATTCCAGAGGCTAAAACTCGTACCAAAACACCCATACCCGTATCGGTACACCTGGCCAAAATTGCCTAGGCATATCGAAACGCACAAGGCCTGTACCGATCCCACTAGCCTAAAATTGCCAAGCCGTACCAATATGGTCCCACGCGTATCGGTACGCCTGGGCCTGTAATGTCACATTTGGCTGGTTTTTCATCCCCAAAACATACTCAAACCACTCTAACATGCTTAAAACACAATACCAACACACCAAACATATCTCATGCCAACTAGCATCACAATTCTAACAACACAACAAGGCTTCATGCATCAAAAAGGAAATCTATAGGCATGCTTCCTAATATGCATCCAACCAACATATCAAATGATAAACCAGCACCAAAATCAATCCTTAAAGGCCATATACAACCCAAGAGAAACTAAAGAAACATGCTCGAACAGGGAGTTCCACAAAACATCTCCCAAAACACAACTAGTACCCCATTGCCCTTATTTATTATAGTCTAATCTCTAACATACTTTGGAAACAAGTCTTGCCAAGATCCCCTTGCTTCTTGCTGCCTTCCGGGACTTTAATTCTCTGCATTGATGGACAAAGAGAGCGTAAGCACACATGGCTTAGTGAGGAATGCTTAGAACAAAACACCATCAATGCATCTAAACCATTTTCTTTACATCATCCTTTCAAACATCATGCCCTTTTTAAAACATGCACTTTACATCATTAAAACCAACATATCAAACCATATGCTACATGTATCATTAATTAAAAGCAAGTCACATTGCTAACCCTCTACTTAAGCCTTCCCATGCATTACCACGAAATGCAAAGCTCAAGGAGAAATATGTATAAATCACATTATACAACATAAAACAGTTCAATGATATATTAACAATTATATTGGATTACAAGTGATCATTAAACAAGTCCAATAACAAAAGAGTTCATCGGATACACGGATTCAACAAGTGTTAACCAAACACTTCAAGCCATCTCAACCAGAATAGTGATACAATCACAATCGCGGTAGAATAACAACCGGGTACACTTTCAACCCATGAGGACACCCATCGCAATCATCGATTAGACGCTTAATCCACTAACATGAGTTTTTGGTACTTTTTAACCCCTGTACCGTTAGGTTACTTGGTGGAGTATTCGGTACGCCGTATAAACCCCTCAACATCCAAGGCTGCTTATTTACAAAGCACTCAATCCTATGGCCGACCAATATAACTAACCATTTACCATTGACCTCATTGTTTTAACAAGCATTCACCAAACCATTTTTCCAAAACAACATTACATGCTTTAAACACAAGTATCAACCACATACTTACAAGGATCACTTACCATGTGCAACCTTCAACATTTCATGCTTAAGAACAATATATCAAATACTTTAAAACGTGCTTAAACAGTAGGTAACATGTAAATTAAAACAAGTGCATAAAACCATTTCAAACTAGCACGACCGAGAGAGAAAACCACATTATACTTACTTTCGAGTCTAGATAAGCATTTCAAGCTCTACCTTAATGTAGACTCTCTAGGTTAATGCTAGCAAAAGTGGCAAAAGATAAGTGTCAAAAACGTATGAAAAATGTGCCAAGATGAGTATTTTGCGTGCAATTATACACAGTCTGCAAGTAATACAGCTGGTAAACTGAGTATCGATCCCACAGAGATTGTCTTGTAATTCAATTGCTTTGATTGTTACTTGCCTTGAGAAAAAAAAGTGATTTTATTTGGAGTTGATTTTGGAAAATAATAAAAAAAAGTAAATGAATAAAAGTAAAGTAAAGTAAAGACGTTGGCAAGGAAGGTGTTTTAATTATTGATGAGCGTTGGCAGATAATGCATGGTTTTCGCGCTTTTCATGCCGTGCCAGCCTTTAATATCAACCCGACTTAACATTGTTTGTCGAGCAGATTCTAAATTAGCAAAGCCTCTCTTGATGGTCATGCCCTAAATTGATCATGTAAAAACCCCTATATCTCTATAGTTCTTGTTTTTAAATAAACCAATTTGATTATGATCCAATCTATACTCCTAAGGGGTAGATATCACTCCCTAAGTAAGTTCATCTACTTGAACGACTTCTCTCGAAGCTTCTCTCCTTAGTATTCAACAACTTAATCGTTGCCACCCCAAGTCTGTTAAGATATTGAGGAGCAATAGGCCAACAGTTCTAGCTCTCGCTTGGCATAGTAATTAGGAAATGTTAAAGTATGTCGAATAGTGAAAACATTGCCAAGGCAGATTTATTATTAAAAACTAACACATAAAAATAGCGTCCAATTCAAACATTCCCCACCAACTATTAAATTAGTTCATGGTGAGGGATTTAACCAACAAACCACAAACATTTTCGAAATACATCATCATTAAAATCAAGATAAAATAACTTGAAAGAGAGAATGGGCTAGAAGGGGTCTCTCGATGCAGCCCTTCAAGATCCAAGCTTCTCGGACAAGTTGGTCGAACCATCCTTCCAAGGTGCAGCCGGTTGTCAATCATTGCACACCAACTCCTCACGAGTTTCTTTCAGAACAAACAGAATCAAATTCTGAGTTGTAGATTATTTTATAGAAATATTTCTTTGAAGGTAGTGCAATCTGCTAGAAAATGAGAATTGATACATTTTGTATCTAAGGTTAATTAGTAAACTTGAAAAGGGTTAATGGAAGTTCTAAATGGATATTAAAGACCAAAATGAGTTTTGGACAATATAAGGAAGGAAAGAGGAACTTTGTATATTCAAATGATTAGATTTGATAGCATGTTTGAGAAATTGTTAGATTTGAATCTAACAAATGTTGTTTACATTCATGTGATTAATGAAGTTTGGATCCAAATCAAAAGAAGGTTTGAGGTACTATGAAAGAAAAGATCGAATAGAGCTTAGTGAGGCAAGCTAATAAATGGCCCAGGTGAGTGCATTATTACTTATTTATAATATATGTGAAATGAATGAATGCATTTTTATATGTTATATATATATGATATGAGAAAAACTTGCAATAAGTCAACCTTGATATTAATGAAAATATATGTTGACCAAGTTATGTAATTAGCATGAAATATTAAATGGCATATGTAATACATGGATATGGTATAATGATTTATTTAGGATAAATTGGGTTTCAGGTTTTGGGTATGAAATGCTCAATATCGAATTATGGTTGATAGTATTGATGAATTGAATATTGAAGGTGAAAATAATATATTATTATGCCCAAGTACTAGTGTGAGAGTCTTTGGTATAATTGGATATTCAGAAAGAGTCATAGCAGTTGCGAACAACACTACGGTGCTGAGATAAAGTAGGTACTACGGTGTTGAAGGGATTAATGTAGGCACTACGGTGCTGAGATAAAGTAGGCACTACGGTGCTGAAGGGATTAATGTAGACACTATGGTGCTGAGATAAAGTAGGCACTACGGTGCTGAAGGGATTAATGTAGGCACTACGGTGCTGAAGGGATTAATGTAGGCACTATGGTGCTGATATAAAGTAGGCACTACGATGCTGAAGGTATGAGGAGTAAAGAACGTCCTCGAGTACGTACTCACCATTAGACGCTACGACATTGCAGACACTACGGTGTCAAACTCCTATACCATAGGTTCACATGAGAATCTTTGGTATAGTTGGATATCCATAGAGTCCTAGCAGTTGCGTCATAGCACTACGGTGCGAGATAGACTCTTCGAGGTCGAGATAGACTCTTCGGGGTCGAGATAGACTTACGAAGTCGAGTTTAAACACAACGATGTTACATAGAACAAAATGTGCAAGTATGAGGAGCAAAGAGTGTCCTCGAGTACGTACCCATCTTAGTCGCTTCGGCGATGCAGACGCTAAGGCGTCATAGACAGTATGGTGTCGTGATGACTCGCGTACCATGACATCACATGATTTTGTACTTTAGGCTATGATAAAGGAAATGATATACGAATGATTGCATAATGAAAGAATAGATGTCATAAAGGAAATGATATGCAAATGATTGTATAATGAAAGAATGGCCATGATAAAGAAAATGATATGCAAATGATTTCATAACGAAAGAATGGCTATGATAAAGGAAATGATATGCAAATGATTACGTGATGAAAGCATGATTACTGAATGATCGTGAACCATAGATATCATGAATTTTATGACAGAATTGATAGACGATATGGAACATATTGAAAACATGTTTATATTAAAGAAATTTTTATGCATGTGAACAATCGATGAACAATGATGACATGACTCTTATGATAGTCATGATACTTGATAAAATATGCATTACAAATGGCTTGATTTTATACTTGGCTATAATATTTGAAATGCAATTATGCAAGTAGCTAAAGCTAAAAAGCTTAATGTACATAAGACTGGTAAGACAGATCAAATATTATGATTTGAATATTATATTGGACAAATGAATTATACAAGTAAGGTAGTTCTATAAATGATAAAACATTATCAACTACAATTGAAAATCATTTGACATCTTGCAGAGTGGTTTTATTATAATTATTGTTTATAGTATTATGATCATGTTTCACTAAGTTATACTTAACGTGTGTTGTGTATCATACGTAGGTACTTCGAATGAGATAGCAAAGGAGGAGCTGCACATCATTGAATCAAGTTAATCTACATTATCAGTAAGTATCACCACATCCTAGTCTAGTTGGGGCATGTATAAATTTTAAATAAGTAGTTATTCTGTACGATCTATCATCATAATCAGTTTGAAGAATTAAAATATTAGAGAAGATGCTTTAAACGAATTTAAACTCAGTTGGTTGTTTATCGTGTAGTGATAAAAAAAAGAAAAAAAGAAAAAAAATTAAGTCTGAAAATCAGTGTAAATCAGTTAATAACATCTTTAATGTGTATTTGAATATCGAATATACGTTGAGGGTGTTACAACGATCGATTTTGTTCATATTTTATAGTGCAGTTTTAAACCTATGGCATGCCAACTATATCCGATTGTTTTCTCACCTTGTCACATAGCCAATATATCATTTACAAAACCATTTACTTATTGTTTTACAATGCATTTTATAAAATACCACATATGCACATCTCATTGCTAATGCAATAACACCATTCCCATCCGGAATGAAAACCAATGCTCACTAGCATTTAATATAATTCAAAACCCCTGCATATGTACTCAAAACTATGCGTTACCAATAAGTAAATCATACAATGTTTATCACCAAAACATGCAACAACATGCTCATATCTAAACCGATATTCAAGAACAAAATAAGGGAAACTTACTTCCGAGCTTAGGTAAGTGGCTCACGCTTACCCTAAACTCCCAACAACCTTTACAAAGCTTTGTAAAGCAATTAAAACCAGTTCCCACTCATCAATATGCTTCGCCTTCCTTGCCAACATGAACCAAGCTCCCGACAAGCAACCAAACAATGTCAAGCTTCGTCGCCGTGACTAGCCCCTATTTTAAACACATACAACCAGAGGATAAATGCATTAAAATTCATTCAAACCATTTCCTAAAAACAATCTCCCGCAACTCCCAAGCTGTCCACTCAAAAACCATCTGAAACATTCTAAAAACACCATCAAACATTTCCAAAACATAACCCAGCCATGAAACAACAATTCAAGCCTTCAATCAACATCTAACAACATCCAAAAACCCTTTTCCTAACATCCTTTTACCTCAAGCAAAGATTAAACTCGAATATCACCACAATAACTAAAAACTAGCAACCTAACTAATTAGAGATTCAAGAGTTTCAGGTTTCTATTGATAAAAACAACTTATCAACATCAAAATACATCCAAAACATATATTAAATCCATCTCAATTATTGGAAATCAAATCCACTTTGAAAATCACCATGATCCATCCAAATTTCCAAAATAACTCAATCAAACATGGATAAAACATTAAAACCACATTACAAATTATAAATCAAGGATCAAATACTTGGGAATATCAATAAAGAACCATTTAATAGAGGAGATCACGGACCTTACTATGATTTCTCCCTCAATTGGCTTGTTAAAAGCTAAGAAAATACAAGATCTCAATGAGATTTTGCAAAACAAAGTTAAAGGAACAAATTAAAATCAATAATCTGAGTGAAATGAGATCTTACCTCTGGATTTTGATAAAACTCTGAGTGTTTGGAAGAAAAGAAGTTGAGAGAAAAAGTTTAGGAAAAAGTTATGTGAAATTCTTTTAAAAGCTAATAATTAACTTTAGATATTTAATCCATTTTAACAACCTTTTAAAAAACTTGATTAAAGTGATTTAATTGAAGGAAGAAACCACCAACAAACACTTGGTAGATTAGCTCTCCTTAAGGATTCTAAGGATTTGACCCTTTTGATTTTAGTCACTTAAGACAGTTTTCAAAATTCCATTTTAGTCACTAACACAAAATGCCATATTTTCGATTTCCATTTTCTAAAATTGATTCCACCAAAAATCAATATATATTAAAAGATGATTCTTAACTATTTTTCCATATTTTTATCTTACCAAAAAATATACGGTCATGAATCTGACTCGAATCTCTAAGCCGTCCTTCGTACCGTCTAATAAACCTCAAAACTGCTAAAGAGCGCACTAGAACAGCTACCCCTGACCGATACCCTCTGACCAAAATAGACAATTTTGGCTACATAGAACCCAAAAATTCGATTTTACTCGACTTGATATGCATGAATATGATGAATGAGCAATAGATATAGGCAACCTAAGATACATACTCCCCCTAACAACATGAATAGTTGCATTTAAGGAGAAGACCACACAAACATGAAATTCATACAAATTCAAAGCAATTTTAGTTCAACCAAAGGCTCTAAGGTTCAAGAAAGGCTAGTAAGCCCTAACTCTCTCCTAAGAGTCCAAAAACGCTCATTATCTAAAGGTTTTGGTAAAGATGTCCGCTACTTGATGCAAGGTCTCTAATGAAATGATGTCTCATTTCTATATGCTTGATTCTGGAATGTTGGATGGGATTTTTAGTGAGACAAATAGCACTAGTATTGTCACACTTTATGGGAATGGTACATACCTCAATTCTATAATCTAAGAGTTGTTGCTTCATCCATAGGACTTGAGCACAACAACTATCAGCTGAATCATATTCTACCTTAGTGGTAGACAGCGCAACACTATTTTGCTTCTTAGAAAACCATGAGAGTAACATGTTACCTAGGAATTGACAAGTGCCGAAGGTACTCTTTCTATCGATTTTACAACCTCCATAATTCGCATCCGAAAAAGATGCAAACTAAAGGATGAGTCTCTAAGATACCAAAGACCTAAACAAGGTGTATTTCTAAGGTATCTAAAGATTCTCTTAACGGCTTGTAAATGTGATTATCTAGGACTAGCTTGAAATCTAGCACACAAGCAAACACTAAACATGATATCTGGTCTAGTTGAGGTAAGATAAAGAAAATATCCTATCATAGATCTATAAAGCTTAAGATCAACATATTTATCTCCATCTTTGTCAAGCTTTATAGAAAAGCTCATTGGAGTGGCTTGAGGCTTCACATTCTCTAAGACAAACTTCTTGAACTTACCATTGATGTATTTTACTTAATTGATGAAGATGTCAACCTTCCTTTATTTGATTTGGAGGTCTCAAAAAGAATGAGAGCTCCCTCATCATGCTCATTTCAAATTTACCTTGCGTTAACTTAGCAAAATCTTGTCAAAGAGATTTATTAGTAGAACCAAAAATAATATCATCAATATAAATTTGAACTACTAAAATATCCTTACCTTTTCTTTTTATAAAAAGTGTAGTATCAACCTTCTTTTTTTTCAAAACCTTTTTCTACTAGAAAATTTGACAATCTTTCATACCAAGCTCTAAGAGCTTGTTTGAAACCATATAAAGCTTTTGAAAGTTTAAAAACATGGTTTGAATATTTTGGATCTTCAAAACTAAGAGGTTGTTCCACATACTCTTCTTCATTTATAAAACCATTTAGAAAAACACTTTTAAAATCCATTTTAAAAAGCTTGAATTCATGAAAACATTCAAATGCAAGCAACATCCTAATAGCTTACATTCTAGCTACGGGTGCATAGGTTTCATTAAAATCAATTCCTTCTTCTTGAGTGTAACCTTGAGCAATAAGTCTAGCCATGTTTCTCACTATCTTACCACTCTCATCTAGTTCGTTTCTAAAAACCCATGTAGTACCTATATTAGATTTATTACTAGGCCTATCAACCAATGTCTAAACTTGACTCCTCTCAAATTCATTTGTAACCCCCTCGACCCGGCCTAGTCGCAAGACCGAACCGAGCAAGCTACATTAGGTTTACCGAAGTAAACCAAGAAGATGAAACCAAAAAGTGACCATTTTTTATTTTATCTTGTCTAGATGCATTGTTACTTTCCTACATGTACATACTATTCACAGCTGAGAGCTCAACTCAATCGGGCATCGAATCGATATCCAATTGGACACAAACATGATTTAGGGACTAACTTACAATTTTAGTAATATACAGGAACTCCTCCCAATTTTAAGTTACCAACCTTATATTAAATATATTTCATGCTTACATGTCATAAATTAGCTCAAAACGATCATCCATACTCATCTAATTGCATCCACAATATTTAGGGACCAAAACAAAAGAAAACAAAATTTCATTTCCAAGACATTAACAAATTAACAGCCACCGGTACCGGTACAGTCACAGCCATACCAATACGGAGTAGCCACCCGTACCGATACACAGTTTACCATATCGGTACGCCACGTCAGCTTGCAAAATATTAATACCGTATCGGTACGAACCTTCATTGTTCCGGTACATGGGTTTTTCTCAAAAAGAAACTTTCCAGTAACGAGTCCCCATACCGATACGCCTTGCCTCGTACCGGTATGACAAGATTAATTTGCTTAACTATACCGGTATGCACATACCCATACCGATCCCAAGTGCCTAAATATGCCTAGCCGTACTGATACGGTCTCTCGTGTATCGGTACGCCTAGGCCTGTAATGTCTTTTTTAGCTGGTTTAACATGATTTCAACCATACCAAAACATCTTAACATGCTCCTAACATGCAGCCAACATAAACTAGAATCAAACCACCATACAACATCACAAATTCATCATCAACTCATAGCATTTTGCATCATATGTAAATCTATAGGCATACACTATATAAAACCATTCAAGCAACATATGAAACTCCAAACCATCACCAAAACCAAACCATAAAGGCCAATTACAAATCAAGAACAACCAAACAAACTTGTTCAAACAGGGAGTTCAATGAAACATCTCCCAAATAACAAAAGAAACCCTCCCATTGCCCTTATTACTTATAGTTTAGTTCAAAACATACTTTGATTACCAAGTCTTGTATCGATCCCTTACTTCCCACTGCCCTTCAATCTTTTAATTATCTGCATTGATGGACAAAGAGAGCGTAAGCACACTAGGGTTAGTGAGGTATGCTCTAAAACAAAACACCATAAATGCACTTAAAACCGTTTCTTGTCACACATTGACATCTCATTTCAATCATTCTTTAAACATCATTTAAACATAACTATTGAAACATCATGCCTTGAAAACCATGCACTTTTCATCTTTAAAAACCAACATATTAAACCATAAGCAATATGAATCATTTCCAACAGCAAAATCCATTGCTAGACCTCAATTTATGCCTTCCCATGCATAACAACCATATGCAAAGCTTAAAGAGTAAACGTACAACGTGTATCATTAACTAGCAAGTTCCATTGCTAAACATCAATTTTAAGTCTTCCCATGCATAATAACTATATGCAAAGCTTAAAGAGTAAACATGTATAAATCACATTATACAACATAAACTTTCCAATGATACATTAACAATTATATTGGCTCACAAGTGATCATTAACCAAGTTCATTTACCGAAAGAGTTCATCGGATACACGGATTCAACAAGTGTTCAACCAACACTTCAAGTCATCTCAACTGGAATAGCGATACAATAACAATCGCGGAACAGTACCAACCGGGTACACCTTTCAACCCATAGGGACACAAACCCCAATCATCGGCTAGATGCTTAATCCACTAATGGGAGTCTATGGTGATGTTTAACCCCTTTGCCGTTAGGATACCTGGATAGAGTTTTCGGTACACGGATCTAAACCCCTCAAAATCCAAGGAGACTTATTATAGTGCACTCAATCCTATGGCCGACCAACTATATCTGATAACAATTTTAAAACCACATCACTTGCCAATATAATTAACCATTTAGCATTTACCTCGCTACTTTTAACAAGCATTAACCAAACCATTTTTCCAAAGCAACAACCATGCTTTAAACCACAAATATAAACCATATACTTACAAGGATCACTTACCATGTGCATCCTTCAGCATTTCATGCTTAAAAACAATATATCAAATACTTTAAATCATGCTTAAACAGTAGGTAACATGTAAATCAAAACAAGTGCATAAAACCGTTTAACACTAGCACAACCGAGAGAGAAAATCCACTTTTACTTACTTTTGAGTTTAAACCAGCGTATCAAGCTAAGTTTAAACTCCCATAAACCACCTTTAAAACATTTCAATGTTGGAATCCACGTTTTCACTCACCAAAATGTGAAACCTCGATTCACCGACGTGAAAACATGCATTCGAAGCCCCCAAAACTTCACCGATCACTTTTGGATCCATCTCCCCTATTTAAACCACATAACAACAGAGGATTGATGCATCTCCATGCATTTACAACACTACGCAATAGATCTTCATGGATTCTTGCATTCACCTCACAATTACCCAACCACAACAATCGAAAACCTCAACTAATCCTTTCCAAACACAACCCAACCACAACCTAACAATCTAACACCACTTTTATCATCAATTAACATCTAGAAACAGAATCAAATCAACCTAACACCTCCAGCAAACACACAGCCACCACAAAACCTCAGAAACACAAATCTAGCAACCTAAACAATTAGAGATTCAAGAGTTCCAGGATTCCATTGGTAAAATCGACTTATCGGCATCATTTAACATCCAAAATATGTTCAAAAGCAATCTATAACACTGGAAATCAGATTCAATTCGAATCTGTCAGCATTTAATCAATTTTACCCAATTAAATCTATATAAAAACACAAAATCATATTATAAACCATAAATCAAGGATCAAATACTTGGGAATATCAATAAACAACCATTTAATAGAGGATATCATGGACCTTACCCCTGTTATGTTATTTCTCCCTCAATTGGATTGTTTAAAGCTAAGAAAACATAAGATTTCAATGAGATTTTGTAAAACAAAGCTAAAGAATCAAGTTAGAATCAATAATCTGAGTGAAAAGAATCTCTCACCTCTGGATTTTGATGAAATTCTGAGTGTTTGGTAAAAAAGAAGTTGAGAGAAAAGGTTTAGGAAAAAAGTTCTGTAAATTTTCTTTAAAAGCAAATAACTTAGATATTTTAATCTCTCTTAATAACCCTTTAAAACACATGTTTAAAATGATTTAATTGAAGGGAGAAACCACCAGAAAAAACTTGGTAATTTAGCTCCTTAAGGATTCTAAGAATTTGACCCTTTTCATTTTAGTCACTTTAAAACAATTTTCAAAAATCGCATTTTGGTCACTTACCAAAATGTCTCATTTCCAAATTCCATTTTCCAAAATTGATTCCACAAAAAATCAATATATATTAAAATATGATTTTTAACTATTTTCCACATTTTTTATCTTGCCGAAAGATATACGATCCCGAATCTGACTCGAATATCTAGTCCGGTCCATCGGACCGTATAACAAACCCTAAAACCGCTAGGCCCAAAATCAGGGTGTTACATGATTTAACTCTTCTTGCATGGCCAAAATTCAATAATCATCATTTAATTTTTCTTTGATATTTTTAGGCTCTATGCATGATATAAATGCAACATAATTTCATGTATTTCTAAGAGAGGATCTAGTGGTTACCCCTTTGGATGGATCACCCAAACTCTTACCACCTTTGGAATAGTTGAACTCTTTTGGGTAGGTGACCTCATTTTCCTCTAATCACATGTCCTTGAAGGCTTCTAGAGGTGGATCTTGCGGTTCTTCTTTTGATGGGACTTCATCCACATTTGATGATTGTCCTCCGCCATCATTGGCATCCAAAATTTCTACATCATCATCACAAGAATCCTTCCTAGGAAGGAGGTTATCATCGAAAACAACATGTATAGACTCTTCAACCACTAAAGTTCTTTTGTTAAATACACGATAGGCTTTAGAGTTTAAAGGGTAACCTAGAAAAATTGCTTCATCACTTTTTGCATCAAAACTTGCCTAAATTGGCATTTTCATTGTTTAAAACAAAACATTTACATCCAAAAGGATAAAAATAACTAATGTTAGACTTTTTGTTTTTGAAAAGCTCATAAGGTGTTTTTTTAAATAGGCCTAATCATTACATGGGTAACAATATAGTAAGTGGTATTTCTAGCTTCCGCCCAAAAATACTTAGGCAAATTATTTTCACAAAGCATGGTTCTAGCCACTTCTTCTAAAGTTATATTTTTCCTATCAACAACCCCATTTTGTTGAAGTGTGTGGGGAGACAAAAAATTATGGTTGATTCTATTTGAGTTACAAAACTCTTCAAAACCAAGATTTTGAAATTAGGTTCCATTCATGAGAAATGGAGTAACCAACATCATTTTGGTTTGCTTTTGAAAATGTGATGAATTTTTCTACAGCCTCATCTTTGGTACTTAAAAATAGAACCTAAGTAAATCTAGAGTAATCATCAACGAGCACAAATGCATATTGTTTCCACCCAAACTCATAGTCCTAATAGGGCCAAAAAGATCTATGTGGATAAATTTTAAAATTCTACTTGTTGATACATCATAAATGGATTTAAAAGAAACTCTTTTATGTTTGCCTTTAGCACATGCATCACAAATTTTATTAAGGCAAAACTTAATTTTAGGAAAACCTCTTACTAGATCATTGGAAATTAATTTTTTCAAAACACTCATGCTAGCATGTTCTAGTTTTCTATGCCACAACCAAGAATCATGCTCATCAACAAAACATGCATTTGAAATATGAATGCCATCTAATTGCACTATTTATATATTTCCTATTCTATGACCAATAAGCACAATTTTATTAGATGCAATGTCAATGATTTTGCAACCATTTAAATCAAACATGAAATTGAAACCTTTATCACACAATTGGCTTATACTTAACAAATTATGTTTAAGACCGTTGACATACAAAACATTCTCAATAAGTATGGAAGAGTGATCACCAATGGAACCAATTCCTTCAATGTGGCCTTTAGAGTTGTCACCGAAAGTCACTACTCATTCACTCTTTGGTTTTAGCTCCAAGAACTGACTCTTGTCACCAGTCATGTATCTCGAGCATCCACTATCAAGGTACCATGAATTTGCACTCGATGTTTGGGCCTTGTAGCAATGCTCCCCCTACAAACATAGAATTGAGTCTAGATATTTTGTACCCAAATTCTTTTGGGTCCATGAATATTAGCTCCCAAAATCTTGGTTCTCTTGGGAATCCAAGAAGTAATACATCAACAATGTTAGAAGTAACAAGTTCCTTAGGAACCCAAACACTTCTAACTTTCATACCATTATAGGGCCTTTGGAAGCATCTATATTTGTACTCATTAAAGTTTCTTTTAACATAGTTGGCTTTTGAATGATTTTCTTTTTCAAAACGAGGTACCCCAATTTTGTTTAAAAAAGCTTTGTAACGACCCAGATTCCAAAAATCTGAGGGTTAGATATAATCGATACTTGGGCCACGCTTTTGGGCTTATATGAGCCTTTTGGGCTAGTATGTGTGAGTTGGGCCCATGTGGTTGTTGGGTTGAGAAGAGAGAATGAGGGGTATTATGGTAAATGCCAAAATTGAGGAGTTGAGGGGAAAAGGCTTATTTTCTGCACTTGTGCAGGAGTGAGATCATCTTGCTTTAATATCTTCTTCTTCTTCCTTTTCCTACTCATTCTCTCACCCAAAACACCATTATCAAAGGTAGAATTTTGAGAGCTTGTGTTGTGAATCATGTTTAGCTTGTTGAGGGAAGTGTTATCAACTTTCAAGGATCTATATTTCAAGGTAAGCTTTGAATGGTTGGGAGGAAGGAAGAATTGTTGGGGTTAGGAGTGTTGAGCGGGATTAGAGTTTTGAGAGCTCTAATCTTGGGTTTAGATTATGTTTTTAATCCCTTTAAACTCCCAGCAACGTTATGATTCGTTTCATAATCTTCCCATATAGTTAAGGAGGTAGGGAATTCATCAAAGGCTCAATAAGTGAGGAAGGCTTGAAGCTCGGGAGAAGGCTTCATTCCAGCTGCTAAGGTTAGTACACTACTAACTCCTATCATTTACTGGAAATCATAAAAATAGGTTTTGTGCATGATTTGACTATTTATGGTTTTATTTGCTTTGGTTGACTCTTTAATGGCAAAATGTGGGTTTGAATTTTTTAGGGTCTAAAATGGGTAGGAATCCACTTAATAACATCACCATAACTTGTAGGAATAATTTGTGCCTTAACCATATAGGTTAAGTAGGATTTCTAGGTGAAATTCGTACATAGCATTTGAAATTTTGGGCTCGCGTACCGGTACGGCTAGATGCATATTAGTACGCCTTTGTAATAAAGGGAGACGGGTTGTGAAGAGCGTACCGGTACTGCTTCTCGTGTTTCGGTACCCCTTGCTTAATTAGAATTCTAGTAATGCTTTTGCGTTCCGGTATGCTATAGGCATATCGGTACCTACTGTTGCATTTCCTGAGGAAGGCTTTGTGTAGGAGTACGCCAAGGGGGCGAGTACCGATACAGGATGGATACATACCGATATTGAGTATCGATACAGAGGGTTAGTGTATTAATACAGCTTGTCGTTCTAATTCTTTCAAACCTAATTTGAGTATCTGTACTCATAGAGGATTATTTGTACCTAGAGGGGAGTACCGGTACCTAGAAAGGAGTACCAATACCTATATAAGAGTATCGGTACTTGTTGGGCAATCTACCCAAGAATTTTGGGTTTATGGTCGGGGGTTCTATAATTCAAGGTATAGGGCCTAAAGGGTCTCTTAAGGTTCAAAATGAATGCTAAAACTGAGAAATGGACATTTGAACCCCGTATGTGAAATGAAAGGCTAATGATTGGATAAATATTGGGTAAATTGTGTGGGGTACTAACCCATAGGGATCCTAGGTGGATCGATCAATGTTGTGTGGTAGTTAAGGCCCTTGCTTTGTGCTGATGGGTTACTTAGTTGTTGAGTCATCCCTTATTGTTGGGATTTGGATACCCTAGAAGTGTGTTACAACACCTTGAAGACTCTCGAATATAGGATCCCGATGCTTTGTAGACGCGGGCCTTATTCGAAAATGCTTGATGAGAGATTCTGAGCATGGATGTAGGATTCTGATGCTTTATAGATGCGAGCCTCACCCTCACGAGTATAGGATCTCGATGCTTTATGGATGTGGGCCTTACTCATAGTGTAGGATCCCGATGTTTTGTGGACGCGGGCCTTACTCAAGTGTAGGATTTCGATGTTTTGTGGAGGCAGACCTCACTAAATATTGTTGGAGTTATCTATGTGATGCTATATAAACTTGTGAGGTACTTGTATGAGTTGTGTGCATGATCATACATTCATGGTGCTATGTGTTTTGACCGTTATGGTAGCGCCATCGTTATCTCGCCATGATATCTTTCATGTTGCATTTCTTTATTTATTATTTTCATGAAGCATGGTTGAGTGGTGGTGTATCCACTGAGCTTTGTTAGCTCAGAGTTCGAAATCGTTGTTTCCGTTCGCAGGTAAGTAGGTTGCCGTGAGGCTTGAAGGAGCACCATCAGGGCTTGGATTTCAGCATCGACACTAGTTGTTGAGTACAAATACTAGATGTAATGGGCTATGTATTTGTAGGACCCTATACGTAATTTGTAACTCATATTTTGTATTAAGTGATCAAGTTGAATGTTTTAAGTATTTGTAGTTGGAGCTCCACTAATACTGTTTTGTATACTTGGATTTTACTATGCTTTAATTGTATGGATTTACGTCTTTTCGGACATGTCATTATTTTGGGCTTAAGAAATAAAAAATTTATTTGAATAGGTTTTGGCCTTAGGGCCCTAAGGTGTTTTATTTAGTGGTATCATAGCCTAGGTTTAGTCGTTCTAGGAAGTCCTTAGGGGAGTTTAGAGGAGTATATAGGTGTCTAGCAAATACAAGCCAATGAGTCAAATTCGTACTTGTTTTAATGCTGAAATTTGATGGTGTAACCATATTTTTTGTTGTGAAGAATAGAACCATGCCAAGGAGGGCAGGAATCGATGAGAAAAGTTTAGGATCCCGAGAAAAGAGCTATGATGAGGATTACATGCCTGGCGCGGAGGAAGCGTCGGGGGATACAATTGACCAAAGAGTTAACTATTTCTCAAATCCGAATTGAGCGTTGCATCGGATTGTGAGAGCTATACCAAGGGCATCTGCTACCCTTCGAGAGGCACCTATTGAAAGGGTGAAGAGACAGGTTGCTATGAACTTTTATGGATCGGGGCAAGATAATCCAGTGCAAGCGAAGCAGTGGTTGCAAGATACGAATTGGATTATGAGGCAGATGAGATTAAGATCAGAAGGTAAGTTATCATGTGTTTTGTCCTTGTTGAAGGGCAATGCTAGAGTATGGTGGGAAATAGTAGAGCTTGGGTTCCATCCTAATCGACCAACTTGGGACGACTACCTCAAGGAATTCGAGATGAAAGTATGTGGGCGAGACTCACATTGACACCTTGAGGGACCAGTTCAATCATATGGTTCAAGGGAATCGATCCATCTTTGAGTATGAGCAAGAATTTCTCCAGTTGAGTAGATATGCTCCTAAATTGGTTTCCACTGAACATATGAGGTGTAAGATGTTTTTAAAAGGTTTGAGGAAATAAATTCAGACTTACCTAACTACTGCACCACCGAATATGTTCTCAGAGTTGACTTCGAGTGCCAAGTCTCTTGAGCAAGTGCAAGGCTTAACTTATGGCCAGTCTGGTGGGCAAGAAAGTTCTGGTGGAAGGAGTCAGAACCCCTCAAACAACTCGCAGAACTTCTCTGAAATGACCAAAAATTAGTGGAACCACAACAGAGGAGCCTCGAATCAAAGTTCAAGATCGGACATGAGGTTTGAGTCAGCTGGCCGTAGGAGGCCATCTTTGTCTTCATCCATGTTAATCCCGAAGGGTTCACAGATAAGTACGACGCACCAGTTTGCAATCAGTATGGACACAAACACGGAGGTGAGTGTGATGGACCAGTGAGAGTTTATTACCAGTGCGGATCAACGGACTATTTCATAAGGGACTGCCCTGTAGCTGTTGTGACCTCTCCAGATTAGGTTCAGAAGACTGTGTATCCGGCCCAGAGGGGTTAAAGCTTTGCTTGGGGAGGAGCGAGCCATGTTTCGGGAGGCAACTTTTAGTCAACCACGAGAGCACCATCTAGGCAGTATATGGTCAGACCTCAGGACGACTGTGCATCTATAGATATTATCTCTGGTACGTTCACCTTATTTTCAGTTCCTATAGTTTCTCTTGTGGATTCGGGATCTACCCATTCCTACATTTGTAGTGGGATATCTCAACAATGGGGTATCCCTGTCGAGGATCTTGAGATAAGAGTCTGTGTGACTAGTCCTTTGGGATACGATGTGTTAGTAGATAAGGTATATTGGTGGTGCCCAATTGAGGTTCAGGGATCGTTATTTCTAGTGAATTTAATGGTACTACAGTTTTAAGAGTTCGATGCTATCTTGGGGATGGATTGGCTCTTTGAGCATGATGCTAGTTTGGGATGTAGAGCGAAGAGCTTGAAGCTTCGTGTTGCGGATAGTTCCAAGCTTATTGTGAGAGGTAAAAGAAATATGTGTCTTTCTAGCGTGGTATCGGCTTTGTCAGCTTAGAGGTTGTTGCAACAAGGCTATGAAGCCTTCTTGGCCCATGTGGTGGATGCAAGGATTGAGGGTCTGATGCTTGAGAATCTTTAAACTGTTAATGCGTTTACCGGTATGTTTCTGGAAGAGTTGTCTGGACTACCTCCTGACTGTGAGTTAGAGTTTTGAATTGATATGATGTTGGGTACAGCACCAGTGTCTATCGTCCCATATAGGATGGCACCGACAGAGATAAAGGAGTTAAAGTAACAAATCCAAAAATTGCTAGAAAGATGTTTTATCCGACTGAGCGTCTTGCCTTGGAGAGCATCGGTTCTATTCGTCAAAAAGAAAGATGGGTCTATAAGGATGTGTATTGATTACCGATAGCTTAACAAGGTAACAATAAAGAACCGTTATCCCTTTTCGAGGATTGATGATTTGTTCAACCAGTTGAGAGGTGTCTGTGTGTTTTCTAAGATTAAATTGAGGTCGAGTGCTACCAGTTAAAGGTGGTGGATGAGGATGTTCAGAAAACTGCTTTTAGGACTTGGTATGGGCAATATGAGTTCTTGGTAATGCCATTTGGGCTTACCAACGCCCATGTAGCTTTCATGGATCTAATGAACCGAATCATTCAACTGTATCTAGATCAGTTTGTTGTGGTATTTATTGATGACGTCTTGGTGTACTCATGTTCTGAGAAAGCACACGATTACAATCTATGGGTGGTCCTACAGACTCTTAGAGATAGACGTCTTTTCGCCAAGTTCAGTAAGTACGAATTTTGGATTTTGAAAGTGGTATTCCTTGACCACATAGTTGTCGCGGATGAGATCCGCGTGGACCCTCAGAAAATTCAAGTTGTGGTAGAATGGAAACCTCCAAGAAATGTTTCAGAAGTCCGCAGTTTTCTAGGACTTGTCAGGTATTATAGGTGTTTTGTTAAAAGATTCTCCATTATAGCCTCACCGTTGACCAAATTGTTATAGAAAGGAGTTTCATTCGAGTGGAATAAGAGAAGGCAACAAAGTTTTGAGCAACTAAAAGCTTATCTCACAGAGGCCCCAGTCTTAACACAACCCAAGCCAGGGAAAGAGTATGTCATGTTTAGTGGTACCTCCTTAAACGTGCTAGGTTGTGTGATCATACAAGAGGGTAAGGTGGTTGCCTATGCTTCAAGATAGCTTAAACCACATGAGAAAAATTATCCCACCCATGATTTGGAGCTCGCTACTGTCATCTTCGCATTAAAGATTTGGAGACACTACTTGTACGGAGAAAAATGCTACACTACACTGATCAAAAGAGTTTGAAATACTTGCTTACTCAAAGGGAGTTAAATTTGAGGCAACGATGGTGGATTGAGTTATTGAAGGATTATGATTGCATCATAAAGTACCCCCCGGTAAAGCAAATGTTGTAGCTGATGCTTTGAGCTGGAAGTCTATGTCAGACTTGAGAGCCATGTTTGCCCGATTGAAGATGAACAAGGATGATGGTCTTTTAGCCGAGCCACGCGTTTAACCTACATTGGTACAAGAGATAAAGAGGACTCGGGTTTTGGATGAAGAGTTGGTAGAACGGATTAAAGCAGTTCAAAGAGGTGAAGCCTCAGCTTTGAGGTATGAGATGGTGGGTACTTGTACTTCAGAGGTCGATTGTGTGTTCCAACTTTGGAGGACTTGGGGGGATCGCATTTTAAGAGAGGCACACCGTAGTCCATTTGCTATGCATCTAGGGAGCAACAAGATGTATCAGGATCTTTGTCCTTTTTATTGGTGGCCGAGTATGAAAAAATATGTCTTTGACTTTTTAACAAGATGCTTAGCTTGTCAACAAGTGAAGGTGGAACATCAGGTGCCATCAGGGTTGCTTTCCGCAATAGAAGTGGGATCAGATAACCCTGGATTTCTTCACTGGCTTGCCAATGACCCAAAAGAAACATGATGCCATTTGGGTAATAGTGGATCGTTTGACCAAGTCTGCTCATTTTTTTCTCGTGCGCATGGATTTCACCTTGGAGAGGTTGGCTCAGTTTTATATTAGAGAGATAATAAGGTTGCATGGGGTGCCATCATCGATCATTTCGGATAGAGACCCACGTTTCACAGCTAGATTTTGGAAGAAGATTCATAATGCTTTAAACACCAAGTTGCATTTTAGTACAACCTTTCATCCTCAGACCGATGGCCAGTCTGAGCGTGTTATCCAGATTCTCAAGGATGTGCTTCGATGTTGCATTGTGGATTTTGCAAAGAGCTGGGAGGACCAGCTGTCACTTGTAGAGTTTGCTTACAACATCAGTTACCAGTCAAGCATAAAGATGGCTCATTTCGAAACTTTGTATGGATGTAGGTGTAAAACACCCTTATGTTGGATAGAGCTCATTGAGAGGAGGATCGTGGGGTCTGATTTGGTTAGACAAGCCAAAGAAAAAGTTCAGATCCTCAAGGAAAGATTGCAAGTGGCCTTTGACCATCAAAAGGCCTACGTGGATCGGATGCGCAAGCACATTGAGTATGATGTTGGTGAAAAAGTGTTTCTCAAGGTATCTCCGTGGAAGGGAATCATCTAGTTTGGACGCAAGGGAAAATTGAGCCCAAGATACATCAAACCCTATGAGGTGCTTGAGAGAGTTGGGCCAGTGGCTTACCGGTTAGCCTTGCCACCGTAGTTGGCTCGTATCCATGATGTTTTCCATGTGTCCATGTTGAGGCGATACCATTCTGATCCTTCGTATGTTGTTCCGTTTGAAGAAATTGAGGCAAATGCTGACCTGACTTATGAGAAAGAGCCAATTAGAGTCCTTGACACCGGAGTTAAAGAGCTTTGAAACTGGTGCATACCCTTGGTAAAGATGTTATGGAGGAACCACGGCGTTGAGAAAGCAACGTGGAAAGTCGAAGAATACATAAAAGTGCTCTACCCACATTTGTTTTCACCAGGTAAATTTCGAGGACGAAATTTTCTTTAAGGAGTGGAGAGTTGTGATGACCCGAATTCTAGAAATATGAGGGTCAGATATAATCGAGACTTGGGCCACACTTTTGGGCTTATAGGAGCCTTTTGGGCTAGCATGTGTGAGTTGGGCCTATGTGGTTGTTAGGTTGAGAAGAGAGAATGAGGGGTATTATGGTAAATGCCAAAATTAAAGAGTTGGTGGGAAAGGCTTATTTTCTGCACTTGTGCATGAGTGAGATCACCTTGCTTTAATGCCTTCTTCTTCCCTTTCCAACTCATTCTTTCACCCAAAACACCACTGTCAAGGGTAGAATTTTGAGAGCTTGTGCTGTGAATCACGTTTAGCTTGTTGAGGGAAGTGTTATCAGCTTTCAAGGATCTATATTTTAAGGTAAGCTTTGTATGGTTTGGACGAAGGAAGAATTATTGGGGGTTAGGAGTGTCGAGCGGGATTGGAGTTCTGAGAGCTCTAATCTTGGGTTTAGATTATGTTTTTAATCCCTTTAAACTCTCAGCAACGTTATGATTCGTTTCATAATCTTTCCATGTAGTTAAGGAGGTAGGGAGTTCATCAAAGGCTCAAGAAGGCTTGAAGCTCGGGAGAAGGCTTCATTCCAGCTACTAAGCTAAGGTTAGTACACTACTAACTCCTATTGTTTACTGGAAATCATAAAAATAGGTTTTGTGCATGATTTGAGTGTTTATGGTTTGATATGCTTTGGTTGACTCTTTAATGGAAAAATATGGGTTTGACATTTCTAGGGTCTAAAATGGGTAGGAATCCACTTAATAACATCCCATAAATTGTAGGAATAATTTGGGGCTTAACCATATAGGTTAAGTAGGATTTCTAGGTGAAATCTGCACCCAGAGTTTGAACTTTCTATGCTCGTATACCGGTATGGTTAGATACGTATCAGTACGCCTTTGTAATAAAAGGAGATGTGTTATGAGGGATGAACCGGTATGGCTTCCCGTGTATCGGTACCCCTTGCTTAATTAGAATTCTAGTAACACTTTTGCGTACCGGTACGCTATAGGCATATCAGTAGCTACTGTTGCATTGCCTGAGGAAGACTTTGTGTACCGGTATGCCAAGGGGGCGAGTACCAGTACGGGTTGGGATCGGTACAGGATGGATACGTACTAATATTAAGTATTGATACAGAGGGTTAGCGTCTCGGTACAACTTGTCGTTCCAATTATTTTGAACCTAATTTGAGTATCGATACTCGTGGAAGAGTATTGGTACCTAAAGGGGAGTACCAATACCCATATAGGAGTATCGGTACTCACTGGGCAATCTGCCCAAGAATTTTGGATTGGGTTCTATAATTCAAGGTAAAGGGTTTAAGGGGTCTCTTAAGGTACAAAATAAATGCTAAAATTGAGAAACAATTATGTGAACTCTGTATGTGAAATGAAAGGCTAATGATTGGATAAATATTGGGTAAACTGTGTGGGGGTACTAACCCATAAGGATCCTAGATGGATCGATCAATGTTGTGTGGTAGCTAAGGCCCTTGCTTTCTGCTGATGTGTTACTTAGTTGTTGAGTGATCCCTTGTTGTTGGGATTTGGATACCCTAGAAGTGTGTTACAACACCTTGAAGACTCCCGAATGCAGGACCTTGATGCTTTGTGGATACGGGCCTTATTTGAAGATGCTTGATGAGAGATTCTGAGTATGGATGTAGAATCCCTATGCTTTGTGGACACGGGCCTCAACCCCACGAGTATAGGATCTTGATGCTTTGTGGACGCGAGCCTTACTCGTACTGTAGGATCCTGATGCTTTGTGGATGTGGTCTCGCTCAAGTGTAGGATTTCAATGCTTTATGGACGCGGACCTCACTAAATGTTGTTGGAGTTATCTATGTGATGCTATGTAAACTTAGGAGGTACTTTTATGAGATGTGTGCGTGATCATACATTCATGATGCTATGTGACATCCGGGCCTAAGGTGTTACAAGCTTTAAGATCACCCACTTTTTTGGTGATCATCATGGACTCTTGAAAGTAATGCAAGTCTTGAATTTTCTTTTCAAAATCTTTTTGTTTTGCTTGCATATCCTCAACTTCCCTTTCAAGTTCCACATTAGTTTTGGATAAAGAATCATTTTGGTTTTTCAAATCTGAACTAGTTTTCTTGTTTTTCAAAATTGATTCTTTATACTTCAAAACTAGTTCATCATAAGCTTCTTGGAGCTCGTCAAGAGTAAAATCAAATGTAGATTAATTAGAGGTCACCTTAGGATCCTCCTCAATTTCCATGAGACATAAGCTAGCTACCTCTTGCTCCTCCTCATCGGATGAGTCTTCATCGCTCCAAGTAGCTATATGTGCCTTGAGCTTCTTCTTCTTCCCGAACCTCTTTTTCTTTAATTGGGGATAATCGAACTTGATGTGTCTCGACTTTTTGCACTCATAGAAAATGATTTGGTCATTCTCTTCTTCCTTTGGCTTGTCCTTGAAACCCTCTCTTCGTTGGAACTTCCTTCCACGATTGGATTTCGTGACCTTGTAAATCTCTTGGCTGACATAGCCATTTCTTCATCTTCATCTTCGCTAGAATCGCTCTCTTCTTGAGAAGCTTTGAGGGTAATCCCAACTTTTTTCCTCTCTACTTTCTTCTTCTTCTCCTCTTCTTTCTTTCCTTGCTTCATAAGCTTATGAGTGAGAAATGACCCCATGAGAGCATCAAGCTTCAAGGTCTTGAGATCCTTGGCTTCAATGATGGATGTCTTCTTCGAATCCCATGATTTGGGAAGAGAATAGATAAGGTTTCGAACAAGTTGTCTTTTGAAATAACTTCTATATAGCCTTTAATCCCATTGACGATGACGAAGAAATTTTCAAACATCTTTGTGATGTCTACATCTGGTTCCATTTTGAAGTTCTCATAGCTAAGATTGGGGAGTCCAATCTTGGTCTCCTTTATTTCATTAGTACCCTCATGAGTAACTTCTAGCTTGTCCCAAATCTCCTTGGCACTTGAGCTGTAACTTCTTCCGATCATCATCGATCAATTCTTGTCTTTCCTTGGGAACAAGTTGGTATCCCACTCTCTTCATGGGAATAGTCGGTCCATCCACCACTACATCCCAAAGGAGGTAGTCATTAGACTTAATGAAAAGCCTTATTCTATTCTTCCAATAAGGGTAGTTTACGTCCATTGAAATATGGTGGTTTGGAGATGGATTGAGATTCCTTGAAGTAGTTGTCGGAAGTAGAGGTCATGGCTTGACTTGTGGATCAATTAAGAAAACTCTGGATCTACTCAAGAGGATGTGAAGCCTTCAAATGAGTGTAGCTCGGATACCAATTTTTAGGTTTAACAATCAATGGAAATGGCCAAGGGGGTGAATTGGCAAATAAAAAATTGGTGGATGCAAATTGCAAAAGCAATAAAAAAATGAGACAATTGATTTATAGTGGTTCAACCTTCTCAACAAGGTTTAAAGCCACTAACTTAGCTATCCACAATAAGGATTTTCACAAATTCACTAAATTTGTCTTTCTTTTTCGCCTAAAAGAGATAACCTCATAAACCTAGACTTATACCCCCAAAGTCTAGTGATCCATTTCCCTAAAGGATGAATACAAATAAGCAAACTCTGAAAAATGTCACACGGTAGTTCATTTGCACAAATAAAGTTCACTAAAACCCCACACATACTAGAATGAAAAAGATTATAATGAAGAACACTCAAGTGAGTTTACAAGAATTTGACAAATCGAGCTCAAAAATGTTGGATATGTGCTTGAATGCTTGAGAACTGTTTTCTTATTGTTGAAGAAGCTTTGGAGACTTGATTTTATACCCCCTCATTGATTTCTAGTAGTTTGGGTAGTTGGGATATTGAATATAGTCATTGGGCTGTAAATTTCCCGCAATAAATGTTTTCTGATAAACTAGGTATCGGTACGCGAGCATCCGTATCGGTACCTACCCAAAATAAAAATAGTCGTTGCAACAAAAGGGTATCGGCACGTGGGCAAGCATATCGGAACAAAGTGAAATTTTTTACAGAGGGTATCAGTACAAGTCGTACTGTATTGGTACTCATTATGCTCACTGGAATCCTTGGAACATTTTGCTAAAACATCGTATCGGTACACGTATAGTTGTACCGGTACGCATATCAAAATCTTTAAATTTTGATTCCAAGAAATCTGATAAACTAACGGGCCGTACTGTTACCTATAGCACAATTTGGTTAACAGTTTCAAAAAGTTGTATCGGTACGCATGTAGCCGTACCGGTACTCGCAAGCCATTTAGCATAAGGTTGGTTTCCAGTAACGAAAACATGTACCCGTACGTTATAGGTTGTAGCGGTACTCAGTTATCAAATTGAGTGGATGGGTAGTAAAACACTTAAAAAAATTGAGGATTCAAAAGTTGACTTAGAAAATAGTTTAAGTTCAAATGCTTGTTATTTTGTGAGTAAACATAAGTACCTTAAAATTTTATTTGTTTACAATTAATTCCTTATTATATCAAAATCAAATATAGGTTTAATAGATTAAATATAGATGTATTACACTTTCATGCCAATATTCGAACCCATATAAGATGAGATAATATGAACATCCTTAGCCACTGGGCTAATTACTGGATCTCGAAAATTACAAATTCTAAATTTGGAAATGCACATTTAGATTTTAATTTAATATTTTTAATTTTTAAAATGATTAATATTTAAAAATACTAATGTCATTTTACTCGTAAATATGTCAACCAATTAAAAATTATTTATAAATATAAAAATAAATATTTTTTAAATAACTTAAAATTTTATATTTTATGTTAAATAAATATTATATATTTAACAAAATTTCAAGTTTAAAAAACATTTAAGTTCCTATGTCACTTTAAATTTGAAATTTATCATTTTAATTTGTAAAATATAAATTTAAAAAATAAATATTTAGAAAATATAAATTTCACTTGACTCGCATATATGCTAACCGATTAAATATTATAATCTATCTTAAATAAATTTATATTCCCTTATCACTTAAAAACTAAGAGTATTTCACAAAATTTATATTTTATCTTAAATAAAACTAAGAATATTTTACAAAAATTAAAATATAAATATGTGTTTCCAACAATTTAGAATCTATATTTTTTCTAAATAATATTATAATCTTAATTTTTATAATTTTTTAATAGTAATTTTATCAAAATAAAATTATTTAATAATTTATTTATTTCATTCCAATTGAAGTGGAAAAATAATTCCAGTTTGTTTTCATTTTAAATCAAGTACTATTTTGGTTAAAAATATAAATATTGTTAATTTGGTTCAGTGGTTAAACATTGGGTTTTTTTATAAATGAGAGATGAGACATTTGTTATAATTTTGAAGTGATAATCTAGTACAAGTTAAATACAAATTCTTGTGAATATTAAATATGTTGCAGCTTAGTTTATATGGTTAAACGTTAAACTTATTTTGCATGGGGTTTTGGGATCAATTCATACCAGCACCAAATGCCTAAATTATATTTGTTTTTAACTTTAGGTGCCTAAATATTTTTTGATAAAAATATGTACATAACGTTTCATTTCGTTAATTTTAGATGCATGGCTATTAACGACCAGTTAAAAAATCCTTTAATCTTGAAAATCTTAAAAATTCCTAAAATAGTCTCCAAATCCCTAAATCTTCAAAGTCATAAGTCCCAAATCCCGATTCTAGTCGTCAATCGTCAACGACGTGCCCATGACTTCTTGCACCGGACCCCATGACCATTTACCACTTCTTCTTGTGGCTAGAAGTCGACAGACGGCGTGCCTAATGTCGAAAGAATGTCTAACTTGCGAAAGGATAAAAAGGAACGATCAATAGTGAACAACGTCCAATCGAAATAAGAACGACGTACGAATCTTACGACGAGAGAATGAGGCTTCATTATGTCACAGACAGCGTGATGAATAGCGACAATAGTAGCGGGATTTGGGGATTTGGGGTTATTCTGTAAATTTTGGAAAATATAGGGTTTTAAAATTAAGTTGAAAGAAATTAAAATTAAAGGCATGTGCCAACAAAAGTTTTTTTAAACATTCGTTAACTGTTAGACACCTAAAATTAATAAAATGAAACGTTAGGTACCTATTTTTACCAAACAAAATTTAGGCATGTAACACCCTTAACATATACTTGTAAGCCGAATATACATTAAAGATGTTACAGAGTCATTGAAAGAAATCTTGGCTTGAATTTTTTTATACCAAACTTTATCTTGTAGTATAACCCTTTCTCGGTTTTAAATTAAAAACTATCAGTCTATAGCAGCTAGTTTTGACCTTGAATTGGTTAATAAAATTCATAATTGAGTTATTGAAATGAAAATATAATTCAAGGTGAAAACTATGTACACTGCCTAGACCCTTTCTTAATTTTAAATTTTTTACGCGATCAGGGTTAAACAACATTTAAATACGTTAAAATTCATATTATTAATGGAAAACCATTTCTCTAAGTCCATACTTACAATGACAATGTATAAATTCGTTATAAACTTAGACTTACAAAGTAGTTTACCCACTTAAAATATTACATACTTGTTAGTCTATCAAATTTCGTAAAGATGTACGTATTGTACTTACAGATAGTAACTTGATCTTCCCAATTAACAGCTCCTCCTTGCTAGTCTATTTTCGGAGAACCTACGTATGAAATAACACACGCTAAGTACGAACTTAGTGAGGCAATAATCTTATTTATCAAAACATAAAATAAAGCAATACATGTTATACATTAACCTAGCATAGTTTCTGTCTAAGGTAAAATTGTACTATTAAGATTCCCTAACCAGTAAATATTCATGTGGTTGTTATATTCTTCTACATTAGACATTTTCATGTACTCTATCATCAACAAATAAATCATATACATGGCATAGTACATATACATAGCATATTTCATATACATGGCTTGATTCACATACAGGGCATGATTCACATACGTGGCATAATTCATTTTCATAATATGATTCATATACATGACATAATACGTACACATGGCATGATTCATATGCATGGCATAATTCATATCTATGACATAATTTTTATGCATGGCACGATTCATATGCATAACATATTCACATATATATGTGTGTGTGTGTGTGTGACATACTTCGTATACATGGCATAATTTGTGTACTAGGCATGATTCATATACTTGACATCATTCATATACATGACTTAATTTATATACATAACATGATTCACATTCATGACATAGTTCATATACGAAACATGATTCATATTCTTGGCATAATTCATTTATAACTTGATTCTCATGCGTGGCATATTTCATTTGCATGACATGATTTTCATACGTGGCATGATTCATATACATAACTTGATTCATATACGTGATTTAAATCATATACATAGCATGTTCCGTATTCATGGCATAGTTCATATACATGACATATTTCATTTATCATTGCCCAAAGTATGCTATATGAGATCGAGGTACGCAAGTCATCTTGAAATGACACCGTAGTGTCAAACATAACATGAAGATGAGTACGTGCGCGGGGACGCTCTTTGCTCTCCATAAACATAAAGCACCTCGACGCTACACTCGGGCACAGTGGGCGTAGATCCCCAAGGTGCATGTGACACAATTATTTTGTCACAATATCTTTCTAATAACATGAACATAAGCGTGTAGCTGCTAAAGGCTCTATGGCATGCCAACTATACCATGGACTCTCATACACAATACTTGGGCATTTCTTTTATCATCATTCAATCATCATAATCAATCATATAAATAAACATTTCATGCTTCATCATAAATAGTCATGGCAAACATAAATCATCATCATTTCTCAAAATAATAATTCATACTTCATATTCAATTTAATTTACCTTTATTGCAACATGCAGTAGCTCAACATATATATGTATAAGGCAATACTATTTTTAAATTAAGGTCGACTATTCGCTAGTTTTCCTAATTCCAATTTGAAACATATAAATGCACTCACCTGGACCATGAATAGTATGCCTCACTAAGCTTACTCGAGGTTCTTATCTTTTTTTATCATTTGGTTCTCCTTCAATCTCTTTTGGAACTGTATAAAACCAATCGAGCATATTCATCATTTCTCTTGCGATAAACTTAAATCTAACATTGCTAACTTGATTTTTAAACATAAATATTAGAATATAAAAATTTTCTTTAAATTTCACCAATATTCTTTAAAGTTGTCGAATTAGTCCCTAGGTCCTTAGTGATCATTTTTGAACATTAAACAAATGTTCAAGCCTAATTTGAACAATTTCCATAATTAATTACTCATTTTGAACTATTACCTTTTTAGTCCTCAAACTTTATAAAAGTGACATTTTAGTCACTACTTCACTTTTGTACATAAATTCATGTACAATTAACCATTTATTTATTTCTAACATCCTTAGAAATTTTCCTTCAACTTTTAACTTTATTCAACTTGGTCCATCACTAAATTCTTTATTTTTGAAAAGGTCCTTAAATTTTCCTTTCTTGTCATTTCAATCCCTTAACTTTCATAACATGCTTGAATCTTCAATTCTATCAATTTTCCATAAATTCAAGACCAATCCCTATTTTTTTCTAAATTGTCGAATTGGTCCTTCAACTTCCAAAATTTTTCATTTTGGTCCCTAATCACCAATTCAAGTTACTTTTACCATAATTCAATGATTCCAATGCTAAAATAAAATTTACAATAATTTCCCTTAATTTTCCAAATTTTCGAAATAGGTCCCTAAATTTACAACTTGGGAAATTATTCAACATGTCATCAAAATAGGACCCATAACTTTATAATTCATTCAATTCCATCCTTAATTTAGCTTCCTAAACAAATCCCCCAAATTTTAGGGTTAGGGTTTATAATCTCTTATATAGAATTTATCCAATTTCAACCTTAATTCCATGTTTAAATCATCAATTTAACTATCTACAAGTCTAATTCCATCATCAACTTCAATTTCCACAATCAATCTTCATCCATAAACATGAACCAACTTGACTTTTATCATGCAAAAATACTATCAAAATGAAGAGAATCAAGTGTAGAACAATTTACCTAAAACAAATTTGCTTGAAACTAGCCTTGATTTCTTCAATTTGGGACTTGAAATTGAAAATTTTCCTTTCTTCCCCTTTCTTTCTTGCTTTCGAAATGCATGAAAATAGATGAGAAAGATTTTTCTCATCTTTTAATTGTTTTTAATCCATGTGTAAAGTTAAATGAATTTTAAATTCATTTAACTAGTGAATTTACTAATTTACCCTTTGAATCCAATGGCCAAGATTCCATCTCATCAAAAATCAATGGCAATGATTTAATCCAAGTGTTATTCCTCTTCCAAAATTGCACTCAAAGTTTCAAAATATTTCAAAAATGTCATCCATGGCAAATGACCAATTTGCCCTCCAACTTGACTTTATTTACTTACATGACTTAAAATTGCCATTCCATAAAAATTGAACCAAATTGGTTTCATTCTAACCAGCCTCCTTCCCAAAATATCATAAAGTTTAATTTATGATATTTATTCGATCCAATTATTCTAATTTCATTCAATACGATTTCCAAAATTCCTTTCTTTGAGCTTTATAACCACTCCATCATATTCTAACTAAATCTAGTTAGAATTCCACCAACATTAAAAAAATATTCATAACATAATATTTTATGAATTTCCCATAATCTTTGGAATTGTCTTTAAAATTTTAATTTGATCCGATATACCGATAATTGCCGGGAATTTTTATCGGATACATTTCCTCTTAGAGATCTTATCTCAACAATCCATTACGAATATTATTGACTTAAACTAAATCCTTTTTAACAGTAAAAATATTGAATATGGAACCTTCCCAATAGGTCACCCATCTCTGTGCTACTCTGGTTTGAGCACGCTTAACAATTTTTATTCGATCCAAAATTCGAATAATATAAGCCTCGTATGAAAAATCTGAGTAATACGAAAATACCACTCTTAGGGTGAACTATCCATCTACGGGGTTAAATTACATAATTTTTTAAAATTACACTTTGGTCCCTAAACTTTTCCAAAGTTTACACTTTAACCCCTAAACTTTCAAAAATTACATTTTAGTCACTAAGCAAAAATTGGGATGTTACAATTCCTCCCCTTAATAAAATTCACCATCGAATTTTCGACGTTTACCCGCTTCAAACAACTTCATATACTCCTTATTCATTCTCTCTTCAATATCTAAAATGATTTTCTCTACTTCATGATTTCTCCAAAGGATTTTAACCAGAAAAATTTTCTTGTCCCTTAATTCTTTAACTTTGTATGCTAGGATTTTCACTAGTTCTTTATACGTCAAATCTGGTTTCAGTTCAATCCTCTCAGAAGTAATTACATGTGAAGAATCCGATCAATACCTCTGAAGCATGAATATGTGAAACACATAATGAGTCTTATTCCTATCTGGAGGTAAAACCAATTGACAAGCCATTGGTTCCTTTCTTTTTAGAATCTCATATGGCTCAATAAATCTGGGACTACTCTTTCCATTTCAACCAAAACGTAACACCTTCTTCCAAGGTGAAACCTTTAAAAACATTTTTTCTCTAACTTCATATTTAATATCCTTTTTCTTCTTATTTGCATAGGGTTTTGTCAATCCACGGAAGCCTTGAAATTTTGCTGAATAATCTTTACTTTATCCTCCATGTCTTGTGTCAATTCAACTCCCCCAACGTTTGAGTTATTATGCACATTTCGATCTTGTAACTCAAATCAATTAAAAGAAGTTCGGCATTTTCTTTCATATGCAATCTTGATATGCTTGATAACTATTTCTATAAGCAAATTTGGTTAAGGGCAAGTATTTTTCTCATGATTTTGAAAACTCAATTATACAAGCTCTTAGCATGTCTTATAGAATCCGTATGATCCTTTCAAAATGCCCATCTGTTTGCGGATGAAAAGCTGTACTAAAATTTAATTTAGTACCTAAAGCTTCATGTAACATATCCCAAAACCTTAAAGTAAATCTTGAGTCTCTTTCCGATACTATCAATGCTGAAACACCATGCAGTCTTACTATTTTCGAACATAAAGTTCTGTATATTTATTCAGCGAATAATCCATTCGAACTGAAATAAAGTGAGCAAACTTGTCAAACAATCCATAATGACTCATATTGAATTCTTTTTACTTGATGTAGCTGACAATCCCGTTATAAAATCCATCGTTACTTGTTCTCGCTTCCATTGGGGAATAGAGATAGGCTAAGGTAATCCATAAGGTAACTGGTGTTCAACTTTTACTTGTTGACATGTTAAACACTTTACCACAAATTCTGTGATTGCTCTTTTCATTCCTGATCACAAATTTCAAGTTTTCAAAATTGATACATCTTACTACTCCTTGGGTGCATAGTCAATGGACTATAATGGGTCTCTATTAATATCTCTTTCTTCAGGTTATCATCATCAGGAATATATAATTTACCTCAGTAATATAAACAACCATTAAACTTAATCTCGTAGTCATGTGTTTTCTCCAGTTTCAGCTTGTCTCCTCTCTCCAAGAGATCTTTCATCCATAGACTGCAAATCCTTAATCTGATCCAATAAAGTTGGCTTTAACTGACATTCTGCTGTTAAGGAGCCATCTTGTCCCACAGACAATGTCTTTTGGCTAAAAGTATCTGTCACTACATTAGCCTTCCCAAGTGATCATCAATAACCACATCATAATCATTTTTAAAATTCAATCCATTTTCATTGTCGTAGATTCAGATCTTTTGTATCATCAGATAGAGGTGTGCATTCGGTTAATATGGTCGGTGGCCGAACGGAATTAGCCATAACCGAATTAACTGAAAATTTTAGAACTTTAACCCTTAACCGAACCGAATTAGCCTTAACCGAACCAAAATTATTTCGGTTAATTCGGTCGGTTTTTGAATTAACCGAAATTTGTTATAAAATTTTGGGTAAATTAAACAATTGGTCACTAAATTATGCTAAAATGACTTTTTAGTCACTAAAACTTTCATTTTATACTAATTTGATAAAGTTTAATGAACATTTTATAATATATCAAACCATTTAATTATCATTTTATAATTTTTAAAAGTTCAATGACCAAAAATAAATATATGTAATATATATAATATTTAATATATAATAATTTTGGTTAATTCGATTAATTAACCGATTTCGAACCGAATTAACCGATAACTGAATTTTCCAAAAAAAAATTGGTTCGATTGGTTCATTCGGTTAAAATCGAATAATGCACACCCCTATCATCAGATACTTAAACTTTCATGATCCATGTAAATATGACACTTTTTACCATATAAATAATATCGCTAGATTTTTAAAGCAAATCATAGCTGCCATCTCCAGGTCATGTTGATTAGTGCCTTTCATGAGTTTTGAGCTACCTTGATGCATAGGCTACTACTCGACCTTCTTGCGCTAGCACGCAAACCAAATCGAAATGAGATACATCATTGTACAAGATATATTCTTTTCCTGGTTCTGGTTGAATTAGAACTGGTGCTTCAATCCGAACTTTCTTTAATCTTTCGAAACTTTCTTGATAACCAGAACTCACATTTCGAAAACTTGGCATATCATCTATGAAGACCACAATAATCCAGATAGGGTTAAAATACCTTATCCATCAAATCCATGAATACAGTAGAGGCATTTGTAAGTCCAAACAACATCACCAGAAACTCGAAATGTACATAACAAGTCTTGAATCATGTCATTGATACATTTTCTTCCTTGACCTTGAGCTAATAATAATCCTGATCGAAGATCTATCTTTAAAAATACTACTGCATCTTTAAGCTGATCAAATAAATCCTCAATTCTTGGTAGGGAATACTTGTTCTTAATAGTTACTTTATTTAACTGCCGGTAATCTATACATGATCATAAGAAACTAGCTTTCTTCTTTACAAATAATACCGGAGCACCCCATGATGATACATTCGGTCAAATATAACTCCAGTCCAGCAATTCTTGTAATTGAACTTTTAATTCCCTTAACTCAGTTGGTGTCATCCTATATGGTACCATTGATATCGGTTCAGTTCTAGGATAAACATCAATCCTAAACTGTATTTCCTTATCCGAAAGTAACCCTGATAACCCATCCGAAAATATACCAGGAAATTCTATTACAGTCGGGATGTCTTCAATATTTTTAGTTAACTTTTGTGTATCTTCCATACAAACCAAACAAGTTTCACACTAATTGCATAAAAGCCTTTGAGCTATTGTTGCAGAGATTACTGACACTAAATAGTCAGTTCTTTCTCCCACAAGGGTTACTTCAAAACCATCGGGTTCATGAAGTACCAACCTTTTCTTCTTATACTTCATATCTGCATCATATGCAGATAACCAATCCATTATAAGAATGACTTCAAATTCATGGAATGGAAGTTCCATTAAATCTGTCGGTAACTTAATTCCTTGAATTTCTAATGAACCTTTCTTGCATATTCTAGTTACTTGTGCACTATATCCAAGAGGATTACTAGCAATTACATTATTAGATATTCTCCATAGAAATCTTTCTTTGTGCTACTATCTTAGTGCCAATATATATATTAATCGAACCTGAATCAATTAGAACAATTACAGGTTCTTTCCATAGCCATCGCTCTGTTCATAGCCTCTTGGAAATTTGATAAATTCATGCCTAATAGAATCTCCTTGGGCCTTAGACATAGCTTCTCTATAAACCACCATTCACATTGAAACCTTTCGATCAACATCAATTTAACCGCGTACCAACTCAGTCTATTAAAATCTAACTCGTACTCATAGACAGTACGAGTACCTTGTTTTAAACTTAGGACTGTTGTACATTTCTCTTTTAACTAGTTGCTAACATGCTTGGCTTTATACATTATTCTTCCTGCTTTTGATTCCCATAATTAAACATTTATCGCAGTCCATCGATACTTAACATCATCTATTTCTACTGAAACTTATTCATGTTATTGGGGAGCATAATCAAGTTGCACAGTAGTACATCAGTAACATAACATCCTAGGGGCATGTACTTAACATTAAATCACCTTAAACTCGATTTAGCCTCTAAAATTGGCTAAACATGTAGCTCTGATACAAATAAAAGTAACACCCTTAACGTATACTTGTAAGCCGAATATACATTAAAGATGTTACAGAGTCATTGAAAGAAATCTTGACTTGAATTTTTTTAATACCAAACTTTATCTTGTAGTTTAACCCTTTCTCGATTTTAAATTAAAAACTACGTCAGTCTATAGCAGCCAGTTTTGACCCTGAATTGGTTAATAAAATTCATAATTGAGTTATTGAAATGAAAATATAATTTAGGGTGAAAACTATGTACACTGCCAAGACCCTTTCTTAATTTTAAATTTTTTACGCGATCAGGGTTAAACAACACTTAACTACGTTAAAATTCATCGTTATTAATAGCAAACCATTTCTCTAAGTCCATACTTCCAATGACAATGTATAAATACGTTATAAGCTTAGACTTACAAAAAAGTTTACCCACTTAAAATATTACATGCCCGCTAGTCTATCAAATTTCGTAAAGATGTATGTACTGTACTTACAGATAGTAACATGATATTCCCAATTAACTGCTCCTCCTTGCTAGTCTATTGTCGGAGAACCTACATGTGAAATAACACACGCTAAGTACGAACTTAGTGAGGCAATAATCTTATTTATCAAAACATAAAATAAAGCAATACATGTTATAATTAACTTAGCATAGTTTCTGTCTAAGGTAAAATTGTACTATTAAGATTCCCTAACCAGTAAATATTCATGTGCTTGTCATATTCTTCTACATTAGACATGTTTCATATACTCTATCATCAACAAATAAATCATATACATGACATAGTTCATATACATAGCATATTTCATATACATGGCATGATTCACATACATGGCATGATTCACATACATGGCATAATTCATTTACATGACATGATTCATATACATGACATAATACGTACACATGGCACGATTCATATGCATGGCATAATTCATATACATAACATAATTTGTATGCATGGCATGATTCATATGCATAACATATTCATATATATATGTGTGTGACATACTTCGTATACATGGCATAATTCTTTTACTTGGCGTGATTCATATACTTGACATCATTCATATACATGACTTAATTTATATACATAACATGTTTCACATTCATGACATGGTTCATAAACGAAACATGATTCATATTCATGGAATAATTCATTTATAACTTGATTCTCATACGTGGCATATTTCATTTGCATGACATGATTTTCATACGTGGCATGATTCATATACATAACTTGATTCATATACGTGATTTAAATCATATACATAGCATGTTCCGTATTCATGGCATGGTTCATATACATGACATATTTCATTTATCATTGCCCAAAGTACGCTATATGAGATCGAGGTACGCGAGTCATCTTGAAATGACACCATAGTGTCAAACATAACGTGAAGATGAGTACGTACTCGGGGACGCTCTTTGCTCCCCATAAACATAAAGCACCTCGACAGTACACTCGGGCACAGTGGGCATAGATCCCCAGGGTGCATGTGACACAATCATTTTGTCACAATATCTTTCTGATAACATGAACATAAGGGTACAGCTGCTAAAGACTCTATGGCATGCCAACTACACCATGAACTCTCATACACAATACTTGGGCATTTCTTTTATCATCATTCAATCATCATAATCAATCATATAAATAAACATTTCATTTTTCATGCTTCATCATAAATAGTCATGGCAAACATAAATCATCATCATTTCTCAGAATAATAATTCATACTTCATATTCCATTTAATCTACCTTTATTGCAACATGCAGTAGCTCAACATATATATGTATAAGGCAATATTATTTTTAAATTAAGGTTGACTATTCGCTAGTCTTCCTAATTGCAATTTAAAACATATAAATGCACTCACCTGGGCCATGAATAGTATGCCTCACTAAGCTTACTCGAGGTTCTTATCTTTTTTTATCATTTGGTTCTCCTACAATCTATTTTTGAACTGTATAAAACCAATTGAGCATATTCATCATTTCTCTTGTGATAAACTTAAATCTAACATTGCTATCCTTCAACTTCCAAAAATTTTCATTTTGGTCCCTAATCACCAATTCAAGTTACTTTCACCATAATTCAACGATTCCAATGCTAATAAAATTTACAATAATTTCCCCTAATTTTCCAAATTTTCAAAATAGGAACATGTTATCAAAATAGGACCTATAACTTCATAATTCATTCAATTTCATCCTTAATTTAGCTTCCTAACCAAATCCCCCAAATTTTAGGGTTAGGGTTTATAATCTCTAACATGGAATTTATCCATTTTAAACCTTAATTCCATGTTTAAATCATCAATTTAACTATCTACAAGTCTAATTCCATCATCAACTTCAATTTCCACAATCAATCTTCATCCATAAACATGAACCAACTTGACTTTTATCATGCAAAAATACTATCAAAATGAAGAGAATCAAGTGTAGAACAATTTACCTAAAACAAATTTGCTTGAAACTAGCCTTGATTTCTTCAATTTGGGACTTGAAATTGAAAATTTTTCCTTTCTCCCCCTTTCTTTCTTGCTTTCGAAATGTATGAAAATAGATGAGAAAGATTTTTCTCATCTTTTAATTGTTTTTAATCCATGTGTAAAGTTAAATGAATTTTAAATTCATTTAACTAGTGAATTTACTAATTTACCCTTTTAATCCAATGGCCAAGATTCAATCTCATCAAAAATTAATGGTCATGATTTAATCCAAGTGTTATTCCTCTTCCAAAATTGCCCTTAAAGTTTTAAAATATTTCAAAAATGTCATCCATGGCAAATGGCCAATTTGCCCTCCAACTTAACTTTTTTACTTACATGACTTAAAATTTCCATTCCATAAAAATTGAACCAAATTGGTTCCATTCTAGCCAGCCTCCTTCCCAAAATATCATAAAGTTTAATTTATTATATTTATTCGATCCAATTATTCGAATTTCACTCAATACGATTTCCAAAATTCCTTTCTTTGAGCTTTATAACCACTCCATCATATTCTAACTAAATCTAGTTAGAATTCCACCAACATTAATAAAATATTCATAAAATAATATTTTATGAATTTCCCATAATCTTTGGAACTGTCTTCAAAACTTCAATTCGATCTGATATATCTGTAATTACAGAGAATTTTTATCAGATACATTTCCTCTTAGAGATCTTATCTCAACAATCCATTACGAATATTACTGGCTTAAACTGAATCCCTTTTATCAGTCAAAATATTGAATACGGAACCTTTCCAATAGGTCACCCATCCATGTACTACTTTGGTCTGAGCACGCTTAACAATTTTTATTCGATCTAAAATTCGAATAATATAAACCTCGTATGAAAAATCTGAGTAACACGGAAATACCACTCTTGGGGGTGAACTATCCATCTACGGGGTTAAATTACATAACTTTTTTAAAATTACACTTTGGTCCCTAAACTTTTCAAAAGTTTACACTTTAACCCCTAAACTTTCAAAAATTACATTTTAGTCACTAAGAAAAAATTGGTTACCACGTCAGACATGGTTTACTTGACCAATCTAGTGATGAAACATGACACCACCTAATTGGCTGAATAAAATTATTAAAAAAATGTCACATGGAAAAATTATATCATAGGCTTGCTTACCACATCAGACATGGTCCCAACCAATGAAAACCACCCGCTTCACCATTTTTCTCTCCCATTATTTTTTCAATCACTGAATCTTCACTACTTTTTTTTACATGTCATTTGAAAAACAATTTTTCAAGAAGTTGTTATATAATTGAATTGATAACATATACACATGGTAAATTGGTAGTTTTCATTGGTTGGGACCATATCTGATGTGGTAAATCAAGACTATGATATAATTTCTCTGTCACTTGGATCTCTAACTAAAAGGGAGAAAAGAGAAAAAATTTAAAAAAATGTCATATCATATTTTCCAATAATTTTAAACGACAGATGTACCAATTTAGAAACGTAATGTTATGTGTCATTTTGTCAAAAAAATAGTTAGAGTACCCCAAATAGAAATACATACATAAATGAGTACTAAATAGGTAGTTTAATCTAAAAAATATTTTGATGTAAAAAATATTATTTTGATAAAATTGTCGCCACTTGTTGCATTTTTTCTGCCCCCGTTTTCTTTTTCCTCAATTCGTTTTTAGCCCTGTTCGGCAATTAATGGCGGATTACCTTAGTTGATAGTTGATTGCATTAGATTAAAATGAGGCGGGCTACGATGAGGCTAAAATGAGGCGCTACATAAATTCTTACCATTTTCGTAAGAATTTGTGTAACTACATAAATTCTTATAAACTTGGTAAGAATTTTTGTAACTACATAAATTTTTATAATCTTGGAGAGAATTTGTGTAGATTTTAAAAAATAAAAATTGGTAAAAGGATGAAGGGGTTAACCGGTTAACATAAGTTGAGCTAGTTTTGGATTGAGTGATCTCGGGTAATAAATTGCGTGGTTACACTTTTCCTTACATTTCCTATAACAAATTATGTATATTCTGTAATAATTTATGTAGCTACTCAAATTTTCATTATTTTTGTAAGAAAAAAAGGTTATATTGTAAGCTTTGTGTTGCTACACAAATGCTTTGTAACCCCCTTGACCCGGCCTAGATGCCAAACCGAACCAAGAAGGCTACATTAGGTTTGTCGTAGCAAAACAAAGAAATACAACAAAACCCAATCCACTTTTTTTCTTTTTATCTTATCTAGATGCGAATTATTAACCCTACATGTTCATGCAGGCATCAGGTGTAAACCAAACTCAATCGGGCATCAGTTTGATATCCAATTGATCACATTTATAATTTAGGGACCAAATTGGAAAAATAGAAAATTTCAGGATTAAAGCTCACTTTTAAGTTACCAGCCTTTAATTAGCCAAGTTCCAATATTTCATTTCAAATTTTAGCTCAATCCGATCATTCTATCACATACAATTGCATTGACAAGATTCATGGACTAAATTGTAAGGATAACAAAACCACTCAAAAAGGCATTAACATAAAATCAGTTGTCCGTACCGATACAGGTAAGCCCATATCGATACGGTTTAAAACACCCCGTTTCGATAAACCATTGTGTCGTATCGATACGCCTAACTGAATTACCAAACTTTTGAAATGTTATAGACTGTACCAATACGGCTCCTCAGGTGTTTCGATACGCGAGTTCAGGTTGAAAAAGTGAATTCCAGAGGCTAAAACTCGTACCGAAACACCCATACTCATATTGGTACACCTGGCCAAATTTTCCTAGGCATATCGAAACGCACAAGGCCTGTACCGATCCCACAAGCCTGAAATTGCCTAGTCGTACCGATACGGTTCCCCGCGTAGCGGTACGCCTGGCCCTGTAATATCATATTTGGCTGGTTTTTCATCCCCAAAAGCATACTCATACCACTCTAACATGCTTAAAACACAATACCAACGCACCAGACATATCTCATGCCAACTAGCATCACAATTCTAAGTACACAACAAGGTTTCATGAATCAAAAAGGAAGTCTATAGGCATGCTTCCTAATATGCATCCAACCAACATATCAAAAGATAAACCAGCACCAAAATTGTAATGCCCAATATTTGCCTAGTGACTAAAATAAAAAGAATTAAAAGTTAGTGGTTTTAGTTTAGTGACTAAAACGTAAAATTTTAAGGTTTGGTGGCCAAAGTGAAAAGATGGGAAAAGTTTAAGGACCAACATGGTAATTTTTCCAATAATTATTTTTATGGAAAGAATGAATAGTTTATCCCGGTATAAGAATTTTGGTGGGAATCAGATTTTTGGTACAGGATTTGTGTTAAAAGTTATAAAGGGGATAAGTTTCGAAAATTAATTCGAATGCCTATTCGAACTCAGAAAATTATGAAAATTTTATGAAAGTCTTAGAAAGAACAGAAGAATATGATATTGTGGTTTTTGAATCGTTTTTATTCGATTTTATGCAGTATTGGGTAAAATAGGGGAAAATGGCATTTTTGAAGATAAGTTGATTCATTAAGGGAAAAATGGTCATGTCACCCTTACTTTATGAATAATTATGATTTTTAAGGATAATATTAGGCAAGTGTTGGCTTGTGATCGGCTATAATTCAAGGGCAAAATAGTCAATTGACTATTAAAAGGATTTTTATATTAAATAAGGCTTTTAATATGCCATTTGGCATAAAATCAAGAATTAGAAAAGTTTGGAGAATTTTATCATCTTTCTCTTCTTGTCGTGGGCTTCCAAGCAAAGGTAAGAAAACTTTGTTTTAATTTTTAAGCTTGCTTGATTGGATTTAAGCTTTAGATATGAAATAATAAAATGATCTCCACTGAATTCTCTATCTTTTGGTATAAGTTTTGCTTAGTTTCCATGTCTCTAAGGTTGAGTTTGGTAATTAGGGTTGATGAAGAGCATGAAGGAATTTTGAGTTTTAATGGTTTTTCATGTTGGAAGCATGCTTGTGGTGTTGTTTCTATTGTTTAAATGTTGAAAGTTCCATGGAAAACCTAGTAGTGAATATTCGGCTATCATGGAAAAATTAAGGGAAATTATGGCAAAAATTTGTTTGATGTTGGAAATGATGAGAATGATGTTAGATTAGTATGATTTTTATGTTAAGATGAAGAAATACCTATGTTCTTGAATTATGGAAAAATTAGGGTTTGAGCCAAGTTTGGAATTTTAAGGTGTTAATGAAGGAAGAATGGTTAAATATGATGATATGAGTGGTTTGGAATGAAAATCCCTAATTATTTGGCATTAGGGACCAAATTGTAATTTTTGGAAAGTTTAGGGATTTGATTGTTGAACTTGTTTTTGAATAATATTGGGTTGAAAAATCAAGTTAAGTGATTTGGAGGTTGATTTAGAAGTTTATTCTAACTTTTGGACCATTTTGTGAATTTCGGAAAATTCAAGGACCATTATGTTAATTTTTAAAGTTTGGGTCCTAAAGTGTGAATGATGAGAATTGTAAGGATGTGGATTGAAAATGATGTTTGGAGGCTTAAAAGTGTCCTTAGGGACTAAAATGTAAATTTCGGAAAAAGTTGAAAATTTAAAGAATAGTCTAAGAAATATTGGTTCGAATATGGAAATTTATCGGATCAATTCTTGTAAATAGTGGATAGTTATTCATTTACTTTCCATTATTTTATATAGATTGAGTATGTTCTAACATATGCTTTGAAATGGTATATGTTATTTTCATCTAGATACCGATAAAGATCAAGGTCGTACTAATAGACCGAGAAAAGAAAAAGTTCGAGACTAATCGAATAGTAAAAAGGGGCATTACAATTACAAGGCAAAGGTGAGTGCATATATGTTTTTAGCATGGTACTTTATTTTTAATGATTTACAAATCATGGCAGTATACCATGAATATTATAAAGCGTATTGGGGTATGAACTGCTCCAAAATAAAATGTTTTAAGTGATGTATGTATGGATATTGTGTTATTTGCCCTTAATTGCAGGAATTGTTTTTAAGGTTGCCCTTGGTAATGTAATATTAAGTTAGACAATATTGAGGTACACTCTTGGAGACTTACAGCTTCTGACATAATTATGTCTACGAGTTATTGACAATTCAATAAGTTACGATGAGTTGTCTTATGGACATGTAAAATTATATTAGTCGATTATGGATTAGGTGATTTGAAGGCATCACCAGTCATATAAGTTGGTTAGTTGGTTTAAAGGCACCATCAACCATATAAGTTGGTCAGTTGGTTTAAAGGCATCATCAACCATATAAGTTGGTAGTTGGTTTAAAGGCACCATCAACCATACAAGGTAGTTAGGTGGTTTAAAGGCACCATCAACCATATAAGGCATTCTATGAGTTAATGACACTTGAATAGTATTATAAGGTTAATGACACTTCAATTTGTATAATAAAGTTATCGGCACTTTAAAGTGTCATATATGTTATAGGCACTTTATTGTGTCTGAAAGCAATAAAGAATAGTACTCTTAAAGTACATGACTCTTATAATAGTACTTAATATTTACCTTGGGCTATATTCTTGTATTACAAAGTATGTAATTTTTCACGATTATCAGGTTTTGTAAAGTATCGTGCATTATAAAGATTTTATAAATGTTCTTTATTTGCCTCACTAAGTTATACTTAGCGTGTATTTCTGTAATACGCGTAGGTAAACCGGAGTAGGGTTGGACGGAGCTGTTGCATCAAAACTTTTGTGAGGACATAAAGTTGACATGTTATTTTCAGTACTTATGACATCCTGGTTTTATATGTGAATAATGGCATGTACGAAATAATCTGTATATTTTGTTAAATTGTTTAAAATCGGCCTGCCTTGTGATGGTTTTGTTTATGTATCTTGAATAGTACATGATATGTATAAATATTGTGTTTTATATTAGAATTTAGATATAATGAAATTATTATCTATAAGTAAAATCAAATTTTTAAGTAGTCCTGATTTTAATGCAATATAATTTTTAAATTACTGTGACATTTTCGACTCGTGTTCGGTGTACGAATACGGGAATGGGTGTTACAAAAATCAATCCTTAAAGGCCATATACAACCCAAGAATAACTAAAGAAACATGCTCAAACAGGGAGTTCCACGAAACATCTCCCAAAATACAACTAGTACCCCATTGCCCTTATTCATTATAGTCTAGTCTCTAACATACTTTGGAAACAAGTCTTGCCAAGATCCCCTTGCTTCTTGCTGCCTTCCGGGACTTCAATTTTCTGCATTCATGGACAAAGAGAGCGTAAGCACACATGGCTTAGTGAGGAATGCTCAGAACAAAACACCATCAATGCATTTAAACCATTTTCTTTACATCATCCTTTAAAACATCATGCCCTTTTTAAAACATGCACTTTACAACCTTAAAACTAGCATATTAAACCATATGCTACATGTATCATTAATCAATAGCAAATCACATTGCTAACCCTCTACTTAAGCCTTCCCATGCATTACTACCAAATGCAAAGCTCAAGGAGAAAAATGTATAAATCGAATTATACAACATAAAACATTTCAATGATACATTAACAATTATATTGGCTTACAAGTGATCATTAAACAAGTCTAATAACAAAAGAGTTCATCGGATACACTGATTCAACAAGTGTTAACCCAACACTTCAAGCTATCTCAACCGGAATAGCGATACAATCACAATCGCGGTACAATAACAATCGGGTACATTAACAACCGGGTACACTTTCAAACCACGGGGACACCCACCTCTTTCATCGGTTAGATACTTAACCCACTAACGGGAGTTTTCGGTACTGTTTAACCCCTCTACCGTTAGGGTACTTGGATGGAGTATTCGGTAGGTCGTATAAACCTCTCAACATCCAAGGCGACTTATTTACAGTGCACTCAATCATTTGGCCGGCCAACTATATCCGATAACAATTTTAAAACCACATCACTTGCCAATATAATTAACAATTTACCATTTACCTCACTGTTTTAACAAGCATTAAACCATGCCATTTCCAAAGAAACACCAAGCTTTAAAACACAAGTATAAACCATACTTATAAGGATCACTTACCATGTGCATCCTTCAGCATTTAATGCTTGAAAACAGTAGGTATCATGTAAATTAAAACAAGTGCATAAAACCATTTCAAACTAGCATGACCGAGAGAGAAAACCACGCTATACTTACTTCCGAGTCTAGGTAAGCATTTCAAGCTCTACCTTAACTCCCAAAACTCTGTTCCCATAACATCAAAACGCTTTAAACCACGTTTTCACTCACCGATACATGAAACCTCGATTCACCGACGTGAAATCAAGTATCTGAAACCTCCAATGCTTCTCCAATCACTTCTGGATCAACCTCCCATATTTTTACCACAAAACAACTGAGGATTAATGCATCATAATGCATTCTAAACATAGCAACTACAATCCTTCTCGGATTTCCACAAAACCTTCACAATTAACCCTCCACTACAGCCGAAAACATAACCAAAACACTTTGATTCACAACCCAGCCAACATCTATCAATCTAACATCACTTTCAACATCAAAACACATATAAAAACAGATCCAAATCAACCTACCACCTCCAGCAACCTTACAACCAAAGAAACACCACAAAACCTCAAAACTAACAACCTAAACAAATAGAGATTCTTAAGTTTTGGGATTCCATTTATAAAAATCACTTATCAACATTATTAAACATCCAAAATATAAATCTAAGCACCCTTAATTACTGGAAATTAGATCAAATCCGGGAATTAACTCATTTCCCCCAAATAACTCAATTAAACATTAGAAAAACATCAAAATTAGATTAGAAACACAAAAACAAGGATCAAATGCTTGGGAATTTCAATAAAGAACCATACAATAGAGGAGATCTTGGACCTTACCCCTATTTGAGAAGTTTCTCCCTCAATTGATTGGTGAAAAGCTAAGAAAACATAAGATTTCAATGAGATTTTGCAAAACAAAGTTAAAGAATCAAGTTAGAATCAATAATCTGAGTGAAAAGAATCTCTGACCTCTGGATTTTGATGAAATTCTGATTGTTTGGCAGAAAAGAAGTTGAGAGAAAAGGTTTAGGAAAAAGTTACACAAATTTTCTTTAAAAGCTAATAACTAACTTAGATATTTTAATCTCTCTTAAACCACCTTTAAACACATGTTTAAAATGGTTTAATTGAAGGGAGAAACCTCCAGCAAAAACTTGGTAATTTAGCTCCTTAAGGATTCTAAGAATTTGACCATTTTTATTTTAGTCACTTTAAAACAGTTTTCAAAAATTGCATTTTGGTCACTAACCAAAATGTCACATTTCCAAATTCCATTTTCCAAAATTTATTCCACCAAAAATCAATATATATTAAAAGATGATTTTTAGCTATTTTCCACATTTTTATCTTATTGAAAAATACACGGTCCCGAAATCGACTCGAATTTCTACTTCGATCCACATGACCGTCTAATAAACCACCAAACCGCTAAGCCCTAAAATTGGGGCGTTACAACTCTCCCCCACTTAAGAAATTTCGTCCCCAAAATTTTCCTGGAGGAAACAAGTGCGGAAACTGTTACAACATGTCCGGCTTGCGTTTCCACGTGGCCTCCTCAACACCGTGGTGCTTCCACAACACCTTAACAAGCTCTACTGTCTTGCCACGTAACACCTTACTGCTGATATCAAGAACCTCTACTGGTTCCTCATCGTAAGATAGGTCCGGTCTCAACTCAATCTCCTCCACCGGCATGACATGCGATAGATCCGACATATACCTCCGCAACACCGAAACGTGGAACACATCATGAATCTTTCCCAACTCCGGAGGTAGCCTCAAATGATACGTAACAGGACCCACATGCTCAATAACCTTGTAAGGTCCAATGAACCTCGGTCTAAGCTTCCCTTTCCTCCCAAACCGCAACACCTTTTTCTAGGGCGACACTTTCAAAAGTACTTTATCACCCACATCATACTCTATATCCTTACGCTTCAAATCCGCATAGGATTTCTGGCGATCTGCAGCTTTTTTAAGCGCTCACATATCAACTTTACCTTTTCGGTTGTACCTTTCAAAACATAGGGCATCGATACAAACTTTTCCCCCGCTTTTGCCCAACGCATGGGCGTACAACATTTCCTACCATACAAAGCCTCGTAAGGTGCCATATGTATGCTAGCATGATAACTGTTATTGTAAGCAAACTCCACCAACGGCAACTGCTTCTCCCACGTACCCTGGTACTCAATAACACAACATATGAGCATATCCTCGAGAACCTAAATCACACGCTCCGACCAGCTATTCGTCTGAGGATGATACGAGATGCTGAAACTCAACCGGGTTCCCAAAGCACGATACAAACTCACCCAAAACCTTGCGATGAACCGCGTATACCTATCTGAAACTATAGATTTGGGCACCCCGTACAGACGCACAATCTCAGAGATGTACAATTCAGACAACTGTCCAAGGTATACGTAGTATGTACTGGGACAAAATGCGCACACTTTGTAAACCAATCTAAAATCACCCAAATGGAATCCTTTTTGGTCGGCGTCAAAGGCAGCCCAGATACGAAATCCATGGTGAATCTTTACCACTTCCATTCTGGTATCTTCGACGGTTGCAACAACCTGGAAGGAAACTGATGCTCAGCCTTCACACGCTGACAAACCATACATCGAGCAATGAAATCAGCCACATCCCTTTTCAGTCCAACCCAATAGTACTCCCCTTTCAACCCTCGATACATTTTAGTACTACTGGATACATAGCAAAAGGACTAGCATGTGCCTCAGTCAAAATAGTATGCCTCAACTCTTCGTCCTCAGGCACCACTATTTGACCTTTGAAACACAACACCCCATCATCGTTGAAATGAAAATCCGTAGGATTTCCATTCATGATATCTTCCACATGAGGTACCAAACTCCCATCATACTGTTGCTTCTCCTTAATCATCTGCGACAAGGATGGCTTCACCTGCAACTCGGCCAATAAACCCCTGTCACTCGTCACACTCAACCGAGCAAACATGGCTCTCAGCTCCACGGCCGCTTTTCTTCTCAAAGTATCTGCCACAACATTGGCTTTCCCCGGATAAAACTCAATGGTCAGATCATAATCCTTAAGCAACTCCAACCATCTATGTTGCCTAAGATTCAGCTTCTTCTGTGTCATCAGATATTTCAAACTCTTATGATCCGTATAAACCATACATTTCTCACCATAAAGATAATGCCTCCAGATCTTTAAGGCAAACACCACCGCGGCAAGCTTAATATCGTGATTAGGGTAGTTACATTCACGCACCTTCAACTGCCTAGATGCATATGCCACTACCTTACCCTCCTGCATCAACACACAACCAAGCCCAACATACGACGCATCACTATAAAAAACAAACCCCTTCCCCGATTTTGGTTGAACCAAGACTGGAGCTCGCGTCAAGGCTTCCTTCAACCTTTCAAAAGCTCGATGTCTATCCTCCATCCACTCAAACTAAACATTCTTCTATAGCAAATTTGTTAACGGAGACGCCAAACTGGAGAACCCTTCCACAAACCATCGGTAGTAACGTACCAAACCAAGGAAACTGTTAACCTCTGTCACAGATTTGGGCTCATTCCAACTCATTACAGCCTCAACCTTATGCGGATCGACTCGAATTCCCTCGGCCAATACAACATGCCCAAGAAACACAACTTCCCTAAGACAGAACTCACATTTGCTTAACTTAGCATAAAGTTGATTAGTCAACAGCGTCTGAAGCACAATTCTCAAATTCTATCATGATCCTCCTCGGTACGAGAGTACAAAAGGATATCATCGATAATCACAACCACAAACTAGTCCAAAAACTCATGAAACACTCGGTTCATCATATCCATGAAAGCAGCTGGTGCATTGGTTAAACCAAACGGCATCGCAAGAAACTCGTAATGCCCGTATCTCGTACGAAAGGTTTTTTTTGGCACATCCACCTCCTTCACCTTTAACTGGTAGTACCCCGACCTCAAATCTATCTTGGAAAACATCGAGGCTCCCCTAAACTGATCAAACAGGTCATCTATCAGCGGTAAGGGATACTTGTTCTTTATTGTCAACTTATTCAGCTACCGATAATCTATACACGTCTACAACGTACCATCTTTCTTCTTAACAAATAGCACCGGCGCTCTTCACGGTGAAATACTGGGTCTAATGAACTCACGGTCAAGCAACTCCTGCAACTGCGTTTTCAAATCCTTAAATTCCTTCGGAGCCATGCAGTATGGAGCAATGGATACTGGTACCGTGCCCACAAAGACCTTGATGCTAAACTTTACCTCACGGTCAGGTGGTAACCCTGGTAATTCCTCCGAAAAAACACCTGAAAACTCATATACAGTGCAAACATCCTGCACCCTCAACTCCTTTGATCCAGGATTCATAACATAGGCCAAATAAGCCTGACATCTAGAATCCATCAATCGACTTACTTTCAAAGCCGAAACAACATTAGAAAAAAACTCGGCATTCTCACCAACAACCACTACCTCATAATCATCTGACAACCTCAAGGATATTCGTTTGGTCTCAAAATCCACCATAGCCAAATGTTCGATTAACCAATCCATACCCAAAATCACATCAAAATCATGGAATGGTAACTCCATCAATTCTACAACAAACATATGTCCCTGAACCATCAGCGGACACCTACAATACAACCTCTTAACCACGACTGTCTCCCCAAGAGAACTAGTCACTCTAACACCCACATTAAGAATTTCAACAGATATATCAAGCAGCTCAACATGCTCACTCAAAATGCATGAATGAGTAGAACCATAATCAACCAATGAATACAAGAACAAAGACTGTAGAGTAAAAGCACCTGCAATCATATCAGTGTCATTGCAACCCTCGCGGTGCGCATACACCCTAGCTGATCTACCTCCCTCATGTTAGATAGCAATCGTATGAGCCGCAAACCTTTGCCCACCATCTCGACACTAAAACGGTCTGCGACCACGACCCCGCTGTAGAGCAACAATAGGTGCAATACCCTGCCCACCTCGAGCCAACAATGAACAATCATGCCTCTAATGGTCGCATGACCCACAACTCCAACAAGCATTAGCCACAATAGGCGCAGGTGCCTGACCCTCTCTAGCCAAACGCAGGCAATCACTCCTCAAATGATCTCGGGATCCACAAACCTAACAAGTGTTAAATGGGGCTCTAACCTGGGCACCCTGTTGCTGGACTCCACGTCCCACAACACCTCTGCCATGCCTCGGGTCCATGTGAAACCTCCAGTCACGGTGTCTCTTGGCCTGACCACCGATATAACCCAAATCAACAGCTCTCTTACCCGAGCTAGAACCTCGTAATCCAGATGCTAAACCCAAATTCTGCTCCACATCCTTGTCTCACAAAACCAACATATCAAAGTCGGTGTAATCAGCAGTAAGCATGTATGTCTTAACATCCTACATAAGCCCATAGCGGAATCAATCATATCGAGTATGCTCGTCAGGAACCAACTCAGGTGCATACTGACTCAATCTCACAAATTGTACCTCGTACTCCGCAACAGACATACTACCCTATACAAGAGCCATGAACTCGCGCTTCCTATCATCCTGATATTGAGCTTCCAAAAACTTCTTTCAGAAAGCTTCACATGAGAACTCCTAGGTCACATTATCCGTCGCCATGCCGGATATCGTGGTAGTCCACCATGCATAAGCATCACCCTATAGTAGGGAAACAACACAACTCAGCTTACGAGCATCGGTGCACCCCATCTAGCCCAGTATCCTCTTAGTACTGGCCAACCAGCCCTTAGAAGCCTCAGGTGACAAACCTCGGAACTCAACTCCACCCAAACTACGAAGATGCTCAAATGGCAAACCTTGCCCCTCAACTAGTGGTGATGGCACACGAACATCTACAACTGCTGCCTGAAAAGCACCGATCTTGACCTGTATCAACGGTGCTATATCACACATCCTTGGCCCAGCCGGCGCAGGTGGTACTTGTTTAACTCCCTCTAGTGGATTAGGTGGGGGTGGTGGCAACCCTCTAGGAGGAACAATATCTCCTTCAACACTCTGCCCAATGGCAACAGCAATCGTACCCGATCGCAACTCTCTCCTCGGTCCCATTGTGCTAAAACATATCTAAGGCATGATAATCATTTCAAAACAAAAACAGTCAGGCCAGCCTCAAGCAAGGATCCAAGACTTTCATTTTAAAAATCAAAACTTTTCAGACTATAATAATAAGGCAATGGGTACAACCAAAACTTTCCCAACATAGCATACAACAACCAACATTCATATATCAATCACCGTGCATATCAACCAGCATACATACAACAACCACCATACAAATCAAACATGGCAACATCACAACAACTTCTCAAATGAACCAAACCTGGCTCTGATACCACCAAATGTAACCCTCTTGACCAAGCCTAGACGTCCAACTGAACCAAGAAGGCTACATTATGTTTGCCGTAGCAAACCAAAGAAATACAACAAAACCTGGCCCATTTTTTTCCTTTTTATCTTATCTAGATGCCAATTATTAACCCTACATGTTCATGAAGACATCAGGCGTAATCCAAACTCAATCGGGCATCAATTTGACATCCAATTGATCATATTTATAATTTAAGAACCAAATTGCAAATATAGAAAATTTCAGGATTAAAGCTCACTTTTAAGTTATCAGCCTTTAATTAGTCAAGTTCCAATCTTTCATTTCAAATTTTAGCTCAATCTGATCATTCTATCACATACAATTGCATTGACAAGATTCAGAGACTAAATTGTAAGGATAACAAAACCACTCAAAAATGCATTAACAGAAAATCAGTTGTCCGTATCGATACAGGTAAGGACGTATCGATACGGTTTAAAACACTCTATTTCGGTACACCACCATGTCGTATCGATACGCCTAACTGAATTATCTAATCGATATGCCTAACTGAATTACCTAACTTTTAAAATGTTATAGACCGTACTGATACGGCTCCTTAGGTGTTTCGATACGCGGGTTCGAGTTGAAAAAGTGAATTCCAGAGGCTAAAACTCATACCGAAACACCCATACCCATATCGGAACACCTAGCCGAATTTGCCTAGGCGTATCTAATTGCACAAGGCCTGTACCGATCCCACAAGCCTATAATTGCCTAGCCGTACCGATACGGTTCCCCACGTATCGGTACGCCTGGGCTTGTAATGTCACATTTGGCTGGTTTTTCATCCCCAAAAGCATACTCAAACCACTCTAACATGCTTAAAAAACAATACCAACACACCAAAATATCTCATGCCAACTAGCATCACAATTCTAACAACACAACAAGGCTTCATGCATCAAAAAGGAAATCTATAGGCATGCTTCCTAATATGCATCCAACCAACATATCAAAAGATAAACCAACACCAAAATCAATCCTTAAAGGCCATATACAACCCAATAGCAACTAAAGAAACATGCTCAAACAGGGAGTTCCACAAAACATCTCCCAAAACACAACTAGTACCCCATTGCCCTTATTCATTATAGTCTAGTCTCTAACATACTTTGGAAACAAGTCTTGCCAAGATCCCCTTGCTTCTTGCTGGCTTTCGTGACTTTAATTCTCTGCATTGATGGAGAAAGAGAGCGTAAGTACACATGGCTTAGTGAGGAATGCTCAGAACAAAACACCATCAATGCATTTAAACCAATTTCTTTACATCATCATTTAAAACATCATGCCATTTTTGAAACATGCACTTTACAACCTTAAAACCAGCATATTAAACCATATGCTACATGTATCATTAATCAACAGCAAATCACATTGCTAACCCTCTACTTAAGCCTTCCCATGCATTACTACCAAATGCAAAGCTCAATGAGAAACATGTATAAATCACATTATACAACATAAAACAATTCAATGATACATTAACAATTATATTGCTTACAAGTGATCATTAAACAAGTCCAATAACAAAAGAGTTCATCGGATACACGGATTCAACAAGTGTTAACCCAACACTTCAAGCTATCTCAACCGGAATAGCGATACAATCACAATTGCAGTATAATAACAACCAGGTACATTAACAACCGGGTACACTTTCAACCCACGAGGACACCCACCCCTTTCATTGGTTAGATGCTTAACCCACTAACAGGAGTTTTCGGTACTGTTTAACCCCTCTGCGGTTAGGGTACTTGTGTGGAGTATTCGGTACGCCGTATAAACCCCTCAACATCCAAGGCGACTTATTTACAGTGCACTCAATCCTATGGCCGACCAACTATATCCGATAACAATTTTAAAACCACATCACTTGCCAATATAATTAACCATTTACCATTTACCTCACTATTTTAACAAGCATTAAACCATGCCATTTCCAAAGCAACAACTATGCTTTAAAACACAAGTATAAAACATACTTACAAGGACCACTTACCTTGCGCATCCTTCAGTATTTCATGCTTAAAAACAGTATATCAAATACTTTAAAACGTGCTTAAACATTAGGTATCATGTAAATTAAAACAAGTGCATAAAACCATTTCAAACTAGCACGACCGAGAGAGAAAACCACTCTATACTTACTTCCGAGTCTAGGTAAGCGTTTCAAGCACTACCTTAACTGCCAAAACTCTGTTCCCATAACATCAAAATTCTTTAAACCACGTTTTCACTCACTGATACGTGAAACCTCGATTCGCCGACGTGAAATCAAGTATCTGAAACCTCTAACTCTTCTCCAATCACTTTCGGATCAACCTCCCCTTTTTTTACCACAAAACAAAAGAGGATTAATGCATCATTATGCATTCTAAACACATCAACTACAATCCTTCTCAGATTTCCATAAAACCTTCACAATTAACCCTTCACAACAACCGAAAAGATAACCAAAAACTTCGATTCACAACCCAGCCAACATCTATCATTCTAACATCACTTTCAACATCAAAACACATCTAAAAACAGATCCAAATCAACCTGCCACCTCCAACAACCTTACAACCAAAGAAACACCACAAAACCTCAAAACTAACAACCTAAACAAATAGAGATTCTTAAGTTTCGGGATTCCATTGATAAAAATCACTTATCAACATTATTAAAAATCTAAAATATAAATCAAAGCATCCTTAATTACTGGAAATTAGATCAAATCCAGGAATCAACTCATTTTCCCCAAATAACTCAATTAAACATTGGAAAAACATCAAAATTAGATTAGAAACACAAAAACAATGATCAAATGCTTGGGAATTTCAATAAAGAACCATACAATAGAGGAGATTTCAGACCTTACCCCTATTGTGAAGTTTCATCCTCAATTGATTGGTGAAAAGCTAAGAAAACATAAGATTTCAACGAGATTTTGCAAAACAAAGTTAAAGAATCAAGTCAATCAATAATCCGAGTGAAAAGAATCTCTTACCTCTGGATTTTGATGAAATTCTTATTGTTTAGTAGAAAAGAAGTTGAGAGAAAAGGTTTAGGAAAAATTACACAAATTTTCTTTAAAAGCTAATAACTAACTTAGATATTTTAATCCCACTTAAACCACATTTAAAACACATGTTTAAAATGATTTAATTGAAGGGAGAAACCTCCAGCAAAAACTTGGTAATTTAGCTCCTTAAGGATTCTAAGAATTTGACCCTTTTCATTTTAGTCACTTTAAATCAGTTTTCAAAAATCGCATTTTGGTCACTAACCAAAATGTCACATTTCCAAATTCCATTTTCTAAAATTTATTCCACCAAAAATCAGTATATATTAAAAGATTATTTTTAACTATTTTTCCACATTTTTATCTTACCGAAAAATATACGGTCTCGAAACCGACTCGAATCACTACTCCGGTCCAACGGACCGTCTAATAAACCACCAAACCACTAATCCCTAAAACTGGGGCGTTACATGCTTACCATATGTTGAGCTCATTTTGGATTGGGTGATCTCGAGTAAGAATTTGTGTTGTTACATATTTTCTTACATTTATGTAAGAAATTATGTATTTTCCGTAATATTTTATGTAGCTACGCTGATACTTATGAGTTTTGTAAGTGTTAATGTTATCGTATTAGCATTTATGTTATCACATAATTTCTTACGCGGTAAGGCTTTGTATAACTACCTGTTTTTACAGTTACAGTAATAATTTATGTGTGCCTCGTAAGAAATTATGAACGAACCTGGTACCGACAAAATCGATCAACTTCATTTTAGCCTTAATTTAGGCTGCCTCACTGCAGAATCACCCCTAAATAGGTAGTTTACTCTAAAAATATTTTGATGTAAAAAAATATTATTTTGATAAAATTGCCTCCCCTTGCCGCATTCCTTCCGCCCCCATTTTCTTTTTTCTCAATCCGTTTTTGGCCATGTTTGGCAATTAGTGGATTACATTAGCTGATTGTTGATTGCATTAAATGATTTAACTAGCAAATTATATTAGCTGGTTGTATAAAAGTGTTTGGTAAAAAAAACTAATAGTTGATAGTTGTTTGATTATTTAAACAAGCAAAATGATATATAAGGACATGATTATATTCAATACTTGTTTGAATAGTTTATTAGTTATCAATATTTTGTACATATTAATATTAATTAGATTATGAAAAATAATTTTTTAATATAACATTACTAAGCATATTTGAAGGATCTATATATTAATTTATTATTTATATAATTATTTTTAATGAAATTTAATTAATTATTAAATATAAATATAAATGTGTGAGAATAAAAAGAAAACAAATATTAGTTTACAAATATCATAATGTAAATATGTGTGTGAATAATTAAAATAGAAAATGTTAAATTTAAGTTATTTGGAGAAATTTTAATAATTATTAAGGGTAAAAGAGTCTTTATAACTTAATGGCAAAACCTCTAATTTCAAAAAGTTCATATTAGCGGTTTTTTAAAATTAGAGATTTTACCACAATCTGCTATTCACCAAATATTAAAATTAGCGGATTTGACCGGTCAAACCTTTAATTTTAGTTCAAACATATAATTTTGGCTCAAACCAAATAAGGCCTTTGTATTCTTTCCTCTCGGAAAACTGAATAATAAAAGAAACAAAAACTGTGAAAGATGTTTATGAATTGTATTCGTTGCAACATCAGATCTGATTTGTTTTAAAAGGTTGGCGTCCATTTCGCTTTCCTTTCAGTCTCTCTTTTTATATCTTCCTTTCACCTTTTTTTTGGTAAAATATGTGGTCAAGTTTTGACATTTAAACCATTTCTTTTTGTTTTTTGAGGGATTATGTCAAATAAAGGAATGTTTATTTGGGCCGAGGTTTTGGAGGGTAGTACATTATGATTTATGGATATGGTATTTTAAAGAAATGCTATGGCGTTTGAATAGGGGATTTAAGTGCTATAATTGCAGGGTATCTTTCCCGAGGATAAGTACTGTTTTCAAGGTATGAAGGAACTTAGATTGTTAAAGATGGATGGAGTTTTGAAGTGCTGAATTTAGAAAGATAGTTTCCTTCAGATTGTTTTAAGGTTATGAAAATGGGATTCCAGTAGTTAATTGATTGAATTAGTTAGTCAAAGAGAAATGAAGTGTTTTTGGTTATTTAGTGAAGATTTAATGCCTTCTTCGAGTTGAAATTTTTTAATAGAAAGGTCTGAATAGAGCTAAAGTAATATGCAGTTGCAATTGCTGCTGTAGTAGCAAACTGACACTGCAATTTGACAAGATTGGTGCCGTTGCAGGCATATAGAGGCCGGATTATGGATTAACTGTTTAGATTGCATGGGATGTGCTATGTAGCTTTTTGCTGTGGTATCACCATTCCTTTCGATGCCGATGTCCGGAAGGATCGGAAGTAGAATGATTTCAACAATGATTAGGAATAGGAGAATTAGCACTTGCTTTTAGTTTGGTTTTTCTTTATAGAACTGTTTTGAAGTTGTCTTTTCCTGCATACAGATGAGTGGGACTAAATATAGATGGAATAGCTAAAAACTGAGTTCAAAAGATTCCTGATTGAAACTCACAATGCGGCAAGGAGGTCTTAGTCTTACATGCAGTATAGGTAGTAATTGTGGGTTTCTCCGTTATTGACTTATTTATCTAGATTTATACCTGTCTTTAGACGCCTAGTTCGTTTGTGATGGTGATCTGAAAAGAAAAGAGGTTGCCATTGAAGGGAAGAATAACGTAAAAATTGCATCAAATATATGCAGGAATCCTAATACAGCTGGCGTAAAGGATTTTGTAATTTTCTCAATGTGGAGTTCTGCATAAGCTGATGTTGAATTTTTTTTTCCTTATATTGAGAGTTCTGTGAGAATACTTTATGAGCTATAACATCAATTCTTGATTCTTTTCTATTCTAATTTCCCTTCTATACTATGCCCCATGGCTCTTTTTGATTTGGTTTAGTAATATGCGTATCTAAATTGGTGTACGCATGCTAGTTTAATACGTTATGGATTTTGTTTTTTCAGTTAGCCTGCTTATTTGCCTCTTCTTGATAAAAGAGTACTTGGCTAAAGACGGTACTTTTGTTTAATTGGTTGTCGTGCTTTATTGATCATATAATCTCAACTCTTATGGACTTAAAGTTCAGATTTTATGACATTTACGACTGTCGTGACCATTTTTGAAATCCGGATATATAAAAATAGCCCAATGATTGTTCTTTTAGAAAATTAGGGTTTTTTTGATAATTTTTAATTTAATATTAAAATTTAGGGTTTTTTCGTATTAAATTGAATTTTTTTTTTATTTATCTTTAAAAACACTTTGGAGTCGCCACCGATCACTTCAAGGTAGACCGAACACAGAAAAACAATCCAGAGATTATGTCTTTAAAAATTGGGTTCGGGAGTAGGTTACGTGTAGGGAAGGATTAGCACCCCTACGAACGCCCGTTATCGATACCTTTAATTTTACGTTGCATTTTGGCATTTCGAATAATAATTTGAATTTAATTTATCCCATAATTATTAGCTGAATTTAAATTTTGAATGCAAATATCCTTTTATAAGGAAATTCATTTTGTTTGACTACGAGATTAAAGGCACCCCGTTAGGTGGCACCCTCATTCGTATTTTTAAAATAAATTTCCAACACAAAAGGTTTTTAATAAATGATATTTTATTGTCTTGTCAATTTTAAGTTCTATTCTTAAAAAGCTCTATTTAGTCGATTATTTAAATCTATGAATGCTAATTAATGTAATGGCTTCTATGAAAAAAAAAGTCATTTTCATGAACACCTTCCATATATTTAAAGCCTTTAATTTAACGGCTCTAACAAATTATTTAATCAATTTTGTAAGTGAAAATGTATATCGAATATACACCTTTATGACCAAGGCTGAGATAACACCCCATTGTAAACAATGGAACACCATCCAGATTTGAACCTCAAATATTCTATTCGATATACATTTAATTAACTACAATGTACTAAATATTAAATATTTGATCTTAGCTAAAAAATTAATAATCAATTTTAAAAAAGAAATATATTAAATATAATTTAAAGAAATCCATGTGATAACACGCCATTGTAAACAATGGAACGCCATCCATATTTGGATTCTAAAATCATATTTAATATACTTTTAATATCTACAATTATCTACCCTATTCAATTATTGAACCCTAATTGGAAAAATCTAAACTAAAAGGCTCTAATATTTAACTAAGCTAAGTGTATTTAATTATCTAACATAAGATCGATCCTACATGCTCAATTTAAAACATGCATCACACATATAAATTAATTGCATTTAATAAAACAATTAATGACTAAATTAAAAACAATTGAAACATAAAACTGACTTTATTATTATTAGGACCAAAATACAACAATTATAACATTTAATGCCCTATTACAACAAATCCAGAGGGACCAAATTGAAATAGTGTAAACCTAAAGGGTTCAATTTAGGGGAATGGAGACTAAAATGAAGAAATTACAACATCAAGGTCAAATTTCAATGAAATGAGGACCAAAATGAGATACACCCCAAAACTCTAAAGCCCTAAAATCGAATTAACCCAAAACAAGTAAAAACTCACGGATCCTCTACCCGACCCGACTCAAAACACGGGGACCCATTCCCCCTAAACGGCATCGTTCCAAGATTGCTATATAAGAGCCTTATTACCCAAAATTTGAACTCATCCCTTCTTTTTCTAAAAAGCCTCCCTCTCTCTCTAACTCTTTCCTCTCTCTATTTCCTCTCATCCATAACACATCATTTCCCAGAAAACACGTGACATCGGATTGAAAACCTAGGTTTAAGAACATGTTCATCCAAAACTGGAAGAACTCAAAGAGCTCCGGCCTAGTGCCGCTGCATACTTCGCCCGTAGATCTCAAACCGCCACACCCTGACGACCCTTAGGTGTCTGCCGGCCACTATCGGCAATACTCTGACCATTCTTGACCTTTCTCTGGCCATTCTCTGAAGTTTCCGGCCACCGTTTGGTTCCGGCCGGCCGTCGTGAGGCGATTTCTGGCCGTTGTGCCGAAACCCTAAATACCCCCAAAACCTTCATTTTTCCTCTATTTTCCGATCCTTAACCCTAGATCTACCAGATCCGATAGGATCCCTTTCTTCCCTGACCTAGACTACTAGTCCCGGTACTTATTTTCGACTCCACCGTGGCTCAAAACCATTCCGACAACCGCAAATATATATCCAAAAATTCATTATCTTTCAGTTTTGTTTATTTCGGTTTTCATGCATGCATGCACTGATGATTATTGTTTGTTTTTTACAGGAAATGAAATCGGTGAAGGACCTTTTCAGCCGTGAAATTTCGATAACAATCACGGTGTTGTTTTAGATCTTCGGCGACTGTGTAACTTCCCAGCGATGATGTGGCTTCCCGGTGATGATTGAACTCCGGCGGTGACCATCCAACTATTGGCGATTTTACTCCCGATGACCAGTGGTCTTCTTGAGGTAAAACCCTCTCTCTCCTATTATTATTATTATTATTATTATAGTTTTATTAATGACTAATAATTGCTAATAGTTAATGACCTGACAATTCTCTCTCTTTCCTATTTATAGGGTTGACTGAAGATGACGTCACCTATACCAACTGGATCCTGATGATGAGGCAAAGAAAACCACAATCCGTGGTAAATTGTTTTTGCCAATTAACGCTTGCCACGTGTCCTAGTTTGGGCGGGAAAGACTGGTTTTGGGGCTATTTGTGTTTGTTTAGCTATAATGTATAGGATTTTGGGAGGGAAACAGATTGTAGATTGGGAACATGGGCTTTCGGTTTGGGCTTTAAACTTGTAATGGTCATTTGGGCATTTTTGAATGTAATTGGACATTTATTTTTGAACTGTTTATGGGATTTATTATATTTATTTATTTATTAGTATTTATTTATTTATTTATTTTAGCCCGGTCAAAATTCGGGTATGACAGCTGCCCCTCTTTGCTCATTGTTGTGGAACCGAGATAGAGCAAAAACTAAAAATACACGAATTTTGTCCAAACCTCTTGGTCATCCTCTGAAAGGCATGTCTTTCATTATGAGCAATGTTGAAGTTTGAAGATGTTCTTCTTATTATGAAATTCTTCAATCTTCTGCCAAAATGTGGAATCTGATTCTTCTTATTATGAAATTCTTCATCTTTCAAGGCTCAAAATTACTCCTGACATTCTTCATCTCTTGAGGTCTAAAGTTGTTCTTCTTATTATGAAATTCTTCATCCCTCTGTTGAACTATGGAATCTGAAGTTGTTCTTCTTATTATGAAATTCTTCATCTTTCAAGCTCTAAAATTACTCTTGAAATTCTTTACCTTCTAAGATTTGTAGTTAAAACTCTTCATCCCTCCATCAAACAATCCACCTTTCTGCAAGGGTATCGAACAAATGAATTTTTCTTATTAGGAACTCTGGATTCTTTGCTGAGCCAATTCTTCTTGTTGAAAACTCCGTCTTTGTCGAACAAACTTATCGCATTAGGAATTCTTCATTCTTTGCTGTGTGAATTCTTCCTATTATGAACTCTATCTTTGCCAAGTGAACTCTTTCGATTAGGAACTATTCGTTCTTTGCTGGAAATGCTAATTCATCTCCTTTTCTGGGGAAAGACTGAACCTGCCACAAGAAAATATCATTGATTAATAAGAATTCGTCCTGAAGAAATATGTAATATCCCTAATTCTTTTGAAGCACTGAGATCTTTGGTGTCATTGCTTGTTCTGCCTAAGATATCTCGATCTTTCAGTCTAAAGAGCACATGGAATCCCTTATTTTCTCTCCCTCTGTTGATCAACCTTCTCTTATGCCTGCAAAAGTTAAATTTATCATTAATCTTCCATCATTGATTGTAAAAATATGTAATTTAGATATATCATTACGAAACTTCAAGTGCTTCAACAGGAGACACTGAAACTATAAATCTTCCTCGTTTGAGCCTAAAAAGTTTGTCTATCTTGCTTTCCAATCCGACAACTTGAATCATTTATGTCTTCTTTTCTCTTTCTCTTCTTTTTTCTTTTTCTTTTCTTTCTTTTTCTCTTTTTCTTTTTTCTCTTTTCCTCTCTTTCTTTTTCTTTTTCTTTTTTCCTTCTTATTTTTTCACTCTTTCTTCTTTTCTCTTTTTTCTTTTTCTTTTTTCTTTTTCTTCTTCCTCCCTTTTCTTTTTTCTTTCTTTTTATTTTTCACTTTTTTCTTTTTTTGTTTTTTCCCTCTTTTTATTGTTTCTCTTTTTTTTGTTTTTTTCTCTCTTTATTCTCTTTTTTTTGTTTTTTTCTCTTTTTCTCTCTTCTTTTTCTTTCTATTTTGTCTCTTCCTTTTTCTTTTTCCTTTTTTTCTCTTTTCTTTTTTTTTCTCTTTTCTTTTTTCTTTTTCTTCTTTTTTTGAAACCATGGGCCCAAAGATTAATATTTCTGTTGATATCATGCCCCACCGTCTTATTGCAATAACATTCAGAAAGTTCTTATCATTTTTGAAGGTATCGACCCGAAGGACCTAACATCATGTCCGAAGGACTTACTAACGACCCAAAGGATTTAGAGCTATAATGTACTTTTTTTCCTGTGCACACAATTACATCACTCCCGAAGGTGATGGCTTGAAGGACTTAACATCATGCCCGAAGGACTTACTGACGACCCGAAGGATTTAGAATTGCATTGCACTTCCTTTCCTGTGCAAACAATTATATCACTCCCAAAGGTGATGGCCCGAAGGACTTAACATCATGCCCAAAGGACTTACTGACGACCCGAAGGATTTAACATCATGCCTGAAGGTCTTACTGATGACCCAAAGGATTTAGAATTGCATTGCACTTCCTTTCCTGTGCAAACAATTTCATCACTCCCGAAGGTGATGGCCCGAAGGACTTAACATCATGCCCAAAGGACTTACTAATGACCCAAAAGATTTAAATCATTCCCAAAGGACTTACTGATGACCCGAAGGATTTAGAATTGTAATGCACTTTATTTCCTAGTATAACGGCTTGCCCCACTCCTTGCTATTGTTGAACTAATCCCCGTGCCAAGATTCCATTACTGACTAACTTCTTAATTTCTTTCATCAAAGGTCTACACTTCTTGGTAGCATGTCCTGGTACTCCCATATGAAAGTCACAAACATTGTATGGATCATAGCTATGAGCAAACAGACTTGGCACCACCTTCATTGGCCTAGGAGTGATATGTTGTCCTTCAATAAGGTGAGGTAATAGGTTTGAAATAGACACTCCAAAGATCTCCAAATTTGCACTTGCTCGAGGAATTTTCCGTGGTCGTTCTGATGATTTAACAGGCCTTTTTCTCTTGCAACACTGAAAACTTTGAACATTATACTCATTCACCTTTTTTCCTTGTTTTGCCTCTTGATCAGCATGGTCTTCAAATCTTGATCTAATTTTCCCTTGTCGTAACCCTATTTCTATTGCTTCTCCAATTACCATGAGATCACTAAAACTACACCTTGAATTCGCAATCATTTCCTCGAAGAAAGGAGATGGAAGAGTTTGATGAAACATAAGAGATATTTCTTCTCTGTCATGGGAGGTTTTACTTGGGTTGCTAATCATCGCCACCTCAATGCATAGTCTTTAAAACATTCACTGTCTTCATATTCATGTTCTATAGAAAATAGCAATCTAGAGCCAGGTCTATAACATACTTGTATTGCCCCAAAAAAAGCTTTGGCCAAATCTGCCCATGATCGAATCTACTATCGACTTAATTTGTTGTAACACACTGCGGCAGGTCCAGCTAAACTATCATGAAAACAATGAATCAACAATTTATCATCATCCAAATACCCTTCAATTTTTCTACAGAACATTGCCAAGTGGACTTTAAGACAACTGGAACCATCATACTTCTCAAAATTGGGAACTTTAAATCCAAGCAGAATAACTAGGTCAGGGACTAAACAGAATTCTTTTGCATCAAATTTGGGATTATCGACTCTTTTTCCCTCCTTGATATTTTCCTCAAGTTTGGCAGAATGATCTTTCAGCTGCTCAAGTTTTGACCCCAAAAAAATAGGCTTTACAGTCCCTATCTCTGTACTTGGATTGCCCCAGGATAAATTGTCAAACATGGTGTAGCAGTGTAGTTCTTCGTATTTTGCTGATGCTTGGTCATAATTCTTGTAACCCTCCTTGTGTCTGTTCAATTCTTCCCATGTCTCCTTCCATGATAACAGATTCCCAAACTTCCACTAATTCCCAGATTGCTCTAGTTGAAACTCTGACTGCTCTAGACCATGAATGTTAATGCCATGTCATTACATGATAATGTTATATTGATAAATATGCAATGCATGAATCTATGAATGCAGGAGGTATTGATTCTAAAAGTGACCATCATAGAACAACTTTCATTGAAGTAAAAGGATTCGATACATCATATACTAGGTACTACAAATATCGGTGAGCTCTAACTCCCAACTTTCTAACTTCCTATAAGAGCCAAGTCAACTTCCTTCTATGATCTAATGCTGGATCAATATTCTGACTCAGTGCCATTGCTACATCAGCTAAATCTGCCACCTGTTGAGCAACTTCTTTTGCTTGAATAACAACATCTTTCATGTCGTTATCCCTTTCTCGAATTTTCACTCTTGATCTCTGAAACTGGGCATATCATTTTTCCTCACTTTCTTGACAGTCTCTCTTAATATCATCAACAAGAGCTTTGTACATTAGCGTAAGCTTGAGGCATTCGTCTACCTCATTCTTTAGTGCTTCATTTTTAGCTTGACTATCATTCAACTTGATAGCATTATCCTCATACATCTGCATGTACATTTTTACCAACTCACGGTTAGCTTCACTGACCCTTAAATCGTCCATAAAAGTATAGCGTTGTAGCTCCATTGCCTGTAGATCACATGAAAATGTATTGACTTGACTTTTACTTGCCTCAAAACTCCTTTTCCAACATTCAACTTCATGTTTCAGCTCTTTAATTCCTTCCTTCGACTGTTTTAGGGTTACACCCAGACCAGCATTCTTGAGCATCAAACAAAGCTCTTGACAGTTGAACTATAAGTTTCTCATCTCTTCATTCAAATCATCTTTCTCTTGCTTCAATTTGCTTATTTGAGCTTCATATTCGAACTGGAGTCCTTTTTTCTGAATACTGTCATCTTGAGTTTCATATCCATCCACTGAATAAGGCTGGTTTTCTGTTCTAAATTTCCACTTTCCAAACTCCAAGAGAGCTTGAACTCGGTGTTTGAAGGCGAGACGATTCTCAATAGAATGTTCTTGGATTCCATCATGAAATTCACAGTGTGCATTGGCATCGTACCATTTTGGATACGGAGGTTGCAAAGGTGCAAGAAATAATGGGGACACCAATCGGGCCTTTAACAATTGAGGATACAATTCTTTGTATGAAATGGGGATTGGATCAAAATGATGTTTGTGATATTCTGTCTTCTGATAATTGGCTGAGGGAACATTAGAATTTGAACTCTGTTTTGGATCTTTAGTTGATTCTGATGAGCTTGTACTTTCCTTCACTTTTGTATCTCCAGGTGTTCTATCAGTTGCCAGGCTTTTAGGAAATTTGGGTATTCTATTTTCAAAACTCAACATGCCTTCTCTAACAAGATTTTCAATCTTGTTCTTTAAAGCCTCGCAATTCTCAGTAGTATGATCTAAACTTCCTTGATGGTAATCACATGATGTGCTAATACCGTAACCCTTGGGTGGAGACTTGAACGGGGCTAGGGCCACAAGATTTTTCTCTACTAGTATCAGAAGCAACTCTATATATGTTATCTGGATTGTATTAAAAGATCCTCCATCCTTTTTTCTTTCTTGCATTTTTCTCTGGCATGTCATCACTTTCTTGGGATTTGGTTCAATTATACCTCCAATTGGTTTATTGATGCGAATTGTATCGGTGCACCAATTCGACTGTTTATTCCTGTACTACTTTTTGTTTACTTCTCCTTTCAGCTCAGTATGCCCCTTTCCTTGGTCATAGTCATCATCTCAGCCATTTATCTTTTCAGCTCTTGCATCTCATTCTTGTCAGCATCAACACTAACAAAACCTGATGTGTAACACTTGGATGAACTGCCCTTCACTTTTTCTGTTGTTTGACCATAATACTATTTCATACTTGCACTCTCTTCTATCGACCTATGAATCCTCTTATCCATCATGATCGTCTTCTAATGACGACTACCTTTGAATCAATACCTCTATGTAATGATGAGATGTGATGTAAAAGGAATAAAAAACAAAACAGAAAAAATGAGTTAGTAACGTAAAATAATCTTGAAGGCAAAATTGAATTAAATACGTACAACAAGTTATATTGAACAAAGAGAATAACCAGAGAAGCGTATTTAAATTTACAGCACCTGACCTAGGTTCCTGTTTGGCTCAAGCAAGATAAGCAAGATGTAATGCAATATTTAAAACAAAAGGGCTTTAAATACTACAATGCATGAATGCACGAGGTATCGGTTTCAAGAACGAGCCATTAGAACAATACCTATCTAACTGAAAGGTCAAATACAGAGCAAAGGCAATATGTTCACTAGCTCCAGCTCCTTTGGTTGATCACTTTGTTTAGCATCTGAATCATCATCTGTACTGGCTCGGTGTCAATATCAAAGTGTTGTTGCAGGTTCATAACCTCATCGAATAAAATCTGCACATGCCATGCAATCCCGAACTTGGTTCCTAAAGTTTATCTCTTCACAACTCTGTTTCTGGATAGCCTGGATTACTGCCCCAGCTTGACTTTCAGTACTTTGTCCTTCATTGTGGTGCCCCTTTAAAACTCTAGAACTGATCTTTCAATTGTTGTATTGCATTTCCTGATTCTGTCATTTTCTTCAACTTCTCATCTTTATCAGCATCTTATTTAATTATGGTATCCTTCGTTGAATTTCATCACTTGTGAAACTTGGATATTGCCTCTGGGATCGAAGCCTTCTTTTATTCCCTCGATTTTAAAATAGTCCTTGAATGCCCCTTCAATTTATTTGTTATTTATTCTTTTTCAGATTACTCTCGTTTATCTCTGTAACTGCCACTGACTGTATCCTGAACCCTGAACTATTGTTGAGTCTTGTATAAACCTTGTCCTTTAACCACTGAGCAATGTAGCAAAACCTCGTATTTCTCTATTATTGGCATTACATGTATCTTTTCGAAGTGTGAATAATTATATCGGGCTTCATGCATAGGTCAAGGCCCTAAACAACTATTAATCCATTTAACTGTCTAACAACAACGCTATAATTCATGAATTTTTATTGGAAATGACTCTTCGTATTCCTCATCCTATGGTTCTCAAATTAACTGGTTCTGGCGAAACTTCATCATGTTCAGAAACTTCTGGTACAACCTTGCATTAGTGACACTTGGCCTCTACAAATATTGTCTTCGTTCTTGTGTTGAATCTTCTCAAATCTGATCCATAGTGACATATTGTCCCCCACTTGTTTATCAGACCCTTCAGCTCTTATGGCCACTACCTACTCAACTAATCCTCGAACCAATACCTCTCATGTATGCGATGTGATGCAACATTTATTGAATAAAACACACCCACAAAACAAAACAAAAAATTGTGTCAGTATGGTGAATTAATATTGTAAACAAAAATAATCGTTATAGGAGAAAAACAATTTACATTGCGTAAAAAATAACTAGAGAACAGTTTATTTTGTACTTAAAAAATAACCAGAGAAATGAATTTAAATCATCATCACCCTGTCCTAGGTCCATGTCTAGCTCTAGTGGGGTAGGTTTCTATTACAACATGTGGGTTTCAATCTAGACTCTGGGTACCCGAACTGTCGTTACTGGACTAGTAAGACATAGATTCGGGAGTATATGACCCCTTATAGTGGAGGCGTAACCTCACGGTGTATAAGGTTGGTATACCGGAAGGAAGACAAAATCCGATCACGGAGCTGAATAACTCACGTAAGATCATGCCTCACTCCCACTTAAAGGTGAAAAGCTCGGGTATAAGGCTTATGCATGAATGACAATTTATATCACACAAGAAAAAGCTATCTGCATTTTCCTGAAAATTCATCCAATAATTATTGAAAAAAATTAAATTCAAATTACTGTCCTAAAATGCCACGTAAAATTAATTATGCCTAACTCTCGTTTTTTTAAATTCCCATGCGAAGTCGCCAAGCTGTCGTGACCATTTTTGAAATCCGGATGTATAAAAATAGTCCGATGATTGTTCTTTTAGAAAATTAGGGTTTTTTGACCATTTTTAATTTAATCTTGAAATTTAGGGTTTTTTCATATTAAGTTCAACTTTTCTTTATTTATCTTTAAAAAACACTTTGGAGTTGCCACCGATCACTTCGAGGTAGACCGGACACCGAAAAATAAACCAGAGATTATGTCCTTAAAAATTGAGTTCGGGAGTCGGTTACGTGTAGGGAAGGATTAGCACCCTTACGAACGCCCGTTATTGGTAATTTTACGTGGCATTTTGCCATTTCGAATAATAATTTGAATTTAATTTATCCCATAGTTATTAGCTGAATTTAAATTTCGAATGCAGATATCCTTTTATAAGGAAATTCATTTTGTTTGAATACGAGATTAAAGGCACACTGTTAGGTGGCACCCCCACTCGTATTTTTAAAATAAATTTCCAACACAAAAGGTTTTTAATGAACGATATTTTATTGTCTTGTCAATTTTAAGTTCTATTCCTAAAAATGTTCTATTTAATCGATTATTGAAATCTATGAATGCTAATTAATTTAATGGCTTTTATGAGAAAATGTCGTTTTCATGAACATCTTCCATATATTTAAAGCCTTTAAATTAATCATATTCCTAATTAATTAATTCTTCTAATTAATTAAAGTTCTAGTCCTAATTACGGCTCTAACAAATTATTTAATCAATTTTGTAAGTGAAAATGCATATCGAATATACACCTTTATGACCAAGGCTGAGATAACACCCCATTGTAAACAATGGAACACTATCCAGATTTGAACCTCGAAGATTCTATTCGATATACATTTAATTAACTACAATGTATGAATTATTAATTATTTGATCTTAGCTAAAAAAATTAATAATCAATTTTAAATAAGAAATATATTAAATATAATTTAAAGAAATCCATGTGATAACACCCCATTGTAAACAATGAAACACTATCCATATTTGGATTCTAAAATCACATTTAATTTACTTTTAATATCTACAATTATCTACCCTATTCAATTATTGAACCCTAATTGGAAAAATCTAAACTAAAAGGCTCTAATATTTAACTAAGCTAAGTGTATTTAATTATCTAACATAAGATCATATATGCTCAATTTAAAACATGCATCACACATATAAATTAATTACATTTAATAAAACAATTAATGACTAAATTAAAAACAATTGAAACATAAAACTGACTTTATTATTATTATTAGGACCAAAATGCAACAATTACAACATTTAATGCCCTATTACAAAAAATCCAGAGGGGGCAAATTGAAACAGTGTAAACCTAAAGGGTTCAATTTAGGGGAATGGGGGACTAAAATGAAGAAATTACTACATAAAGGTCAAATTTCAAGGAAATGGGGACCAAAATGAGATACACCCCAAAACTCTAAGGCCCTAAAACCGAATTAACCCAAAACAAGTAAAAACTCACGGATCCTCTACCCGACCTGATTCAAAACACGCGGACCCATTCCCCTTAAACGGCGTCGTTCCATGATTGCTATATAAGACCCTTATTACCCAAAATTTGAACTCCTCCCTTCATTTTCTAAAAAGCCTCTCCTTCTATTTCCTCTCATCCATAACACATCTTTGCCCAGAGAATACATGACACCGGATTGAAAACCTAGGTTTAAGAACACGTTCTTCATATGTTCATCCAAAACTGGATGAATTCAAAGAGCTCCGGCCTAGTGTCGCTGTATACTCCGCCCTTAGATCTCAAACCGCCACACCCCGACGACTCTTAGGTGTTCGCCGGCCACCACCGGTAATACTCCGACCATTCCAGACCTTTCTCTGTCCACTCTTTGAAGTTTCAGGCTGCCGTGAGGTAATTTCCGGCCGCCGTGCCGAAACCCTAAAATACCTCAAAACCTTCATTTTTCCTCCATTTTTCGATCCTTAACCCTAGATCTACCAGATCCGATAGGATCCCCTTCTTCCCTAACCTAGACTACCCGTCCCGGTGCTCATTTTCGACTCCACCGTGGCTCAAAATCATTCCAGCAACCGCAAATATATATCTAAAAATTCTTTATCTTTTAGTTTTGTTTATTTCGGTTTTCATGCATGCATGCATGCACTGATGATTATTGTTTGTTTTTTGCAGGAAATGAAATCGGTGAAGGCTTACCTTTTCGGCCGTGAAATTCCGGTAACAATCGCGGTGTTGTTTCAGATCTCCGGTGACTATGTAACTTCTCGACGATGATGCGGCTTCCCGGTGACGATTGAACTCCGGCGGCGACCATCCAACTACTGGCAGTTTTACTCCCAGTGACTGGTGGTCTTCCCGAGGTAAAACCCTCTCTCTACTCATATCATTATTATTATTATTATAGTTTTATTAATGACTAATAATTGTTAATAATTAATGATTTGACATTTCTCCCTCTTCCCTATTTATAGGGTTGACTGAAGATGACATCACCTATACCAGCTGGATCCAAATGATGAGGCAAAGAAAACCACAATCCGTGGTAAACTGCTTTGGCCAATTGACGCTTGCCACGTGTCCTAGTTTGGGCGGGAAAGACTGGTTTTGGGGCTATTTGTGTTTGTTTAGCTGTAATGTATAGGATTTTGGGAGGGAAATAGATTGTAGATTGGGAATGTGGGCTTTCGGTTTGGGCTTTAAACTTGTAATGGTCATTTGGGCATTTTTGAATGTAATTGGACATTTATTTTTGAACTGTTTATGGGATTTATTATATTTATTTATTATTTATTTATTTATTTCGGCCCGGTCAAAATTCGGGTACGACAACAACATTATAGTGAAAGGTGCCTCAGTTGAAGAATTATAAACTATTGGTATATTCAGTATAGAATGGAAGGTGGATTGTCAAGCTTCTGGGGTCCTGACACTGCAGCTGAGTGGCAGCTGAGTGGCGTGAGAAAAACTACGTTTACTCATCTTACATTGCTGAGTTTTTCAACACAATATCCATTGTCCCAGGCATTATTTTTGCACTCATTGGCCTTATAAATGCATTAAGACAACGCTTTGAGAAGAGGTTTAGTGTCCATCACATATCTAACTTGATACTTGCCATTGGGAGCATGCTATACCACTCCACACTGCAGCGTATGTAAGTATTCTTTTCAATTCTTACATTTGCATTTATCTTCCCTCAAATGCTTCAGGTATTAGATTGATGTCTTACCAACAGAGATTAATGTTCATAAGTATTATTTTTATATTTCAGATTGGAAGATCATTTTCTTCTTGTTTGATTGGTTTAAGGTGTTCTCTATCTGAGTGGTAGACTGACTCCATAAGTATTAAATACTACAGTTACTCAAAGTTTTTATTTTTGTTTCTACCTTCTAAAATGGACATTCCCTCTGTTGTCATAAATAAATATACTTGGAATTGGACAGACACAATGTTTGACTTATGTCATTGGTTCAAAAGCTTTGTTGGAGAAATAAGGAAAAGTTTTTATGCCTAAAGCTCCTTTTTTTTTTGTCTGCACCTTAGTGAATGTCTCCTTTTGTTCTGTGGTTCCTTTAGCACATTTTCAAGATGTCAATCTTTTCCTTTTTCTTCTCTTTTTTTTGGTGCTCAAGGTTCAAGGAAATTCTGAAAGGTTAAGGAAATTTGGAGGGAAAATGGGCTCATATGGGAAATGAATTCAAGAAAACATTCATTTCTCATGTTATATAGCTTTACGAATCAAGAACTTAAACTTGGTTAATCAACTATTAATTTTCCAAGTTGGTTTTAAAATGTGAAGATAGGCAACAGCAGGGTGATGAAACACCTATGGTGTGGGAAATGCTTCTATACTTTTACATCCTCTACTCACCGGATTGGCACTATCAAAGTACAATGCCTATTTTCTTGTTCTTTTATGGAGTTGGATTTGTGGTTGTCCATGCGCTCTTCCACCACGGAATTGGATTCAAGATGCATTATGTCATTCTCTGCCTTCTCTGCATCCCTCGCATGTACAAATACTACATCTACACTAAAGACGTCTCTGCAAAACGACTTGCAAAGTTATATGTGGCAACATTGTTCCTGGGGAGTATTTGTTGGCTTGCTGACAGGGTGTACTGTGAGGAGATTTCTCTTTGGTACTTTAACCCTCACTGGCCATGCACTTTGGCATATCTTGATGGGCTTCAATTCGTATTTTGCCAACACATTTCTGATGTTTGTCGTGCTCAGCAGCGAGAATGGGATCCAAAAGTTATTCACTTCTTGGGGTTTTCCCTTGTGTCAGGATTCAAAAACCAAAGAGCCAGTAAAAACTTGTTGCACCGCGTTACTCACTAGTGATTTTGGCAATTTGCCACTAGGTGTTTTTGGCATAGGAGTCACAATTCTTTCTTTTACTTTTTTTTTTACTTGAAAGAAGGATGTAAATGATAATTTAATGTTGATAGTAGTACTGTTGGGACATTGTTTATTTTGACAGTAATGCTAGTGTTTTCCCAGGAGAGGAAACAAAAGGAATGGAAAACTGCCTTTCCCATATTCTTACATCACATAGCTTCTGCCCCTTACCTCTTCAAATCATGTATAGGATTGCAAAAATAAATTGAATGAGACCTTGTGAGTTTTGCCCAAGACCAAGAGGCCAGATACACTGTTTTGTCTGCAACCTTCAGGAATGGAAAATCAAACAAACTCATCATCCAACTTCACTCCTCTTCCAGGGCTATAGTATGACATGGATGGTAGTTTAGGTTTAGATATTAGAACCATATTGTCTAGTGTTTGGCTTCTCCTGTTAAACTCCCTTGGGTGTACTGATTTTCTTGAAGACACTGCACAATAATTAGGAGGTACAATCAAGATAGAACTGGGTCGATGGGGATCTCTCCATTGCCAAACAAGATGGGGAGTTGATTTTCAAGCTGTGGGAAGATTCAACTTCACCTTGAAAAGATGCCACCAAGATGAACTTTGTGTTTGCCAAATCCTAAAACAAGTGAAATAACTCAACAATGAAGCTCTCAAGCATTCATCATTTCTGTTTCACAAGTTCATAGAAACTTAAGGTCTTTTTTCCCACATTTCATAACATAGTTGTCCGGACTGATAATAGGTTGTAATCTTCCAAATATACAAGCAGAAAAGCTTTAAAAAGTTGAGCATAATCATATCCAACACTCATCACGACTTCAGGTAACATAGATTGAAAAAGGGTTTATGCAACCAAAGAGATTGCATTGTGAGCTCAGTAGGTTTTGAGAGCTACAATTGATCTATTTGTAGAAGAAAAGAGAAATGTTGAACAATGGGATAAAAGAAAAGGGCGATACACAAGCTGGTTCACTTCAAAAGTTGAACAACATTCAGCCAATAAAATACTAGTATAAATCTTCAACGAAGCTGCTACCAACAAATCACATAGAAGCAGGTTTTAACAAATAAAGAGTGCACAACCATTTCCATTAGTCACCAGATTCATGTAATCCTTATTTTATGTTCGTTGAAAATAAAGGGTAAAATCAGTCATGCACATTCATCACGACCTCAAGGAGCTTTTTCTCCAATTCATGCTCTTCAATCCAGATGGAACTTCTTCTACGCAGCAGCTCATTCGCCTCTTCCTTCTTATTCTCATGTAGCTTTTGTTTCATTCTCCAATTTTCAAGCTTTTCTGCTCTTTCTTTCAACTGCGTGATAGAAATAGAATCTTAACCACATGATAGAGAGCAAAAACCGACGGATAACGCAACTTAATTGAAAATTAGAAATAAGGCCTCAGACATGAGGTAAGACTAGGGGTTTAATTGGGCCGAGCTGTGACTTTTAAAGATCAAAATTAATTCGAGATAAAAATCAAGTTGCTTGAGCTCACTTGATTAGGTTAATTTATTTAGTAAAAAAAGAGTTCGATTCTCACGCTCAACATCAAACTTGATAATTTATGATCTGAGTTTCAAATGAGAGGTTTTTTATACCAATTAAAAATGAAAAGCTCCTTTAAACTTATATAAACCACATGAGTTAAATATTAGAATACTTGAATATAGCTTTGAGCTCTTTTTTGGGCTGAACCCGAACAGCTTTTGAGCACAAATGTCTTGTTTATACCTCTGGGTCAGACAAAGTTAAGGTGCACATAAAAGATTGAACAGATAGCAGCAATATGTACTTTACTTCCCATTTAAATGATCTGACATTCTCTAGAACCGCAAAAACTGGAGTAAAGAGAATTTACAGCCCACAGTATAAAGAAAAACAGAAAACAAAAACATAACTACTGTTCAGAAAGTTAAGCAACCAATTGAACAAATTGATGAAACAAAATGCAGCATTACAAGATTGAGAATCAGAAAGTAAGCACCTATCCAGCTCCACACACAATTAACCATACTCAAATTATTAACAAGCCCTAAACAATGAGTATTGCATTTTAAAAAAAATGTACTAGATTTTACAATTCTCTGTTTCCTTCATGCTAGAAAGTTCCCCTAAACTGAAATATCAGTTTTTACTCAAATAAATTATGTAAATCCTAACAAGCACATGAATGAATGAGTTTGCTACAGATTGCACTAAAAAGGACTCAGAGAGGGGAAAGATCTATGATATATGGTTCTACATCTGTGGAAAATTTTTCAGAGGGAAGTGTGAAATTTATCATTTGAAACCACTTTGTTACCTTACCTCTCATAAACCTAAAGAGTAGCAATAACAAGTCTATTATAACTTGAAAGTTTGAATTTTGGAAGCAATTTTTGGAACCCTGATGGCAAGAGTGATATATGGATGGCCAATCTTGACACAGCTAATGGTCATTTGTTTCTATGTCACACCCACGATTTTGTACAAAGCAAAATTCAAACATCATTTTTACCTTCAGTGTCAGTTCTCCTAGCCGTTGTAAACTGTGAATTAACCATATCTATCAAGGTATTATAGGGAACAACTACTATAATATTAGACAATTAATATTACCTAAATTCCATTTATTTCTCCATTTTCTCAACATTCAATTTCAAAGTGTAAATGCTAGTATAATATGAGTTCTTCAATACAATGGAAAAGAAGGATATAGGCAATGGAGATTCTCTTACACAATTTAAACTAACAAATCTAAGGTAACAATAAGTTTCAATTTCTTAACTGCAAATTAACTCTATTGTATCTACAAACTAACAGAACCGGTACTTGTTCTTTATCTGACATCAGAAAATAAGCGAAAGGAATATTAGAACTAGTACTTGTATTCCACTTTCTTTCAATGACAAATCAGAAGATAAGCAAAATGGATCTCAACCAGGGATCGCTAGCGATCCAATTTAGTGAAGCTAACTATCTCATTAACATATAGTTTGTTATACAACTATTGGGTAAAACAACAATTCACAAACTTCATAATTTATCCATTCAGAACAATGTAATTGGTAAACACAAAACCTAATACATATTAGTTTTTTTAAAAAAATGTTTTTGTTCCTCATGTCGTATTTCGAACTGATTAAATAAACCCTATCGAATTAGATTTCATACAAATATTGAAACCAACCCGCATTGCTTGTAACAATGTTCCAAACCCCAAACCGCATTCTTGTTAATACCCATTTCAGCAACTATTTCCATTAATCAATTCTTATTTCATACTAAAATAAATTATGCAAAAAGAAATTGTGGTAAAGAGGTTACCAGGGTTTGTCGAAACTCTTCTTGAGCAACCATACGCTCTTGTGCTCTAACCTTAGCAGCCTCAGCTTTAAGCCTCTTGCGCTCCTCGTTAGCAACTCTAATTGCCTCTTTCTGAGCCTCGTCTTTCCTCAGCTTCTCAAGACGCAACAATTCCATCTCGTGGATGTATTCCTTGCGAACATTTTTTACCTGCTTGGCGTAGTCTCGTCGCAACTGGGCAAGCTTCTTCTCGGCCTCTTTGGGGTCGGTGGGGCTCTTCCAGCTGCCCGGGAAGGAGTTGGGATCTAAATATTTGTGAGTTGTTTGGTGGTTGTGGTGGTGGGATGCTTTTGTGGAGAACGGGCGGATGAGGGTTTTGGAGAGGGTTTTGAAAGACGTAGTGCCGGAGTTCGCCATTGCTGTTTCTGGGAGGATGGTGGTGGAGAAAATGGAGGGTTTTGTTTGGGTTGTTTTATTAAAAAGAAATTTAGGGAATGATCGGCCATTAATGGAGTCCAGGCCCAATAAACAATCGCAATTACCCAACAACCTCCTAATCCATCGTTCGCCCCTCACCACAACTACAACTTTCAGTTGATTATTATTTGACTAAACTAAATTGGAGGTACTTTTGTTTGAGTAGCGACTAAGTCTAGGGGTGTAGAGTTAAGCTTGAGTACGGTTAAATTCGATTCGAACTTAAAATGCTTAAGACTAAGTTCTGTAAGGTACGAAAGATCGTAAGTTTAAATTTATCAAGTCCGATTGAAGCTCAAGCTTAAAGTTATGAAATTCGAGTCGAGTTCAAAAATAAAAATTAGAACTCGAGCTCAAAAAGCTCGAACTAAACTCTAATTTGTTAACCATTATCCCAAAAAGCCTATTAACCATTGATAACCTAACCTAACGTTAAAACTCAAACCAGGCTCTACCCCCCCCAAATTAACTTCAAACCCCAAAATTAAACCTCAATTAACCAATGTAATATAATATATTGTATTTTCAAGTAGCTCACGAGCTTTTCGAGTAGGGTATCGAGGAGCTCGTCTCGGCTCGTTAAGAGCTCGAGTCGAGTCCAATCGAGTCAAATTTTAATCGAGTTTTGACTAAATCAAACTCGAGTAACTCGCGATATTTCTCGTCTCATTTATAGCCCTAGTCGCGTCCTATTTTGATTATCAAATTTTTAAAAGTTATATTTTAATTATTTGGATTATTACTTTGTTATATTTTTGTTACTGAATCCTTAACTTTTGTTATATTGATGATATGACACGTTAATAAAAAAGATTAATTTTTAATTTGATTATTAAATTTTAGACAAAATATCATTTTAAACGCTAAATTCTCTGAACTTTTCTTTTAACCCACTTTGTCGCTACTTATTTTCGACATCTCTCTAACCTTCTTCTCCGCTTCTTTCGCCTCCATATTGTCTAGCTAGCCCACATTTTCAACTCCACCGAAATATCACCACACAAAAGCCGAACCTGTAACATCCTCAAACTTTGAACCAGGAATAAAACTAAAATCGACAACCGAAAATATCATAAACGATTTTTTTTCATAATGCCCGGGATTCATACCACGTTAATTTTGGTTCGTCAAATTGTATGTTTTGAGAATTTATTTAGTAATCAAATGAATTAAGTGGTAACGAGTGTACCAAATTGGAAAGAGTGAATTGACAAGTAAATGGACTCAATTGGAAAGTATTAAAAGATATAACCTCTACATTGATATTAGACCTTATTCATTATTTAGTGCATTTTGTGGAAAGAAAAGATGTCATTTGTTTATATTATATATGTTATCATTTATTTAAAAGTTTTATATTCTTAAATCCCACCATCACTATAAATTATATTATAGGTCATTCCCGCCACGTAATCCATGGGACCAACAAATAAAAACCACCAATCTTATTATTTTTTCCTTTGTCATGTTTTTTCCAAGTGAATCTTCACTCATATTTACTGTAAATCAATTTTAAAAACATTTTTTACTAAGTGAAGATTCACTTGGTAAAAATATGACATGAAAAAATAATGAGATGGGATGTTTTTATTAGTTGGTCTCATAAATGACGTGGCGAGAATGACACATAATATAATTTCTCCATCACCTTTATTTTGCATTATCTTTTCTCCTTAAACTTTTCATGAGAGAGAAGAAAAAGGAAAAATTAGACATCAAAAATTAAGAGTAAGTTTGATTTTAGAAAATATTTTTTATTTTCATTTTCATAAAACGATTTTCACTTTCAATTTTCCAAAAATTAGAAAACGCATTTGATTAATAGAAATAAAAAACTTGTTTTCAAAAATAAAAATAATAAAAATGTGTTTGATATCGAGTTTTTCCAAAATAAAAATAAACAAATAGTTACTCGTTAAGTTATTAAATTAAAATATTATCGTTAAAAATATTATTATAATAAAATATAATTAAATAAAGTAAAGTTTAAAAATTGTTATTAGCAGGATTCAAACTCAGGTTAATAGAGTTAAAATTAAAAAAAAAACTTATTTTCATCTCTTCCACTTTTCTAAAAACAACTTCAAAGAAAAATGGTGAAAATGTTTTTTTTTATGTTTTCAAAATTCCACTCATTTTTGTTTTCAGTTTCTAAAAATTATTTTCAAATTTTACAACCAAACGCATTTTCTTCAATGCTTTCTATTTTCTAAGAAAATAAAAATGACCTATATTTTCTAGAACCAAACACGCTCTAAATTTGGTGGCATCCGAAAGCTAAGAATTTGGGTGAGAATAGTCATAAATGGTTTAATTCTATGTTTGCTTTATTATATGTGTTTGATTATAGGGTTTTCAACCCCTTTTGTGCCTCAAATACTATTTGTATCGATTTTGTACATAAAATTGTGCTTTTGAGCAAATTGTCACAGGCCACTAGCCCATGATCGAGATGGTCGTACACCAAGGGGCCTGCCCAAGTACACCATGTACTTAACCCGACCGAGGGACACGAGTCCTCACCAACACTGTACACCATAAGGTCGAGTCAAGCACCCCATGTGCTACCTATGAGAAAGGAACCAGAGGGAGCACTCTCATCGCGCCCAAAAGGGCCCAAACGAGCACCCTACATGCTGCCCAAACCATGGAGCCCGAATCAGCACCCTTTATGTACACTTGGGGGTCTAGATGAGCACCCTTCGAGTTGCCCACGACCCTAGTGCCCAATTCAGCACCGAGCATGCTGCCAAGAAGGTTTTGGCCAAGCAAACTGGGCCAACCTATGCCCAATCCGCCCAAGAGACCAAGATCCATTGAGGATGATCATCTTTTGACCAACACACATAGAAAGATATCATCTTTTGAGCCAGCCACACTTGGGGAAAGTATCCTTTGCCAACCCAAGTAGGATATTATGAGTGATTCTTGCCCTTTTACTTGACAACTTTATCCTTAGCCCTTGGATCAAACCATCATCGGTCGTTAGATGCTAGAAGGTGAGCCTATAAATAGAGGCTCATTCTCACCATTATAATTCATTCCATCATTCTTGAATTTCTTGAGTATTTGAGTAAAGAGTTACATTTTCTTTTTTCTTTTTTCTCTTGTTTTCCTTGCTTGCCCTGCCTTAGCAAATTTCTCACAAAGCTTTCATCATTCTAAGCATTCTTGCTTAATGATTGTGAAGGTTGACTTAGTCTTCAACTAAGATCATCAACTAAGGCCACATGGATCAGCTAGTCAGACTCTAGCCCCGTGACAAGTGGTATCAGAGCCAAATTTCGCACACAACCGAGTAAGAGATGACAAACAACACTGGATTTGACACTGAGTATGAGGGTCGTCAAGTGACACGAAAAACAAACAAGGCAAAGAGAGCTAGTTCCAAGGACTGAATCACAACACTTGAGGACAAGGTTGCCTGACTTGAGGATACCGTGAATGTTTCGAAGGAAAGGCTCGACGCGGTTGAAATTATCTTAGAAAAGCTTGATTCGATGGGTAACACACTCAATGAGAAGTTCCAAGGGGCTCTCAATGATACTGTCAAGCATGTTGATCAACAAGATGGTTCGCTCAAAGAAGAGGTGGCCCTACACAAGAAGATGGTGGAAAAGCTCAAGTCCGAGATATTCGTTTACAAAGCTGCCGTGAGGAGTGGCATGATGACTAACCCAACAAATGTGTTGCCGATGTCCTCAAATTGAAAGAGTTTAAAGGGATGAGAGATGCTCAAGATGTGGAAAATTTCATCTAGAGCATGAATTAGTATTTTTGCCGCATGAGTATAGTGGATGAGTCCACAAAGGTAAATATTGTTTTCGCTTATTTAACTAACGTTGCTCTTTTATTGTGGCGACGCAGGTGCTCTGAGTATAAGAGCAAGGTTGTTCCGATCGGGACATGGTGTAAGCTCTAAACCAAGATTAAAGAGGTGTTCTACCCCAAGAATGCTCAATGTGAATTACGAACAAAGTTACGCCAACTCAAGCATGACAGCTCAATCGAAGAGTACATGAGGCAATTCACAAATTTAAAAGTTTAGATTCTAGACTTGGGGAAAGCTAAGGGTTTCTTTATCTTCATGGATGGGCTCCAACGATGGGCCAATTTGGAACTAGAGAGAAGGGGAGCCTAAGTACTTTCCAAGACTTTGGATGAGGCTGAGGCCATAGCCAAGTTTGAGAAGAATAGCGAGTCACCCAAACCAAAACCAAAACATAGAGGCAATGATTGGGGAAACAAAGACCGGCAAGCCAAAGATGGGACTGGTGAAGCTTCAAATGGCAACAGGAAGGCATCGAACAATAAGCCCAACCGGTTTGTCGGGATATGAGAAAGAAATGACTAGGGACCAGTAAGGTGCTTCCATTGCAAGGGGCCTCTATAACACCTCATTCTCGTATACATCACTGAATACGAGTCAGATATGTCACATGACACTTTATAAAACAATTTACTTTTAAAATTGGTAAAATTTTGTTTCTAATAAAATTGAAACAAAAAATCGGAGCTCCTTTTACCTTTCAAAAATAACAAAATGACTATTAAATAAATAATAGAATCTGAACCAAAATAGACAATTTCATTTCATTTATACATGCCACTAAAATTAATCAAAAACCTCAAGTAGGATGTCATTGCTATAGTAGCTTGACGAAATTCTCTGAACTTGATGTAACGCCTTGCTTACTCCAATATCTTGAACCACCTACGTGTGCAAAATCAAACACACGCTAAGTACGAACTTAGTGAGGCAATTAGTAGACTATTTAGTTAAATCATGTGATCATACATTGCATTATATCATATGACAAAGCAATGCAATTCCCTGCAAAATGGCAAGCGATCCAGTACAGTTTATATCATAACATAAAACAAATATAAGTATCTTGCCGTCAGTATTCATCAATCATCAGGTAGTCATTTATAGTATAACACTCTTTAAAGATAGCCCAACGTATGTAATATGAGATCAAGGTACTCGAGTCACATGAATAAGACACTAGAGTGTCTAACGTGAACATGTAAATGAGTACGTACTCGAGGATGCTCTTTGCTCCTCATAAAATTACCTCTTTATTGCCATTAGCACTATGGGCGTGGATCCCCAGGGTGCACAACAAGGGCTTGAGTCGCCAAGGTGTATGTGACACCATCGTAGTCACAAAAACATGAAATCATATCATAACTTGAGTGATGCACCTGCTAAGGACTCTATGGCATGCCAACTATACCATGGACTCTCATAAATAAATACTCGGGCATTTTATTTAATTATCAATCATCATCATTCATGTAAACGGGAAATTCATATCCCATATTTCATCATAATTTTTTATATGTACTTGCCATTACTGTATTATGCATCACATCGATTATTCTAGTATATTATAATCAAAGTCTGTAACATGACTGAAATAGTTATCATAGAGGTGACCATGTACTTTACATGACACACGGTCTATCATGTTCAAAATAACATACCAACATATTTATTAGGTAATTTTTATCATACAGTGTTAATAATTTTATCATGTCCATTATCTTGCCACTTGCAGACATAAATTATAATTTCTGATCAGTTTTATAACTTTTAAACAATGTATTTTCATATTCAGTCAAGGTTGATTTATCGCAAGTCTTCCCTTTTATAATTAACATACATATAAATGTAGCACTCACCTTGGTCACTTAACACAATGCCTCACTAAGTCCTAGTTCGATCCTTTCTTTCAAAGTACCTTGAACCTTCTTTGATTCAGACTTGACTTCATTAATCACATGAATACAACAAAAATTTTGTTAGATTCAAATCTATCAATACCTTAAACATGATCTCTAATATAATATTCGAATATAAAATTTCCAAATATTTTTCCTTTTTTCCTTGTGTTGTTCAAAAACTCATTATGGTCCTTAGTGACCAATTTGAACTTCTAATAATTCTTCTGAGCTTGCTAACTAACATTTAAATACAAAATGTTTCAAATTCCATTTTTTGACAAATTGTGTTACCTTCAAAGATTTACTTATATAGGGCAGAATACATACTGGATCTTAATTTCCTTTATACTGTAGAAACTAGATTCGATAACGGTTTTAATGGTATAAGCCACATAAATTAGAAAAATCTACCAAAATTATAAAAATTCTTTACATTCACGCCACAGAGTTATCCAGGCAGAAATTGCTGTGTGATTTTTCTAACCTTCTTTCAAATAAAAATCCATATCTTTTAACACCAAACTCGAAATCGACTTCCATTTGTTGGAAATGAAAATAGACTAAAAAATCTTTACAACGGTATAAAGTTCATCATTTAATCATTTTTGTAGAATTAATATGAATTTTTAAACTTACTGACATAATTCAAATTCCAATATAACTTTCCATAAATAACTTCTAATTTACACCAACTGCTCCTTATTTCTTTACTTGTCAATTTAGTCTCATCACTTTACTTCAAATGACTAGAATAAAGCTTGTATTCATATGTTCTCTTTACATCCTTCATCAAAATAGGCTTAAACCTTTACTTCACTAATTTCTCTTGATTTGTCAAGATAGTCACCAAAATTTCAAATATAAGGATTCAAGCTTCTTAACTTTGCAAATTAGTCATCCAATCAACATTAATACCATAATTCTATCATTTTAACTGAAAATCAGATTTACTCTATTTGCCGAATAGACCATTCAAGTTTGACAATTTGTCAAAATGGTCACTAATGTGATTAATCGTCGGTTTAGCATTCTAACTTCATTTTCATGTCTCTAACATCATTAATAATATAAATATACATCAAATTCATAAAAACCAGATTTGGTCCCTTGATTTTGAAGCTTGCCGAAATGGTCCTTATGTATTTAACTTATGGTTTTGCTTCCAAACAACAAATCAAGCTTACTAGATCATTACTCCAACATCGCAAACCCTAAGTTAGACTTGAATCCATAAACCCTAATCTTCTGTATACAAACCAAAATATTTAGTTTTTAAATCCCAACTCAATAACATGATTCTAACATCATACAAGCATGATTCTAACTTAAAATCAACCATGGATTCATAAAATCATAAAAGCCCCAATTTGTTCATAAACCCTAATTTCTTCCTCATATCAAATCTCATCAACCAATCAAGTATTCTATGAATTATTTACATCAAAATATAGAGCTCTACGAGTAGAACAACTTTGTAGTTCGAAAGATTACCTAAAAACCGAGATTCGAGGCTTAAATCGAGCTTGTAAAATTTTTCTCTTCTTTTTCTCTTCACCAACATTTTGGAGAGTATTTTTGCTGATAATTCCTTCATATTTCATATATTTAAGGCACTTGTATCATTAAAAATGAATTTTTAATTCAATAAATTTCACTTTCCAAAAATACCCCTCAACTAGATTTATATTTCTAATTTGCCATTTTTGTAACATTCCAACAAGACTTAGTTGGATTCTAATCAGACACTAGTCATCCATAAAAGAAATCTCAAAATTCCCTCCATGTCCCTTTTAGGCAAAATGACCAAAACGCCCTTTACTGATCAACTTACTCACAAAATTGCCATTCTATGTCATTTCTATCAATTTAAATTTTTCTCGATGTCTTTTTACATCCAAATATCCATAAAATGATATTTTATGACTCTTCTAAGGTCCATGGAACTATCTGTGAAATTTTAGCTCGATCTGATTTTCTGAAATTTTTTTCGAACTTTATCGCTTTACAGCCATTCATACAAACTCCGTACAAAAATCCAGGTAGCATGGAAACATCATTCTTGGGGGTAAACTGTTCATCTACAGGGTTAAAATACAAAAATTACACTTTGATCCCTAAATTTTTCCAAAGTTTATACTTTAGCCACAAAACTTTTAAAATTTACGTTTTGGTCACTAGCCAAAATTAGGATATTACAGCCTCACTATATAAAAGAATGCCTGAAAAAGGCAAGTCTTTCTTCCATCCAAATGGAAGTTGGAGTAGAAGAGGAGTTCCTACAGCTTGGTTCGATTGTAAGCTCCCTTCAAACCAAGAATGGCCGCAAGAAGAATGGGCTTATGTTCGTGGACGTTTTAGTTGCGGGCAAAAAGCTAAAAGAACTAGTCAATACCGGTGCATCCGAGTTGTTCATGCATGAGCAAGCTGCCAAAAGCTTAAACCTTAAAGTTGAGAAGGTAAGTGGGTGCATTAAAACTGTTAATTCCAAGGAAGAGCCAATTGCAACGGTAAAACATCCATCAAGATAATACCTCTAGATGATTATGACTTTGAAATTGGTTTATCTTTTCTTAATTGGATTAACGTGCTTGTCTTGCCATATGCCGATGTTGTGTGTATTCTTGACCTACACCAACAATGTGTTGTACTAGTGAGCCGTGATACGGGCAAAGCAACCAAGAAGTTATCAACAATCCAATTTGCCAAGAGAGTGCGTGAGGAAAATATAGCCAACGATGACGAGACCATGACGACTATGAAAGTCCCCGAGATAGTGGGATGTGTCCTAAAAGAGTTCAAGGATGGGAGGCCTTCCAAATTGCAAAAGGCATTGCCATCAAAGAGTAAGGTGGATTGCGAGGTTGAGTCCTTTTTGAGTGTTGTGCCACCACCCAAAGGCTCACATCAGATAGCATCTCCAAGGCTTGAAGAATTAAAGTAAGCCGAGGTGAGTGAGCCAGATTTGGTGCTGCCAGATCGCATCAAACCGTTTGAGGCCCATATTGAGGCATCAGACATTGTCATCAGAGAGCTGCTAATGCAAATGGCTAGATGGCAAGAGCCCATTCATGAGTTTGATAGACCCATAGAGCCCAAGCCAAGGAAGGCAAGCACTATGGCGAAAGGAGCAAGCCAAGAGTTTCCAACTAAAACCATCAACCAACCCGAGGGAAAAGTGCTTGAGAGCACCAAAGAGGGTCCATCCCACGACCCTTTTGCCAACAACACTTGTCTTGAGTGCCAACAAGACGTGGCAGAGACCAAGAAGCGAGCAGATCAAAGCCACAAGGACATTGAGTTCGAGGTAAGCGATTTATTGTTTGAAAAATTAAATTTTACACAAGGTAATTATGTTGTTCGTAGGTTGCTTATGAGACCATACAATGGACCACACCGAGTAAAAGAGCAAAGAGGAAATAAGGTCTACAAAACAGAGCTACCGCCAAAGCTGCGAGTAGATCCTGCTTCCAACACCAACATGCCTAAGTCATTCATTGAAGATGCCGACGACCTAGAGCGGAGCATGCTAAGCCGAGCAACACTAAGAGTGAAGTCCTCCTATGAGAAAGAGGAATGAGACAACCTGACGGGTCGAATACCAGACCTAAGTAGAAGGCATAAAGGCCTTGCACTTTGGAAGAGACTTTTTGAAGTCGATCGAGAACATGCCGAGGAGCTGAGACGGTTTAAGGATGAGACTGCCGAGACTCATCACCGACAAGCGGCGAGGACGTTGCTAGATCTAGTAGGGGAGAATGTCATGGGCCGCTAACCCATGACTAAGATGGTCGCACACCAAGGGGCCTGTCCAAGCACACCATGTGCTTCACCTGACCGAGAGACACGAGTTCGCTCCAACGTTGTACACCATAGGGCCGATTCAAGCACCCTATGTTCTGCCCATGAGAAAAAAACCCAAGAAGCACTCTCATCGCATCCAATGAGGCCCAAACGAGCACCATCCATGTTGCCCAGACCATGAAGCCTGACTCAGCACCATTTGTGCACACTTAGGGGCCTAGACGAGCACCCTTTGAGTTGCCCATGACCCTAGGGCCCAATTCAACACCGAGCATGCTGCCAAGAAGGTTTTGGCCAAGCAAACCAGGCCAATCTATGTCAAATATGCCCAAGAGACCAAGACCCATTAAGGATGATCATATTTTGACCAACACACATGGAAAGATATCATCTTTTGAGCCACACTTGGGGAAAGTATCCTTTGTCAAACCAAGTAGGATATTATGAGCGATTCTTGCCCTTTTACTTTTGGCAACCTTGTAAGAGCATGATATTGTTTCCATAGTTAGGAGATAAGAATCTTGGGGATGATCCTTACCCCTTGAATCAAACCACCCTAGGCCGTTAGATGCTAGGAGGTGAGCCTATAAATAGAGGCTCATTCTCACCATTGTAATTCATTCCATCATTCTTGAATTTCTTGAGTATTTGAGTAAAGAGTTCATTTCTCTTCACATTCTTTCTCTTGTTTTCCTTGCTTGCCTTGCCTTAGCAAATTTCCCATAAAGCTTCCGCCGTTTTAAGCATTCTTGCTTAGTGATTGTGAAGGCTGACTTAGTCTTCGACTAAGATCGTCGACTAAGCCGCATGGATCAGCTAGTCAGACTCTAGCTCTATGACAAAATGCTCATAATGTGCAAGGTATGATAATAGATTTTGATTGGTCCTTGATGTGTTATTAATATGGATACTACATGAATTGATATATAATTGGACAAGTTGTGTTTTAAATGATTAAATTTAAGCTATGGTCATCTTACCAGTATTATGGATATAGTTGACATGTTATAGAATCATTTTTTTTTATTTTTTTCGGCATGAGTTAATATGAATGATGGTGTTTACGGGAGATGTGTTATGTGATACTGATGTGAAACATGTGTTTTGGGTTGCCTACGGGGGTTATTTTCTCTATAAGCCTTATCGGTGTTGCCATTAGAGGTGGTGTGAATCCATGTATCCATATAAGTCAAGGTAACCATTGGACTAAAGAAATGTGAAATTCTATGAAATGTGAATATGTAACGTGCATGGATTTAAATTACGGTGTTTTATGGCGGTTACGGACATAACGAATGTTATCACGGTCATTGCATATCGCTATTTTGATGCTTTGTTTCGATGCAAGTTTGTATGCTATGAGATGGATATAGGGTGACGAGCATCTAGAAGCACTCGTTAGCGCGAGAGAAATTTTGCATGATGTGCTGTGAAATACTAGCATCATGAGAAAATGGTGAACATGATCTGAGATTGTGCATTAAAAGTAGTAATTAAACATGGTTAGAATACTGGTATATTGACCTTTTGTCTTAATGAAATCATTGGATATAGTTGAGATTTGAGTACTTATTTATATTTGTGTTGTTTAATAGTGAGACTCGTGATATGTATGGCTCGTGAATTGTTGGCGAGATAAGAGAATATAAGAACATTATTCTGGTCATCGGAATATAGTTCGTCAGCTACATGATAAAGAACTCCAATTTGAACAAATCAGTAGGAATGTCTTTATTTATAGAATAAAATGGAATTCAAAAAGTGTAAAATATCACGTGACATTGTTGTAAAATTTTAATTTTCATCAATTCAAAAACTTATAGGATGATCAAATTTCAATTTATTCCCTTGTATTTTCTCATTTTAGTTTTAGTTAAAAATACTATAAAAATAGAGAAAAATGAAAAGGGTCATGATTTGAGAAATAAGAATACAAATAATATTAAAATAAAAGAAATAAGAAAGAGACTAAACCTGGGTACGTGCATATATCAATTATATCTTAACATTTTTCTTTAAAATATAAAAGTTTTCTATTCAATCAAACAAAATGTTTTATTAGTTTTTAAACTTTTACTTGTAGGTAAAACAAATATGTAATGAAATTAAGTTTAAATTTGCATATTTGTAATTTGTTTTATGATGATTTAAATTATATATATGACACGCGTCGTTCTCGCATCAAAATAATTCATTCTTCTCAAATAATAAATAAAGGAATTCAAACGTAGTAAAAGAGAAGTAAGGGTCGATCCCACAGGGACTAAGAGAACTTCCTGATTTATGTTTGTTCAATCGGTGAGCCAAGAAGAGAGTTGAATAATATTTAAGTATGGTGGGGGTTTGTGAATTAAGTAAAAATAATAAGAGATTGCAGACAAAATTTAGGAAGTGGATTAAATATAGTAAAGATTAGCCTCGAGCTTTTGCTCTGACTCAGTTTCCTTAAATCATTGAAAAAAGGATTTTTCACTTCGGGGTTCACGTCGGTTACTCGTCTTCAAGGATCAATCATTGTGACTGTGCCTTGTATACCGAATACCCAAGTGCCATCTTTAATATCGATTTTGGAAATTGATCTAATCAACAACAATGTTGTAGATCAAAAATGTTTAAGTAAAGCTGACTCGGACTATGTCGTTTCAATAATAACTGATTCCGATCTCAGTTTCCTCTTAGCAAACAATTTTGCTAAGTATGTTCCTAGGAAGTCGAATGTGCTTCAATAGTCGATCCTTCCTCCAACACATTTAACCAAAACAACATCCTGACCAACGTCAATCTTTGGTTTTGAAATCATTTTGATTTTGAAATTAAGTTTAGAAAACTAAGAGAGATACCCGAAATTGTTTAAGTGCTTTTCAATCCTCACGTTGGAACTGAGCCACTGCTTTAGCCCTTGGCTGTGGAGAATTTAGTTAAGTATGATTATGGGAAAAATCATACTTAGCATTATAAAAGGAAAATAAATAAAAAACTTAAAGCAAGAACTAAAGAAAAGAAAGAATTTTATAAAACTTTAAAAGTAAAAACAAAGCTAAGAATGAGAATATGAGATATGATTTTTGAGTTTGCCCCAAATGGGGTATTTATAGCAGCCTAAAACCCTAAAAATAACCCTAAAGAGATAAGACATAAATCCCAAATTATTTAAATTAATTACAAAAGATAAATCCAAAGTTTGAATTTAAAATCTGGCTGATAAGTTATCTGATATGCGGCTGATAAACTATCGTTGCTGCTGACATGGCGTCCAGTCAGACTTTCATGCCCACTAATCCAGTCATGAATCTAGAAAATCAAAAATTGCACAATTTCAGCAGTTTAAGCAATATTCCTAGAATCTACTGTCCTGCATGGAACATGAACAAAAATGCCCATATTAGCAACTTAAAACAATCAATCATGGAGTAATTAGAGATAGAATAATGCATAATTTAAGCACTAATCAAATTTCCCCTCACTTATTCAATGCTTGTCCTCAAGCATTTCTCAATTATCATGCTAAAAATCTTAAGTTACCAACTTCAATTTCAAAGAATTTCCAAGATTTCTAAAGTAAACTAAATCAAGTAAATGTTGAAATTCAAGATCAATCAATCATGGCATAATCAATTAAGTGTAAATCGACCAAGGCATTTCTATCGTCTACCAATTTCAAAGAATACAAGACTTAGATCCTCACATTAGTTCACTCATTTCGCTCAAATGTTTCGGGTAAGAGAATCGCTCAAGCCTAAACTAATCAACTCATTACCATAGGCTTGTAACTAGATCTAATCTACACTACTTAATATAAAAATGATGCAAAAATCAAGAGGACTTAAAATGGGTTGTAACGGGGTTAAGGTTCGGGTAGGATAAAAGGCTGAAGATGAGGTTTAAAAAGTTAAGACAAGTAAAATTATTCCAAAGAATTTATTCGAAGAGAGGAGAAGAAATCAATCTTTTTTTTCATTTGAACTGTCATTTTTTCTATTTTTCTGCTTTTTTCACTATTCAAACAGCACAGTATATTCGAACTGCACTGCACAATTCTGCAATTTTTCTGCGCTGTATTTTCCTGCACTGATTTATTTTTCTGGCAGTGTTTTTTTTCCTGCACAGTTTTTTTTCTGCACTGCACTGTTTATTTTTCTGCACAATATTTTTTTTTCGAATCTGATTTTTTCTCTTTTTTTCTTTGGAATAACCTCAACTTGTCCTGAAAATGGTGACAAAATAATTGAAAGGAAAACAAAAATAAAATAGGCTTGGCTTAATGATACGGTAAACAAAGAAAATGATTAAAGGCTAAAAAATGGTTCACTAAGTGGAAAATAAATAAAAAGGTAGGCTATTTTGTTTGGTAAGAGAAGTTGGTTTAATCCTAATGCCTCTATCATATTAGAGCATCATAATCAAAATGTGTAGTCTCAACAAGCATCGAGTTGGAACACCTCTAAGATTTCCTTCTCTTCGGCTCTCTTGTCACGCCTCATCAATCTTGATAGGAAGGGTGGTGCGATTTCATGAGAAGGAGGAGGAGGTGATGGTGGCGATAAAGATGTACCTTGGACGTCGGAGGGTGGCTTTTCCTTCCTTTTCTTGGACAGTCCAACATTCTTTTCTGGGACTTCAGGTGTGACAACGGTTCCACTTCGGAGGGTGATAGCACTCACATTCTCTCTCAGATTTGACTCCGTTTGAGAAGGAAGTCTTCCCTGCGACTCCAGTCTCCCCACGGTTTGAGCCAACTAGGTCATTTGTTTGTCCAAATCTTGTAGGTGGGCCTCAATGCGGGTTTGAAACTTATCTTGGGATATTGCCAACCGTTCAACGATGGATTCCAATGATGACTTCGGTTGTTGATATTGTTGTTGAGTGGGTTGTCTCTGCTGATATGGTTGACTTTGCCTTTGATTTTGAGCATAACTGAAGTTCGGATGATTTTTCCAACCTGGATTATACAAGTTGGCGTTGGGGTTGTATTGTCTTTGTAGAGGTCCTGGAAAATTTCCTATGGCATTCACTTGCACAATGTCCTATTCTTGTATAATCGGACAGCAGTCCGTTGGATACTCTGGGCTCGTACATATCCCGCAAAGCCTGGCTACAATTCTTTTATCTGCAGCAAGAGATTGAACAATATCAGCTAATTTATCAATTTTGTTTTCCAATGAAACTGTACTTACCTCGTGAACCTGTCGAGATGGTTCACTTGAAGGGTGAAATAGTTGCGAGTTGGCGGCCATAGTAGATATTAAAGTTCTTGCCGCCGTTGGAGTCATGTTAACAAGAACTCCTCCATTTACTACGTCTACCACTTTCATGTCCATGGGTGTTAATCCTTCATAAAAATACTGGAGAAGCATTTGTTCAGACAATCCGTGTTGCGGACAGTTTGCGCATAGCTTTTTGAAACGCTTCTGGTAGTCATATAAAGATTCAATATCCTTTTGTCGGATACTCAGGATGCTTCGCCTTAGCTCGATTGCCTTAGCTGCTGGGAAAAACCTGTCAAGAAAACGGCGAGCCATGTCAGTCCAAGTTGAAACCGAGTTGGAGGGTAAATCAAATAGCCAATCCTTAGCAATATCAGCTAGAGAAAAAGGAAAGGCGCGAAGTTTTATTTGATCTTCAGAAACTCCTTGTGGTTTTGTGCTTAAACAGACCATGTGAAATTCCTTTAGATGTTTATGTGGATTTTCACTTGGCAAACCGTGATAGGTTGGTAAGAGGTGTATTAAGCATGTCTTGAGAGCGAATGGTGTCTCGTCATTCGGGAATGTTATGCGCATCGGCTGGTTATCATCAGGGGCCGCAGTCAATTGTCGATTAGTTTGGTCGTTGTCTCCCATCGAACATGGTTCTTCGATTGTGTTGTCGAAATGTGATTCTACTTCAGATGCTATTTCTAGATCACGTTCTAATCGTTGTTGTCGTTGTCTTTGCTTCTTTTCCCGAAGTGTTTATGCGTGTAGTCTTCTGGCGTATGCTTCGAGCTCTGGGTTATAATCTTCTTGCTCTCCCGGATTCATCCTGGTCATAAATCAAACAAAAATAATCAGTAACTTTGTCGTAGTCCCCGGTAACGGCACCAATTTGACATGCGTCGTTCTCGTGTCAAAATAATTCCTTCTTCTCAAATAATAAATAAAGGAATTCAAACATAGTAAAAGAGAAGTAAGGGTCGATCCCACAGGGACTAAGAGAACTTCCTGATTTATGTCTGTTCAATCGATGAGCCAAGAAGAGAGTTGAATAATATTTAAGTATGGTGGGGGTTTGTGAATTAAGTAAAAATAATAAGAGATTGTAGACAAAATTTAGGATGTGGATTAAATATGGTAAAGATTAGTGTTACGTGTAATAAATGCTCCGCAATTGTGCAAGTATACACGTCCCAAGTAATAAAGTGATAAGAGTATCGAGTATCGTCTCCACAGGGATTGGTTTGGGCCACTTTGCTTAAGTTACTGCACTGTGAAAATAAAAACACAATTGATGATAGGAGTTCTAATTAACGAGTAAACTAAGAGCAATAAACTAAAAGAATAGATGAAATCAAAAGAGAGGGAATAGGCCAGGTTATCGTGAGTTGTGGAGTGATAGTCGATTGGATCGTCTTGGTAAAAGAGTGCAAGGGCAACTCAGTTGCCGTGGCAACTTGCACAGCGGGGTTGCCTTGGCAACTAATCGATGGTTGCCTAGGCGACTAGCTGGGCAACTACTTGGGCGTCTGGGCAGCAACTTCAAGGTTTGGCAGAGCGTTCTTCAATGGTTTCTTCTTATCCCTAAGTCAAAACTCTAGCTACTTGTGCATGCCTTGATAACACATCCCTGCGTGAATCAAGGGTGAACAACAACCAATCTTGCGCTCCTCTTAGCCATTGAAATCCTTAACTTATTCCTAAGCCGGATTAATCTTCACCATCAATAGATTGAATAAAGACCATACTCATTCGTTTCTTGAATCTAATTCTCCCGATATTAGATAAATATATGAAGTTACGAGATCCTCTCCCAATTCACTCTTATTACCTAGCCTTCTTGCCCTTTGGAGTTTGTCGAAATTTCTCTCTTCTTTTCCCTTTGGAGTTGTCGAAAATCCTCTCTTCTTCAGCTTTGTCCTTTAAATAGGAGATGGCTAGGTCAAAATCCTTCTTGAGGAGGAAGTTAAGTTGGAATTAAATTATTTTTAAAGAATATAATTCTTTATTATATTTAAATTCCTTCTAGAACTTTTCCTATCTTCTTGGAATTTAATTTCTCTTTAACCTCTTCATGGAAATCAAACTCCTTTGGAATTTAACTTTGCTCCACGTCATCTTGGGCTTATCTAGTCATCAATTTCGACTACCATATCATCTTATTCCTTGTCGAAAATTGCCATGGCAACTAGCTCGGCATCTCCTTCAAGCATTGCCCTGGCAACTAGCTCGACATCTCCTTCATGCACTGCCCTGGCAACTGGTTCTAGCCTTATTTAGGCAAGTGATTCTGCACACACACAAAAACACACCAAAGCAGCATCTTTTTCCACAAAAATCACCAAGTTATGTAATCAAGCTCAACGGTGGAAAGAAACATGAATTAATGCATGAATGACTAATTATGCAACTATTATGAGCTTAAGTCTAACAATAATATGAGTAAAAAAGGGTAATAAAATTAGTACTTTTGAACACTTATCAATTAGCCTCAGGCTTTTGCTCTGACTTAGTTTCCTCGGATCATTGGAAAAGGGATTTTTCACTTCGGGGTTCACGTCGGTTACTCATCTTCAAGGATCAATCCTTGTGACTGTGCCTTGTATACAGAATACCCAAGAGCCATCTTTGATATCGATTTTGGAAATTGATCTAATCAACAACAATGTTGTAGATCAAAAATGTTTAAGTAAAGCCGACTCGGACTATGTCATTTCAATAATAACTGATTCCGATCTCAGTTTCCTCTTAGCAAACAATTTTGCTAAGTGTGTTCCTAGGAAGTCGAATGTGCTTCAATAGTCGATCCTTCCTCCCACACATTTAACCAAAACAACATCCCGACCAACGTCAATCTTTGGTTTTGAAATCATTTTGATTTTGAAACTAAGTTTAGAAAACTAAGAGAGATACCCGAAATTGTTTAAGTGCTTTTCAATCCTCACGTTGGAATTGAGCCATTGCTTTAGCCCTTGGCTATGGAGAATTTAGCTAAGTATGATTATGGGAAAAATCATACTTAGCATTATAAAAGGAAAATAAATAAAAAACTTAAAGCAAGAACTAAAGAAAAGAAAGAATTTTATAAAACCTTAAAAGTAAAAACAAAGCTAAGGATGAGAATATGAGATATGATTTTTGAGTTTGCCCCAAATGGGGTATTTACAGTAGCCTAAAACCCTAAAAATAACCCTAAAGAGGTAATAGATAAATCCCAAATTATTTAAATTAATTACAAAAGATAAATCCAAAGTTTGAATTTAAAATTTGGCTGATAAGTTATCTGATATGCGACTGATTAGCTATCGTTGTTGCTGACGTGGCGTCTTCTAGAAGCTACTGACGTGGCGTCCAGTGAGACTTTCATGCCTAGATTCATGCCCACTAATCCAGGCATGAATTCAGAAAATCAAAAATTGCACAATTTCAGCAGTTTAAGTAATATTCCTGGAATCTATTGTCCTGCATGGAAAATGAACAAAAATGCCCACATTAGCAACTTAAAACAATCAATCAATGAGTAATTAGAAATAGAATAATGCATAATTTAAGCACTAATCAATATAATTTTTATATTTTTGAGAACAAATATATAATTTTTAATTTATATGTAATGAAACTTTTACTTGTAGGAAAAACAAATATGTAATTTTTGTTTATGTAACTTAATTTATAAGTATATAATAATGTGAATTTTAAGAGGACAATAATTCTTAAAATATTTTTATAGTGTCGAATAAAATTTTTAAACAAATTAAAGGACCTAACAATAATTTTCTCGTGACCCCTCTAGTTTGAGTTCTACTTTTTGAAGGATGACGTGGTAGTTCACTAATTTATTTTACGACCTTGAAACCTTGGAGATTCATTATCTAGCTAGTTGACATGCCATAAGGTATAGCGTGCTTGTCCTTATGACATAGATTGATTATTTTCAATTAACAATTGATAAATCAGATGCAAAAGGCACGCAAATAACCGAAACTATAATCCGAAGACCTAATTTATGGTACAATTTTCAGGTTTTATGACATACCATAAGGTAAATGAAAAACCCGTTTTGACAGATTATTTGGTGCAAATGGCTACTACCTATTAGAAAATACAGTTACTTGAGCTCAAGTGTGCTCAAATATAGGTATAAAAACGATAAGAGTATGTTAAATTTTGTAAAAGCTTTACCACATTTTGAAAGATCATTTCCATATCAATTTTTGGGCCAAGGGTGTTGGACATACTAATCGAGAAAAAAATTACGGTGACAGATACTAGGGGTAGGGGTGTACATTCTGTTAATTCGGTCGGTGGCCAAACCGAATTAGCCAAAACCAAATTAACCAAAATTTTTAGAACTTTAACTGTTAACCGAACCGAATTAGCCTTAACCGAATTAACCAAACCAAAATTATTTCGATTAATTCGGTCGGTTTTTGAATTAACCGAAATTTGTTATGAAATTTTGTATAAATTGCACAATTGGTCACTAAATTATGCTAAAATGACCTTTTTAGTCACTAAACTTTCATTTTATACTAATTTAATAAATATTTAATGAACATTTTATAATATATCAAAAAAATTAATGATCATTTTATAATTTTTAAAACTTCAATGACCAAAAATAAATATATGTAGTATATATAATATTTAATATATAATAATTTCGGTTAATTCAGTTAATTAACCGATTTCGAACCGAATTAACCGATAACTGAATTTATCAAAAAAAATCAACCGTTAACCGAACTTACCTAAAATTAACCGAAAAAAATTTGGTTTGGTCGGTTAATTCGGTTAAAACCGAATAATGCAACCCCTAACATATACTAATACCAGCCCAGCTTTGGAAATTTAATCAGTTAACCAGTCAAAAAGAAAATGGACATCAAGGAAAAACAAGAAAGTCGTGTATATGTGTAATGTACAGAATCGTCCATGATTCCTTATAAACATGAAGTTTTAACCAAAATTTTAATTTCTAACTGCCTACACTTTGACAGAAAACATCCTTGTAAGAACTATTCCTATCAAACTAATTAGAAAAATTCCAAGCGTTGACCTGGCTCAAGAATCCAAGTAAAATATTTACCTCAACATGTTGCAGTAGTTTGCTCTGGCTTCGTACCTTTCAACAATGGTGGATATCTGAGATGCAGCACCATAAATAGAAATTTCAGGTTGAACAATTTCCCAAAACCTGAAACAAATGTAATGGCCACATCATCATCGATTGAATTCTCTTTTACCAACTAGCAGGTATGAATTGAAAACCAATCACCTAACGGATTCTCCCTTTTCCCTTTTTCCTTGACTAGCAAAATCAAGTTAAGACATGACTTGAGCCTCAAGCCATTTTAAAGTTATTAGACTAACCAGGATATAGCATAAACAAATTTTCAACTTGAAGTCGATAAGTTTTAACAGAAGGATCAAGACAAGTGCCAGCCAGTTTATCAACAACCATATATATATATATATATCCGTACCAAATAGAAAAATAATAACAGAACTTGAAAAAAAAAGAAAAAAAATGTAATAACATCCACATGAATCAACTCAATACA